>ML677384.1:1112406-1354147 GCA_007922305.1 Dermatemys mawii | reverse complement strand
CAGCTTTACCTCCGCAATCCGCTGCTGAGCTGGCCCCTGCAACCGCCAGACGCTGTGGCTGGCTGCCCTCCTGGGTTGAGAAGAGCTCCTGGCTGCATGCGTCCAGGGACTCCTCCGTGCCCTGGGTCGCTGCCGCCTCATCCTCATCCTCCTCTTCTTCATCCTCCTGCTCTTCGTCCTCCTCCTCACCTCCCCCCCCTCACTGGTGGGCTGGGAAGTATCCATGGTGGTCGATGGAGTGACCGTAGGATCACCACCAAGTATCGAGTGCAGCTCCTTATAAAATCTGCAAGTCACCAGGGTTGCCCCGGAGCGGCCATTTGCCTCGCGGGCTTGCGATACGCATTCCTAAGCTCCTTTACCTTAACACGGCACTGCAGAGTGTCCCGCTCATGGCCTCTTTCCGCCAACGCCCGTGATATCTGCCCATAGGTATCAAAATTCCTGAGGCTAGACCGCAGCTGAGACTGAACAGCCTCTTCCCCCCAACAGCTGATGAGGTCCAGCACCTCGCTATTGCTCCATGCTGGGGATCGCCTATTGCGAGGAGGCATGGCACGTGGAGTCATGATGATCAATCAGAATGATCACCAGCAACGATTCCCTGAGACCACGCCACGCAATCAATCAGATCAATGAGAATGATCACCTGCAAGGATTCCCTGAGAGCACGCCACGCTTGGCTGGAGCAAACAGGAAGGGGATTTTCAAATTTCCCTGGAACTTTAAAGGGCGGGTCTGACGTGTGGTCACCTGAGGACAGGACAAAAGAGTTTGCAAGTGATGACCAGAGTGGCTCGAACGGGAATTATGGGACGGGCTGGAGGCCAATTAATGCGCAGTGGGTGTCCACATTCTTGCTGTAGTGCTACAGCAGCTGCGCTACAGCCCTTATTCCCCATGCGGAGGTGGATTAACAATAGCGCTATAACTCAGCGGTTATAGCGCTCTACGTGCCTTGCCAGTGTGGACGGGGAGGAGGTTATAGCGCTCGTGGGGGCTTTATAGCTCTATAAAGTGCCAGTGTAACCAAGCCCTTAGAAATACGTATAACTAATATGTACCCAGAAGGTATTTTCTGTTCAGTTTACTCTGTGCCTCCATACCCAGTTCTCCTTTCTGTTCCTTTTCTGGGGGATCCCTTTTTTAAGAAGGAAAGAGAAACCTCTGTCTTCTAAATGTGAGCAATATAGAATCTGCTGCAGCATCATAAGAAAACATTTTATTTACCCTCTTCATTTCTGGGAACAATTATTTTTTTCTGTATCTAGAGTTAAATGAAAGTTCATATAATCCTTTCTGAAAACTAAGAGGCTGGTTTGTGCCTTTCAACCCAGCAGTGTTATATTTTCATATATATACTGGCCAGTTGAGCAAAAATACCTGTAGTTTGGAAATACTAGTACATAGTGCTTCCGTTTGGTGCTTTTACAGCTCTCAAATTCGTCATTAAATGTCTAGATGTAATGTCTGTACACTTAAGACGTTGAGGTAGATCCATCTGTCATTACGTGAATCTCTGGTTGAAATGTGAATGAGAGTAAATCTTTGTCCTGTAGATAGTGGATGTAGTTCCAGATTTGGGTTTGAAGAGAAACTGAGAAAAGCCTTTTTGCATAAACTTATACTGTGGTGTTTATAGGGGCTGTTCTGGAATCTGCCAAAGAGACAGACAGATGTTAAGGAATGCAGACATCAGTGCCTCTGAAGGACTTAATTGAAAGCCATATGGATAGTTTGATTTTTGAGATTTACATGGCTTCTTACACTTAAGTGACATTGTTTAGCAGAGTCAGAATGGAAACTCCTGCAGGGTACTTCTTGGGCAGTATATCAAAATCAAGAGGACAATTTACAGTCCACTTTTACTGTGCTTTGGACTATCCAAGGTTCTCTACTGGGGTGAATGGTATCAGGAAAAAAATTTCAGAAAGTACTGTTCAGTCCTTCCTCAGCTGTAGCTGTGACAGATGCCTTGGTCATAGGTTGGAGAGAACCCAATGGACAGTCCTGGGTCTCTTAGACACCATAGTCAAAAATTCATATAGGTGTCTTTAGAGCTAAGAACAGTTCAATTTTCATTCTTTCATTTTGAGCTTTTCTTTTTCTAAATCATGTTTTGGTGGATAAGACTTGATGGGCACCACTAGAGACACACATTATATCAGAGGGCAGGGTTGCATTCATTCTTTTCTGTCTTACTAGGACATTGTGTGGTTTTGTGAATGGTTGTCAGATGTCGAGTCATACTTCTGACCCTTGATTTTCTATCAACAGATTTAGAAGTCAGAAACTACATTGTTTTACACAAATAACCTTTAAAATACATTAGTCAATCACAGATTTTATCACAAAGGAGAGAGACATATGCCTTCATTTTTGCTTTAGAGGTACAAAGATTCTAATTCCCTGATAGGTGTTTTCTTCTATACTGAAGTAAGTTGATAACTTAAAAAGGCACCTGCCTTGGCGCACAGGCTACCAAGGGTCCTTGAAGAAAGCAGAGGACAACGTTCATGTGATACTAATAGGTAAAGATACAGTTATATCATGGTGGTCACCACTTCTCACGGAACCCATGAATTTGGCCATTTATTTCAACTTGGCAATGAAAGGTCACTGGGGTCACAGAACTGTGAATGTTGCCATTTATATAGACCCTGCTGCTGCACATTTGCAGTTCATTAGTTTGCTTTGATCAGGTGCATACTTTGCTTTGATTTAATCCTGTTGCAAAGGGGACTATGTCAAAGTCATATCCAGGCTAAGAAGTTCTTCTTGGGCTGATTGCTTCTCTCACCTCCATTCTTTGCATTGAAACCTAAGTCCATTACCTCTACTCTGGATTTCCTGTCTCAAGACCAGAATCCAGTTTTTCATCTGAATCCAAATTCTCTTGGCCTGGTCTGCTGGGGTGTGGCATGTTGCTAATTTCTAATTTTGACTGTTTCCAAAAAGTTCAACGGATCCTTCAAGAAGTTCAAGAGGTCCCTCTCACTCTTAAGACTATGCTGCTTATCTCTTGAACTGCCAAAGAATTGAGACTTGTGGGACATCTGTTTATCCTCCATGAGGGCCCTAGACGGAAAATAAAGGTGGTGAAGTCGTGCATTGTCCAAATCAATTCATTTCAAGTGGATAAAGTGTCAAGTCTGAAGCTTGCCTCTCTGCAGACAAAGTCTACTGCACTGAAAAGTTAACTGTCATGGGCTGAGAAGGTATATTCATAGCTATTGAAGGTGTATGTGCCACGCTCCCCGGGTTACATATTCTACACTATTTATTTTCTCTGAACACCACAGGTTTATGTTCAATTATCAACTGATATATTATATGATATGATATGATATGATATTAATGACGCTATCAACCAAGGGCTAAACAGAGATTGTGAATGGCTTTGTCATTACACTAATTGAACACACTTCCCTAGTTAAATTGCCTTCAAATGTTCTTATCACCTGTCAGACAGAGATCCATTAAAAAAGTGTGTTTTCTCCTGCTGATAATGGCCTCTTAGAATTGGTATGGTAATGTACAACTTTTTTTGCTTTCTCTGTATGTAAATATATCTTACTTCTGTCCCATTCTATGCATCCGATGAAGTGGGCTATAACCCACAAAAGCTTATGCTGAAATAAACTGGTTAGTCTCTAAGGTGCCACAAGTATTCCTCATTTTACAACTGATATATGTTTGTCTGTAACACACAGTTACTGAATATTTTCTTAGAGTTTGGCACTACACTGATTTGGGAGGTCCCAAGTGATTGAACTGGCATAGATGAAAGAGAAAAAAATTCTCCTTACTTGTGTTTTCATTGAGATCTCTTATGCTGGTCTAGATCTCCTCTTCTTTGCCCCCTCTTTCAGGATAAACTTCTCTTTTAATACAAGGTTTTTTTGCGAGGTGGAGAATGTTTGTGAGCAAGTTTCATGCTAACATTTCAGGATCTTAGGTTTGTGAGCTTTGTATTTTACTTAGTATATTACTTTTTTAGAAGATATAACTGAGTTCTAGTAACAGTTCTAGTAATGTTAGGCTGTAAAATTTAGATTCTAAATTAAACAAGTTGATTGGGGAGTATGGCTCCTTTACGTTACAAATATAACCATGTTGCAGACACGTTTACAATGTCATTGTCTCCTGACCTGGTTATAATATGGCTAATGTTCTATTTGTATCATAAACTGAAATTGTGTTGCAACTGGGTCCCATGACACAGTTATTTGTAATGTAGATGGGATATTTATTAGAGCAGAGCTAACCCTGCAGGCTTCTCAGGTTTTCAGACTGAACTTCTGAAGTTCGCTTTACAGGTTAGTGAGTTTAACCCTAAAGAGTTCCATAGTTGTTTTGTACTTAGTCCCGCATAATCCCTTCAATGCCCTTCCTTCAAACAAGCTTTTTAGTCCCCTTCCTTACAGTAAAGGTCCCTACTCTGCCTGAAAACCCCCTTGCTAGAATACTGGGTGCACAAGGCTCTTCTGTGTCTACCTCATCTTTCAGCCACCCTGAAAGGGGTGGCAGAATGGCTGCTTTCATCCCTTTTCTTCTTCCTTCAAATTAAGTCTCTTGGTAAAGATCTCAGTTTCATATCTCTGAAAGGATCTTAGACAGGATGCACCTATGTCTTTTCTCCCCTTCTCCCACAGTAGTGCAGCAGAAGCAGCAAACAGGCTGCTCTGAGTAACTTGCTTTGGGTGGCAAGGAGCAGGTATAGAATGCCCTATTAAAAACTGGGAGGGGATCACTTAAACAATTATTGAAGCAGGGCAATGCAGAAAAAAACCTGTGGCTTTATTCTTTCCCCACAAAATTTCCCCTGTGGAAAGGAAGATGAGGATCATTGGGCTTAATTGTGGAAAGGGGGAACAGCTGGAGATAGATCTGTAGAGAGTGGGCCACATAAAGCCAAACATGAGTCTCAGCCCAGGTTTCTGAAATTCTTGTCACCAGGGGCTGAGGTTTAAAGAAGCCGTGAGTCTTAAATCTGGGGTTAGTTTAAGATTTGTTGTAAACAATTTGCACAGCTCTAAAACTTATAAACTATCATTTCTAGAAAATCACAGATTTGAGTAAAGGAATTTTAACAATTTCTGGAGTACAGACTGCTTTGATTGTAGACCAGAAACATGAGAACATACAGATGTCAAGATATATGAAGTATAATTCTTTGAAAATAAAAAAGTGTGTGTAGATGTATGTACGTGTGTGTATAATATGTATTTTCATATATTGCTGGGTCGTAATACTGTTTTCATGACCCAGTTGAAGTTAAGTAATATACCCTTTTTTACATTGTATTGTATTTTAAAGAATCCGAGTACTATTTTGGGCAAATAAACATGCACAAACTATGTTTTACTACTTCAGATTTCAGTTTGAGTTCTCTCAAATGAGGAGGTAAATCAAGTAGATAGGAAACAGTTCAATGATTTCATGAAGTCTAAGGGCTGGTCTTCGCTAGGGGGTTGGATCAGCTGTAGATACGCAACTTCAGCTACGTTAATAATGTAGCTGAAGTTGGCGTCTCTACAGCTGATTTACCTGCTGTCCTCATGGTGGCGGTGGTCGGCGGCGCGCTCCCCCGTTGACTCCAGCTTATGCCTTTTGGCGAGCTGGAGTTCGAGTCGACGGGGGCAGCGCTGGCGATCGATTTATCGCGTTCTGACGAGACGTGATAAATCGATCGCCAAAAGACTGATTGCTACTGCGCGTAGTGAAGACAAGCCCTAAGTATAGAGTATCAGGAACTAAAAGCTGAACTGAAATACTCTGGGGTATTTACTTTGGGTTAAATACTGCTGCCAAAATGTGTCGTTTTGTTAACCTGGCTTCTTCTCAAGTGCACTAATTTTATGAAAATATGACAAAATTATTTTAAATAGCTTTAAGTGTGGTTTTGAAAGAAACACAGGATAGGTGTGTGTAAGTAGTCTGAAAATTTTTTGTCTGTTCCAGTTTTATTTATTTATTATATATAAAAGCACAAATGTTCACCAAACTCAAATGAATTGCTCCAATCTTTACACACTTATTCTTAGTCTTTAATTTCTGTTTGATTGAAGTCAACTGTACGAGGCCTTGTCTGCACTAGAAAGGGTTTGCTGATACAAGTTGCATCTCCAATAGGAGGATTTGCAGCAGGGTGGATTTGATTTAAATCAATTTGATTTAAATCTCTAGTCAGGAAGACTTGATTTAGTCATGGTTTTCTACATGAAAGTGTATTCTTGGTGGTGGTTATAACCTTAATACATATTCTTCAAAATGGATGTAGGCTTCATTTTTAGAAGGCACACTCTATACATTTTTAAAGTGATTTATTCTGAAAATTTTTCAGATTAGTTTTACAGCTCTATCAGAAAATGAATGAATGATTGATTATTTCATTTACCAAAGGGAATTGAAACAGATAGTTCACCTCCATAAACTGACTTCATAAATATCTCCAACAGGTTAATCATTAATATTTGGAGGATTTTCTTGCCATGCTGTATTAGGAGGAGAATATCACCAGACAGACATTTAAATTGTTTTATTTAACTAAAACAACAACATTAAGTATTCTGGATTTTTTTCTTCAACAGCAAACATAATATTTTAACAAAACAAGCATATGAATTTTGGATTGAGATAAACATTCAGGGTTTTTAAAATCAGATTTATTTTTGTTAAAATTGTTGTAACTAAAATAGTTAAGAGATTTTTGTTAAAAAAAACCAAACAAACAAAAATTAAATTGACTGTGTCAGCCAGGTCAACATGAGAAACTTAAAATATTGGCTTCTGCAACTAACACTGTCATCTTCATTTTCATTTTCCTGTTTGTTCATAATCTGGAAAAGAGAAACAAGCTTTCCTGCTTTTTCAGGTCGCAAACTATTTCTCAATTTGGAATGAATTAGTCCAAAAGAAGAAAATATTCTTTGTACACTGGCAGAAGAAACTACTGCTGTTAAAAGTGAGATTATCACTTCGACAGTCTCCGAGTCCAAGTGCTTAAGTGACTTCTACCAGTTCACTGGTGTGACTTCCTTTAAGAAATATATGTTTGCTGATGATATTTTAAAGGATTCACTCATAGCTCTGAAATGTATTATAGTTGGCATTATGGAGGGATGATTGCTGGATGTCCATGTCATAGCTGACTCTTCCTCTTCAGCAGTTAAGGTTTGATGCTGTACCCAGTATTGAGAATATTTGGAAGAAAGTGAGCTGGAGATAGTGCTTGTCCCATTTATTTTCTTAATGTGTGTAATTTAACTCCATCATTGCATAGTTCTCTTTTTAAGATCTCACTTAGTTACTTCTAAATTTCAACAGCATTGACAATAAAACAGCTATTTCTCTGCATTTTGTTCAGGGCTACGGAAATAGGCTTCAGGGTACTCAGCATGTGTTAACCTTTCTCTTAAGCCCAATATTGAGAACTTTGGCTGTGACAGTACCATCTATTTTTTCATGATTTTGTTCACAAACTGTCATCAGGTTAGGCCAGTTCTTGATATAGTGCTCAGAACAGTCCACTACTGAGTTCCATTGTATGTCTTGTGGGAGCGTTAGCTTGGTTCCTCCCACTTTTTTCAGAGCAACTGCTGCAAAGTGATTGTTACACAAGTATTTTTGCAGTTTCAGCAACATTAGCCTTTGTTTCTGGAACACTGTAATCTCTGGGTAGGAGCTGCATCAAATGAGCATTTCAATCGTATGTTATTAGCCTGGGACACTCTTCACAGTGTCCTAAATTCCTTATCATCTTAGGCCTGGTATGCAGTGTGTGTGTGTGTGTGAGGATCGATCTAAGTTACGGAACTTCAGCTACGTGAATAATGTACCTGAAGTTGACATACTTAGACCTACTCACTGCGGTGAGTCAACTGGTGCCACTCCCCCATTGAGTCTCCATTCTTACAGCGGTGGAGTGCAGGAGTCAATGGAAGAGCACTAGTGGGGTCGAATTATCACGTCTAGTCCTGACACAATAAATTGATCCGGTGGGTAGTATAGACATACTCTTAGATACTTTTGCAGCATTGTCTGTGATCAAGTTGTGTACTAGACATTTGAATATTTTTTCACAGTTTATTATAGCCAGGGATTTGGAGCATGGAGGAGTGGAGCTGCAGGTTTTTGCCTGGAGCTGGAGCAGAGCCGAAGCACCGCTCCAAAGCCCTAGTTATAGCTTTCATTGCTATTTCTTGTAAGTATTCTGCTCTGTCTCCATTTCCTGATGTTATCAATTGTTTATGTAAGGAAGACATTCCCTTCTTCTGTTGTCACACAAGCACATACAACAGGATCATTGTGGACATTGCTTCACCCACCAAGACTCAGGTTAACAATTTACTCTTTAGACCTTTCGCAAACTGCTCAATTTCCCTTTCATACACTTTATCCAGCAATTTGTCTGCGACATCTGCTCTGCTGGGTGGACTGAATCGTGGACTTAATGACTGAACCATGTTAATGAAGTGGGGGTTCTCAATCATACGAAAAAGAGAGTTTGTTGTATAAACAAACAAACCAGGCAATTTTTTCATCAGTTGCCTCTCTTTGTAATCTGCTGGTTCTTATCACTAATTTATCGATGGCTGTTTCTGGATGATGGGGATTTTTTTTTCTTTTTGCTACAGGTGATATACTGTGGCTGTGTGACATATGTGATGTGACTGAAACACTATCATTGGCAGATCATTCTGAAGCTATAGAAAATGATGGTGATCTTTAGAATCCTGTATGTTGAAAGTGTATTCTCCTAAACCAAAAAAGACAATGCAGTTATATAATTATTATTGCCATATTACTTATTCAGTATTACTCATTGCATTCACTGATACTCAGTACTACTTTAAAGATGAAATTGTAGAAGGAAGATCTGCCTATTTCAGCTATTTATTTTTTATCACAACTGCATCAAAAATGATAGTACCATAGAGTAATGACTATATTTTTTGCTCAAATGTGAGAATTCAAGAATATTCCAGACGGAAGACAGTCCTCAAGGAAGAAGTACGGAATAAAAAAGTTTACTAACCTGCAGTTCTTGCATGTTCAGACATGTTCCTTTCATCATCTTCAACGCAGCTTCCTAGTGAGAAGGAACACTTCTCATGATGTTGTTTAATTCGGGCATCCGGGCTTTGTATTTCTTTGTTGCACTGTTTGCATTTTGCACGCTTACTGTCTTACCCACAGGTAGAAGAATTTCATTAAAATATTCCCAAACTGGGTCTCTTTTTTACGGCCTGCTGCCATTATAGGTTTTCCCTTCTAGTGAGAGAATGGTATGGTAAATCTCAAATCAATGAAGGCTACATTCAGAAAGACCTCAAAACTACTGGAATGTGCTGCTCAAATAGTTTCATTTTTGTTTCTACTGCCTGTCCATCCCTTCACACATTTATCTCCAGACTTCTCCTTGTCCAGATCCATTTCTCCCCAACAATCTTCTATTCACTGAACTTTTTGAAACTTTGCAGTTTTAGAGAGAGGTATTGACTCTGTGTACACAAATTTGCAGAGGTACAATAGGGTTGAGATCTGTTATTTCTCACCTCTCCATATTATTTATTTAAAACATTTTTTGCTGTCAACAAGCATGTTATCTCTGGAGACACAAATCCACAGTCTGAGAACTGCAAAACTAATCATAACTGATGATATCTTCTAGGTATCTACCCATTGGCTAGATAGAAAGATTATCCTAAATAATCTATACAGAAGCCCCTGGAACTCCATAAGATCAGGTTCCTAATCCATGAATTTTGGAACTCATTTACAAAACTTTTCTTAAACATTACATGAATATATTGTTTCATACTATGGAATTAGAATTTATAATCCCTATTCCATGATGAGGTATCTTTGAGTTATAATGTATCTTATATATGTATTTTCCTCAAAAAAGCATTTTATAAAAAAAAAATTCCAATTTAAAAAAATCAATTTTTTTTAAAAAAAACATTGATTTTTATCCACCCTGACTTGCATTGACAACTAGCTGTATAGCAGTTCAGTTTACACCTGTTCAAAAGGACTTTGTTGCCTGCACCTACAACAAAGTTTTTGCTAACATAGCTATTTCAGTTGGGGTGAGATTTTTCTCTTTCCCCTGTCCCGAACTCCCTCAACTCCTAACCCATGTGGCTATGCCTGCAGAACTTAAATGTAGACTAGGATGAAGGCCATACTGCGAGAATGCTTGTATTCTCTGGTGGATCTAGTCTAGTGGATTAGGCATTATCCAAAGCCTTTTGGTGGAGGGAAATAAGTTCTCAAACCACAGAATTTAAGTATGTAAGAATTTATTTTACGGTATGCTTGTTCTTCATGTTGTATGAGAGATGAAGCCTACCTTTATGGTACACAATAAAGTACACTCTTTGTTGAGTTTATATAATGAAGATAGCTTGAAATTTAAGGCAATTGTTAGAAAGCAGATTTTACAAATGAATTCTAAAATGAAGTGTGTTTTTAATCCACTTCATGTTTGCCATAATTATTCAAAACTATAAAACTTCCTTGAGACCCCTGTCTTTGGCCAGTCTGTTTTCTTGTTCAGGTTTTAAATGATTTATATTATGAGAGACTATTGCACATGATGTATTCATCTCTTGTTTAGCTCTTACATTAACAGTTTGGTATGCTGGCTGTGCATATATAGGATAAACAATGAAGAGTAATTGTGGCACCTTAGAGACTAACAAATTTATTTGGGCATAAGTGTTTGTTGGCTAGAACCCACTTCATCAGATGCATGGAGTGGAAATTACAGGAGCAGGTATAAATACATGAAAAGATGTGAGTTGTCTTACCAAGTGTGAAGTCAGTTTAACAACAGTTTAATCGATAGCAAGATACTAAGGGAGGAAAAATAACTTCTGAAGTGGTAATGAGAGTGGCCCATTTCAGACAGTTGACAAGAAGGTGTGAGTAACAGTAGGGGGAAATTAGTATTGAGGAAATTAAGTTTGGGTTTTATAATGGCCCAACCACTTCCAGTCTTTATTCAGGCCTAATTTGATGATGTCCAGTTTGCAAATTAATTCCAGTTTAGCAGTTTCATGTTGGAGTTTGTTTTTGAAGTTTTTTTGTTGAAGAAATGTTACTTTTAGGACTCTTATTGAGTGACCAGGGAGATTGAAATGTTCTCCTATTGGTTTTTAAATGTTATGGTTCCTGATGTCAGCTTTGTGTGTGTTCTTTTGTGTAGAGACTGTCTGGTTTGGCCAGTGTACATGGCAGAGGGGCATTGCTGGCACATGATGGCATATATCACATTGATAAATGTGCAGGTGAACAATCCCCTGATGGTGTGACTAATGTGGTTAGGTCCTTTGATGGTGTCCCTTGAATACTTATGTGGACAGAGATGGCACTGGGGTTTGTTGCAGGATTTGGTTCCTTGGTTGGTGTTTTTGTTGTGTGGTGTGTAGTTCCTGGTGAGTATTTGCTTCAGGTTGTGGGGCTGGAGGACTAGTCTATCCCCCAAGGTCTGTGAGAGTGAGGGATTGTCCTTCAGGATAGGTTGTAGATCCTTGATGCACTGGAGAGGTTGGAACATATAATTTTAATTTATATTCAAATTGTATCATGGATATACACTTTTAACAAAAGCTTTCCAAAACTGTGGTTAGTGCTCAAATTTCTGAGTGGCATAGGGATTGGTAATGAAATACAGAGCCTGTCACCTCTTCAGCTGTGACCCGGGTTGGGCTACTACTGTTTGAAAGTCATTACCCTCTGACAGCTAGGTGATGGACAGAATAGTATTATGGCCCATTGACAGTTTTGGGATGCATATATTGCTGCTACTTCATGTGCTGTACCTGTCCTGTGGATTAAAAGAGGACAGTTTCCAGGGCTGTTAGACACCTTTCACAAGCGCATAAGAAAGAAACACATACCACTGTTGAGTGAATTGCATTAACACTTTCACTTCACTGTAAATCTGTAGAAAATGAGGAAAAACATCCAAAGAATCACTTTCATTGCCACATTATAAAGTTAAAATGTGCAGCTGCATTCTGCTTTTAAATGGAGACAGAATGGTTCAGGAAGTAAATTTGAGTTAGTCTAACTGGATTTTGTAATAGATGTTTAATTTTAAATGGACTGAATCGTGCTGAATTTCAGAAGAAACATATGTATGGGATGTGAAAAATTCTATTAGATCTACTGTTGTTTGTATTTATGCATATGTAATATGCATGCTAGTTCATATAGATACTTATTGAAACACATTAGTTTTATTTTACTTACATCCTTTAAATTTTGTAAATGGTGATTATTTGAGGAAAATTTAGCCATTCCCTTGCATTTTAGTGTTTCTATCTTGGCACTAGTCTGTTAATTGAAACAGAGTTCAGTGTATGGAGTATTGTAAAATATTAAAGTAGCTTCCTATTTTATTTTATGCTTGTTCTGCATAATGATCAAAATTTCTGGAACTTTGATGCATGAGATTAAAGGGAGTTTTTTAAAGGAGTGTATTTTATCTGAGGCAGTGTGTGTGTATATATATATATAATTTTTATAATAGCAAATGTTCTACTTATTCTTCATAAAAACAAATAATTGATAAAGTTAACTGTATTCTCCCCTTGCTATAATTGTTGTCAGCTTTATATACTTAAAATGTTTTAAATGTTTTTGTTTAAATTCTTCCCCATTAGACGTGTATTGATACCTTTTGCAGTTGGATACTTTAAAAATCCCAGAACTTTGAAGATTTTTTCATGATTACAGTTTGGCTATTCTGTGAGAAATTTAAATCCTAATGCAGTACTTAGCTATAATTCTTGGGTATCATTACTATATTACCCCTTTCTTTGGGGGTGAAATATAAAACATGATTCTAATTCTTTCTGGTTGTAGCTAATTTTGCTTTAAACTCGAAAGTGTTAACTTGAAAATATGATAAAGCTTAGTTTCATTTCTTGTTTATTGCTTGTTTTCCTATTGGACAATAGGAAGCAGCTCTGCCCTGGCAACTAAAGTATGCTATTTGCATAACCTGGTTTGATTGGCCAGCTCGCTGACTAACTCTTCCAATCATATGGTGTCGTTTTAGTGGTAGGCTATGCTAATTAGCTGCTGTTGCTGGGGTTCGCAGTGATTTCCGTGTGCTGTTCTGCTGCATTGTGTTGCCTGGTGAGAGACATTGATAAATGAGTATTTAATGATCTGCAGCAGTTCCCACTCACTGCAGGCAGACACAGATTTTAGAACAGAAGTAGAAATAAGGATTTACTTGCTGTTAAATATCTATAACGCTCTATATAATCTTAATATTACATTGATACTTAAAATGCTTGCGTTTAGTGGAATACTTTATAGATTTTAAAGAGGAAACAGTGAGATACAGATAGGTTTTATTCAAGGAGGAGGGCTGGAATTTTAGATTTTAAAAGGGCCTGGTACCAAAGTAACAAAGCTGATATAAGCATGACTTTGTCTGGGAACATTAAAGACACCAAATTAATATCTGTACTACCTATAATATAATATCCACTTGCTTTCATAAAAAATTTCTAGATTGTTTGTCGATACAATATATATCCAGAGTGCACCCTCTCCTATAAGCACAGTGATTTCAGATGTCATTGGGTTTTTCATATAAATGTGTTTGAGAGGTTAGCACTCTTTCCATGCATGCTACTTAGGCAATGTGGCCTAATGCACTAAGCACTGGACCAAGACTCAAGAGATCTCGGTTCTATTCCCAGGTCATCTGATGGCTGGCTGTGTAACTTGGGGCAAGTCATGTGTCTCCGTGCCTCAGTTTCTCTATTTCTTAACTGGGAAGAATAATACGTGTAGTGCACTGATGAAAAGCATTCTGTGAGAGTTAGGTATTAATATTATTATTGGTTCTGCTTAAGAACGTTGGGGACAGAGATCTTAAACAGTTTTCACCTTCGACTGTTGATGCATCTTTTTCCTTCTTGCTGGTTTCTTCCCTGTTCATAGACTAATTTACCTCCTTTACTTCTGTTTCCCTTTTCTGTCCATGTTCCCAAAGAATCAGCAAAATGTATGGTGGAAGTGACCTTGAGAGAGCATCAAGTCCCGCTTCCTGCACTGAGTCATGATCCAATAAACTTAGACCATCTCTGGCAGGTGTTTTGTCCAACTTGTTCTTAAAAGCCTCCAATGACTGGTATTCCACAACCTTCCTTCGAAGCTTATTCTAGAACTCGACTGCCCTCATAGTTACAGTTTTTCCTGGTATCTAACCTAAATCATTCTTGATGCAGATTAAGCCCATTACTACTTCTCCTACCTTGAGTGGATGTGAAGAATAGCTGATTGCCATCCTCTTTATAATAACCCTTAATATATTTGAAGGTCCCCTCTGTTGTCTTTTTTGAAGACTAAATATTTCCAGATTTTTAACCTTTCCTCATAGGTCAGGTTTTCTCAACCTTTTAACGTTTTGTTGCCCTCCTCTGGACTGTCTCCAGTTTGTCTACATCTTTCCTAAAGAGCAGCACCCAGAACTGCACACAGTACTCCAGCTGAGGCCTCAGCTGTGCTACATCTTACATATGACACTCCTCTTAATGCCCTTAAGAATGATACTGGACTTTTTGCAATTGCATCACACTGACTCATATTCAATTTGTGATCCAGTATAACCCCCCGATCACTTCCAGCGGTGCTACCGACTAACCAGTTATTCCCCCTTTTGTAGCTGTATATTTGATTTTTTCGTTCCTAAGTTTAGTACTTTGCACTTTATTAAATGTCATTTTGTTAATTTCAGACTAATTCTCTAATTTATCAAGGTTGCTTTGAATTTTAATCCTGTTCTCCTAAATTTTGAGCAAACACTCCTCCTTGCCCCCGTGGTGTCATCCTCAGATTTTATAAGCATACTCTGCATTCCGTTATCCAAGTCATTAAAGAAAATATTGATTAGCACAGGACCCAGGCCTGACCCCTGCCAGGACCCACTGGATACACCCTCCTAGTTTAACCATAGAGCAGTTGAGAACTACTCTTCAGGTGGTACTGTCTTTAACCAATTGTTCACCACTGCATAGTAATATCATCTAGACCACATTTCCCTAATTTTGCCTATGGAAATGTCTTGTAGGACTGTATAAGAAGCCATACTAAAATTGAGATATCTCACATCTACTGCTTCCCCTCCCCCCATCTTAATAAGCCAGTATTCTTCGAATGCTGTCCCTATGGGTGCTCCATTTCAGATATTGGTGCATCCCAGTGCCATCGATTGGAGATTTTCAGTAGGAATGTCTTGTGTGGGTGCATGTGTGCATTAGCGGTCTCGAGCGCACTTGGTGCCTCATCTAGCATGCGCATGGCGTGAGCCCTTCAGTTCCTTCTCAACTGTCCTCGGCTTGAGACAGAGTCCATTAGTGGTGTCACTGAAAACCTTAAAATAAGATTAGATTAAATTAGCTACCTTAGTTCTTACCCTTGTTTGTTAGCAGTAACATACAGAACCAAACTATTTCTCTTGAAGAGATACCAGAGACACAACACCAATTCCTCGAGCTCTTACACACTTCTTCCATGACAAAAATAGCATTGCCCATACATAACGCTTTAATGGAACCTGCAAAAATGGTATGGCAAACACCTGCCATCTCTCCAACCAGTAAGTCTATAGACAAGAATATTGTGTGGCAAATAAAGGCATGGACGTCCTCTTCTTCTCTCACTCACAATTGTAACTCCTTAGTGGTGAATGTAGTGAACCAATGGGGCAAACAGCCTCAATTCTTATCCATACCGCAAAACAAGAATTGGAAGATATTACATCTATTGCAACGAAAAGTTAACTTTTCAGCGATTCTTCAATTCTACATGGCCAGTTACATGGCGTTTACCTGCTAACCACCATCACAATAATTATACCAAAATGAACTATTTCCTTCAGGAAATTCCAGAGGGAAAAAGAGAACAGTTCCAAGCCATCGTCAATGAGGATCAGCGTATTGCTAGAACAGTGCTTCAGGCATCCCTCGACATGGCGGACACAGTGGCATGCATGATGGCGACAGCCATCGTCGTGCGTAGAGCATCTTGGTTACCCTCATTGGATATTCCAATGGAACTTCAGAGCAAAGTAGAGGACCTCCCCTTTGACAGGGACAACTTCTTTTCTGTTAAAATGGATGATGTTCTCCATTCCATGAAGGACTCTTGAGCAATACTGAGGAGCCTCAGGATCAACATGCCCCCTAATAGAAGATGCAGTTACCAGCCTTACTCTTTGCATTAGCAACATGACACAGCGCCAGCAGAGACCATATAGCCAAAGACAGAGGCACAGACCACAGAGACGTCACTCTACCCCATCTCAGGCTGCGACATCCCAGTCACCACCGGATGATGACCCAGCACATGTTGTTCGTTTTAAGAACAGTTTCACTGCAGATATGACAAAAACCATAGAAGGTGCCAAGGTACCAATGTGAGATTTCTAAAGAGAGCTACAGCATTCAACCTAAGGTTTAAGAATCTGAAGTGCCTTCCAAAATCTGAGGGATGAGGTGTGGCACATGCTTTCAGAAGTCTTGAAAGAGCAACACTCTGATGCGGCAACTACAGAACCCGAACCACCAAAAAAGAAAATCAACCTTCTGTTGGTAGCCTCTCTCTCAGGTGATGAAAGTGAACATGTTGGTCTGTACTGCTTTGGATCATTATCAAGCAGAACCCCTCATTAGCATGGATGAATGTCCTTTGGAATGGTGATTGAAGCATGAAGGGACATATGAATCTTTAACGCATCTGTCATGTAACTATCTTGTAACGCTGGCTACAAGAGTGGTATGTGAACACCTGTTCTCACTTTCAGGTGACATTGTGAACAAGAAGCGGGCAACATTATCTCTTGCAAATGTAAACAAACTTGTTTGTCTGAGTGACTGACTGAAGAAGAAGTAGGACTGAATGGACTTCTGTAGGCTCTAAAGTTTTACATTGTTGTATTTTTGAATGCAGTTATTTCTTACACATAATTCTACATTTGTAAGTTCAATTTTCATGATAGAGATTGTATTACAGTACTTGTATGACGTGAATTGAAAAATACTATTTTTGTTTTTATAGCACAAATATTTGTATTTGTGTTCACTGTTGTAATTGAAATCCATATATTTGAAAATGTAGAAAACACCCAAAAACGTTTGTTTAAATGGTATTCCTTTTTTGTTTAACAGTGCAATTAATATTTTTATTTGCTTGACAGCTCTAATATAAACTGGAAGGGTAGAACACGTTCCCATTCCTTATACAAAGAGGCCTTAAAACTATGGAACTGGTGCATAGAACATGACATCATTATCACAGCAGCATACCTCCTGGGTTGACAGAACACAATAGCAGACACATTAAGTAGACAGATTTACCAAGAACATGAATGGGAACTGAACGATGAAGTAACACAACACACATAGAATATGTGGAGATAACTACACACAGACTTGTTTGCGACATCAGGAAACAAACAAACAAATAAAAAGCCCAAAGTTTTACCCACAGGCAGGATTAGGAGCACAATCCTTAAGGGATGCTTTTCTCATCTGATGGAATGGTCCTCTTATACCTATCCCCACTGATGCCTCTAATCTCCAGAGTAATATATAAAATACGCATCAACAGGGCCAAAATAATACTTACAGTCCCGACATGATCGAGGCATCTTTCATCATAGGTCATGGTGAAACCAGCGGTTCTCAAACTATGGGGCGGGTCTCCTAGTGAAGGCATAGGAATGTATGAAGGAAGGTCTGAGCTGTGTTCTGACTTCATTTATTTATTTTTAAATAAGAGCTCTGGCTGTCAACCCTAGGTGACTGGGGCTCATGTAGAAGGGCCATGCACAGCCAGGAGATGAGGATAAAGGAAATAGCCAGAGCCTCACCATCCTGACTTGGGTTCTCCTTCCCTCCCTCTCAGTCCCTCACTGGGAGTTGGCAGGGTTCCAGCTGTCAGCCCTGTGGTGGCAGCATCAGTGCAGAAATAAAGGTGGCATTGGGGCTCTAAGTCTGATGAATGCCACTTTTCACATTGCCACCCTTCTGTGCTGCTGCTCGCTCATGCTGCCTTCAGAGCTGGGCACCCGGCCAGCAGCTGCTGCTCTCTGCTCTGCCTTCAGAGCTGGGTGGTGGTATATGTACTTGTGGCGGTGGGGCAGTACTATATGACTACAGAGACAAAGAAGTGTAGCTTAATCAAATAAGTTTGGGAACCACTGTTTTAGACCTTAAATCATTTTTGTTGTTTTCTTCTGGACTTTCTTCAATTTCTCCACATCTTTCCTGGTGCGCAGTGCCTGGAACTGAATACAGTACTCCAGTTGAGGCCTTATCAGCGCTGAGCAAAGTGGAGGAATTATTACTTGTGTGTTGCTTACAACACTCTTGCTATTACATCCCAGAATATTTGCTCTTTTTTCATCAATATTACGTTGTTGACACACATTTAGTTGATGATTTACTGTAACCACCAGATCCTTTTCTGCAATCCAGCTTCCTAGGCAGTCATTTCCATTTTTTTATTTGTGCAATTGATTATTCCTTTCTAAGTGTAATACTTTTTATTTGTGCTTATTGAATTTCATTCTGTGTAATTCAGACCATTTCTCCAGTTTGTCAAGGTCATTTTGAATTTTAGTAATGTCCTCCAAAATGCTTGTAGCCTCTTGCAGCTTGGTATCGTCCACAAACTTTGTGTACTTTGTATGCCATTATCCAAATCATTTGTGAAGATATTGAATGGAATCTGACACAGGACAGATCTCTGTGGGACCCACTTAATATGCCCTTTTAGCTCGATTGTGAACCATTGATAATTATGCATATAAACAGGCAAAAAAGGAGGCTAAAAAGGTAATTGCAAAGGCAAGAATGAAGGCTGATTAGGAAGAATTATATAGAAAGCTGGAGGAAGATGGCAGGAAATCAGTTTTGGATTGGCAGTAAAAGGGAACATTGAAACACAGGATATGCAGTTCATCGTAGAAACGGCATGTCTGTGGCATGTCTGGTTTTCTGGAACACTTGCCTCAGCTCCTTAATTTTCATGCGGCACTGTTGTTCGTCCATGTTGTAGCCCCTGTGCATCATAGCCTTGGAGACTTTGCCAAACGTATTGGCATTTTGTTTGTTTGAACGGAGTTCTGCCAGGTCAAATTCCTCTCCCCATATAGCAATCAGATCCAGCTCCTCGTGTGGACCATGCTTGAGCTCTTTTGCAGTTCTGGGACTGCATGCTCTCCTGTGCTGATGAGATCTGCATGGTGACCTGTGCAGGTGAGCTCGCCACGCTGGCCAGACAGGAAATGAAATTAAAAAGTTCCCAGGGCTTTTCTTGTCTACCTGGCCAGTATGTCTGAGATGAGAGCGCTGTCCAGAGCGGTCACAGTGGAGCACTGTGGGACAGCTCCTGGAGGCCTGTAGTGTCAAAATGCATCCTCACTAACCCACACTCCACCCGGAGATGTCGATTCCAGCGCTAGTCCTCTTGTCGGGAAGGAGCACAGAAATCAATTGTAAGGGCCCTTTAAGTCGACGGAAAAGGCTTCTTCATGAGGACGGGTACAGGGTTATGCCCATTTAACGCTGCTACAGTTGACCTAAAATCGTACTGTAGACCAAGCCTTTGTATGTGAAAGGTGTGGTGACTAAATCTAAAGAGATGTTAGAAGTGTGAGTAGTTTTTTTTCCCAAAGCTTTTAAATAAGAAGACAGAGTTGCAAGTACTAGGTCCACCAACAATTATTGTGCAGCCTCTCAAATGTTACCAGTCTCTGTAAAGGAGGTAGAAGAAGCACTGAATAAAATGAAGAGTGGTAAAGAAGCTGGTGAAGATGAGACAACAGTTGATGTGATCATGACGTTCTGAATTACAGGACAGTCTGAATACAGGAAAAAAGTGGCTACAAAGATTACTTGGTGGATCAAGTTAGGATAACAGAAGACTGGAGCACGGGATTGATTGTGCTTCTTTGAAAGGTTAAGGGTGATGCAAATGATCCAAAGACCTATTGGGGCATCTCCCTGTTAAAACAGTTTGTTGAAGTGTTTGAGAGAGTTCTAGAGGTAAGGTTGAGGTGCAAGGTGGAGGAAAATATAGGAGTGGAGTAATACGGCTTTAGGAAGAAAAGAAGTATTGTAGATGCAAATGAGGTAAGTTTGAAAGAAAGATAAATTGAAAGTTTAACATCTATTTTGCTCTTAAGAAAACATGATCTTGGTTCTGTGGAAGCAGGTGTTTGGAATACTGAGATGGATGGGTGGGGGTATTGAAGAAGTGGAGATGATAGAGGAGTGTAGCAGAATAGCGACTCACCCCTGTGGTGCCTCCTGCTGGTCTTCCAGGGAATTAGCAGTTCCAGCCTCCAGAGTGACCCTCTTCAGGCCGATGTCCCACTTGCCACTGGTCCCCGTGTTCCTCCCGGACCCCGGGTGCCCTCTTCCCTGGGGTGCTGCACTCTTGCAGTATCCCCACAGATCTCAGGGTCTCCCCTCCCTGGGGAACCCCTATCCACTATCCCCACCTTGCCTCAGCCTATGGGCTACTGCCAGTCACCATCAAGCCCTGTTTCACTGGGGCTGACTGCAGTCTGTATAAGCCAGTTATCAAAGGCAAGGATGGTTTGGCCTGCTGCCTCTGCCTACCCATGGGCTGCCCCCTGCAACCCCAGTACCCCTTCTTGGCCTCAGACTAGGCCCTTGCAGCCTGGGGAGTTGCTAACTCCTCTGGCCTTTTCCCCCAGCCCTGCTCCACTCCAGGTACCTTCTCAAGCTTCCCCAGCAGCCAGGGCAGTCTGCCTCCACAGC
Organism: Dermatemys mawii; assembly: GCA_007922305.1. NCBI lineage: Eukaryota > Metazoa > Chordata > Testudines > Dermatemydidae > Dermatemys > Dermatemys mawii. Next base: position 1,333,319 of record ML677384.1, on the reverse strand, counting down.
TAGAGGAGGAGACTCTTTCTGTTTCGGCTCCTGGCTTCCCTGGCCTTTATATGGCCAGCTGGGTCTTTTTGGGGCATGGCCCCCAGCTGAGCCTGCCTCCCAATCAGCCCAGCTTTTCCCTAACACTGGTCTACAATTTTTTAGAAGTTGTCTGCTTCAGAGATAAAATGTGATATTTATTATGTATTTTGATATGCTGAATTCAAATATGACAATTAAAACAACTGATTGGCTACTGTTTCTAAGATACTTAAGTTTTTACATTTTATGTCTATGTATATTGTGTAGATAGTAGAGTTTTAATCATAAATTATAAACCTAGGTCTTTTCATGTGTTTATGGTTGCTTTACATGATAATATTTCACCTGTCCTGTTTGTGTAACACTTTAAAAATCAACAAAAGGGTTATATAAATAAAATGTATTATGAAACAAAAGGCAAAAAACTATTATGTACATAGTTTAGTCCTATTCAGTGTCTACTCGGCGCTTCTTGGCTTGTCTCTTGTATTCATTAAATGGAGCATCTCTTGTCACTGTCCAGCAATAGTCTGCAAGCATTGATGGACTCCATTTGCCCTGATAGCGTTTCTCCATTGTTGCAATGTCCTGGTGAAATCGCTCGCCGTGCTCGTCGCTCACTGCTCCGCAGTTCGGTGGAAAAAAATCTAGATGAGAGTGCAAAAAATGTATCTTTAGTGACATGTTGCAAGCAAGGCTTTTGTATGCCTCGAGGAGGTTTTCCACCAACAACCTGTAGTTGTCTGCCTTGTTGTTTCCAAGAAAATGTATTGCCACTGACTGGAAGGCTTTCCATGCCGTCTTTTCCTTGCCACGCAGTGCATGGTCAAATGCATCATCTTGAAGAAGTTCACGAATCTGAGGACCAACAAAGACACCTTCCTTTATCTTAGCTTCACTTAACCTTGGAAAATTTCCACGGAGGTACTTGAAAGCTGCTTGTGTTTTGTCAATGGCCTTGACAAAGTTCTTCATCAGACCCAGCTTGATGTGTAAGGGTGGTAACAAAATCTTCCTTGATTCAACAAGTGGTGGATGCTGAACACTTTTCCTCCCAGGCTCCAATGACTGTCGGAGTGGCCAATCTTTCTTGATGTAGTGGGAATCTCTTGCACGACTATCCCATTCGCAGAGAAAACAGCAGTACTTTGTGTATCCAGTGTGCAGACAAAGCAAGAGAGCAAGAACCTTCAAATCGCCACACAGCTGCCACTGATGTTGGTCATAGTTTATGCACCTCAAAAGTTGTTTCATGTTGTCATAGGTTTCCTTCGTATGGACTGCATAACCAACTGGAATTGATGGCAAAACATTGCCATTATGCAGCAAAACAGCTTTAAGACTCGTCTTCGATTGAGTCGATGAAGGGTCTCCACTCATCTGGATCGTGAACGATATTGAGGGCTGCCAACACATCATCGATGTTGTTGCAGGCTACAAGATCACCTTCCATGAAGAAGAATGGGACAAGATCCTTTTGACGGTCAGGGAACACGGAAACCCTAACATCACCTGCCAGGAGATTCCACTGCTGTAGTCTGGAGCCCAACAGCTCTGCCTTACTCTTGGGTAGTTCCAAATCCCTGACAAGGTCATTCAGTTCAGCTTGTGTTATGAGGGGTGGTTCAGAGGACGAGGATGGGAGAAAACGTGGGTCCTGTGACATTGATGGTTCAGGACCAGAAGTTTCATCCTCTTCCTCTTCCTCGTCTGACTCAAGTGAGAATGATTCTGGTGCATCAGGAACCGGCAGTCCTTCTCCGTGGGGTATTGGGCATATAGCTGATGGAATGTTTGGATAATGCACAGTCCACTTTTTCTTCTTTGACACCCCTTTCCCAACTGGAGGCACCATGCAGAAGTAACAATTGCTGGTATGATTTGTTGGCTCTCTCCAAATCATTGGCACTGCAAAAGGCATAGATTTCCTTTTCCTGTTCAACCACTGGCAAAGATTTGTTGCACAAGTGTTGCAGCATATGTGTGGGGCCCACCTCTTGTCCTGATCTCCAATTTTGCAGCCAAAATAAAGGTGATAGACTTTCTTAACCATAGTGGTTATACTGCGCTTTTGTGATGCAAAACTCACTTCACCACAAACATAGCAAAAATTATCTACACTGTTCACACAAGTACGAGGCATCTCTGCTCACTTTGGCTAAACAGAAATGTGTCCCTTTGCAAAATCAAACACTGACAAATAAGAGAGCATGACACTGTATGATTTCTAGAGCTGATATAGGGCAATTTGTTCAGCAGAGTGATGTAAGCTTCGTTATGATTGCATCATCCATGACTTCTAGGAATAACATGATGCAGTTCATATCTTGTATGACGCAATACCAGCTTCAGATTACATCATTCATTGTTTTGCCTAAAAAGCAAGTACTGTCCAAACCCAGTCATAGATTTATTCATAGATCCAGTCAAAGATGTATTTTAGTCATTTCTGGTTTAAATTGAGCTCCCTTCCCTTTATAACTCACTTATCCTCCGCCATTCCCATGTCAAGGGTCGTATATACTGACCCAATAGCATATCTTGAAAACTAGAGCCAATCAACAATTTTAAGCATCATTTTCGTTCTCAGTGACCCAGAATTAGTAAAGTTTGACTACATTTATTTCAGAAGCATTTTGGCTGTAGAGCAGTGTAATCAGCCTGGGATCTGCTTGCCCCCAGCCACAGCCCTTACCAGGGCTGTTTTAACCCTTTTTCTTTGGAGCTGGGTAGCCACCCCACTACAAGGAGTTGTATAAAGGATCAGGAGCTAAGGTGGTAACAATGCATGGAATTTCAGAGTTTTGAGGTGACAGTAGGATTGAGACACGGCAGTGTGTTGCATCAACTTAGCTTCGTTCTAGCTGAAAAGTGAATTAGTAGGAGAACTTAGCTTTGGAGACCCAGAGAAATCTAACATATGCTGACAATCTGGGCCTTTTAGCTGACAGCAAAGAAGAATGGTAAATATGGTATCTGAGTAGGCATCTATGTTTGGAGATCATGATTTGAAGGTATAAACAAAGAAAATTGAAGTTATGTAAGTAAGGAATGTAAAAAAACCCGCTATTGATTGAAGTTTCAAGAGAGAAGCTGAATCATAAGTGTACTTTGGAAGTATACTTAATGCCATTAGAGAGACATCTGGGGAATTGAAAAGAAGAAGCTAATGTACATGTGTGGCAGTCAGAAAGATAGCAGAAGTACTGTAGGACCAGTGAGCAAGTCACAAACTGAAAGGAAAAGTGTATGTTTTGTGTGTGTTGTCCTTGTCTGCTCTATTGTTTTGAAATGGTGGGTGTTACAGAGATGGAAGAAAAGATGATGCAGGTAGTAGAAAATACACTGAGCAAGATGACAGGCAGTGGAGGGTGTACACAGTGTGTATGGAAGAAATTAGGGGGAAGATGAATTTGGGCCTCTCAGGGACGGGCTGAAGAGTGTACATTTGAGGTGGACTGGGCATATGATAAGAATAGGAGAAGAATGACAGTCAAAGAAAGCACGAGAGGAAGGCTGTTTTGAAGAGAGAAGGACTGGAACTCCCAGACCTACATACCCATGCCAATCCTTCCAGTTGATGGCAAAAAAAACCATGGGTAATCCAGTTCCAAGTAAATGGTTAAAGGAGTTAAGAAGTGAAGTGATTGAACCCTTCCACATACATTTGTTGCCACGTGTTGATTTGTAACTGAGAAGGCATTATAAGATTACACCATTACTAGAACACAAAGGTAAGCTACTTTGACCCTTTGGAGTATATAAGGCCAAATTCAGCCTTGGTGTGAGCAAGTATAAGTCCCTTAAATTACAAATGGTATTGCACTCCTGTCATAATTGGGTATATTTGATCCATGTTTTTGTTTTTCAGATATTTTTGAACATCATCTCTGTTCCCAATTTTCCATTTTTAAACATGTCATGAGACTCACTACTTTTAAAACAAAGACAAAAACATCAAACCTGATAATTAAAGGTTTACTCTTTGGAAGAAAGCCATTTAAGAGTCCGCTGGATAATAGCAGTAATGGTATTTTGCAGTGGTCTGTAGCCATTTTCAGTAAATGTTGATGTGAGTTGGTGTAGAGGGATACCCTAAAGCAATGTTTCCCAAACTTTTTTGGCCATGGAACACTTTTTAGCTTGATATATATTTACGGGACACTTTTTAGCTTGATATATATTTATGGAACACGTATTATTTTGTAGTTATTTGGTTTTCAAATAAAAAATTGCGTTATGTATGCTCAAATGCATTTTATTTTATAAAACAAAGCAAAAATACAAATTTAAAATAACTTGAACTAACAATTTCTAACTGGAAAGTGTGCATAAAGTAGTACAAAAATCAAGTGCAAAAGTCAAAATTAAAAACAGTGTTCTACTTAAAAACCACTGCTTTTATATATATATATAAACACCAAACAAATTAGATTTTTACTAGGAAAATCTATTTTTATAAACAAATACAAATTTGGATTTAATGGGATTGGTATTTCTGCATTTTTGTATCACAAATTTGCTTAATATTAGGAATAATGCTGGAAAGATGAATCCTCATGTCAAGCATCTCCTCTCCACCTGGTTACCTCCTTTAATGCCAATCTGCTTACAGGTTTTGATGGAGAGGTCTGGGTTCTTTTGGATCCCACCACCCACTGAGCAGAGTGTATCTTCTTTCTTTTTTCCTAGGAAATTATTTGGTGCTGCCTCCACTCCCCTCACTCCTTCCTGGCAGGGTCACCAGGGCAGCTTGGGAGGAAAATTCTAACTACAGGGTAATCTCAATTTACTGACCAGATAGTTGGAGACTTCCAAGAAATAACACCAACGCATACAATATATCCAGCACAATAATTATATTAAATAGGCGACAAATGCAACATAACAGGGTAAAACACTATTTTTAGGGTCACCGGTGCCCTGAAAATACCTGTGACTTGATGTATCAAATGTAAAATTAGTGTTCCGTTGGTACGCATACTGTGGTGGGGTCCTTGGTGACCTATAATCACAGAATTCTTCTCTGCAGTGGTGTGGCTGACTGGGTTCAGTACAGCCCAAAGGACACTCAGGTGGGAGAAGGTGGTAAGTTCCTCCATGGGTGTAATATGCAGCAGGTTATAAAATCCTCAATCCTTTACTCCCTGGCTTGAGGATACAGTTCAGGAAGTAGGGGGTCCCCAAAACAAATTACCTGACTAACTAAAAGATGGGGCACTCACAGTCTCCATGAGTGATCCTCTGGTTCGAAGATGACTGGACTCATCAGTCTCTGCAGAGGGGCTGCTCTCTGCTGGCAGTGATCCTCCTCAGGCAGGAATCAGGCTCCGTCGGTTCCAGGATTTCCCCTCACCACAAAGGAGTGGAGGGCTCAAGGTGTACGTTAGACAATACTAACATCTAAAATGTAGCCACCCAACCCCATGTCCAGACACACACTCAGCAGGCTGCTTCCCTGGATGTGGACTGAGCAGTGGTGAGTGGTCTCACTTAAGGAGCTGAAGGGTGAACTCAGCCAGGCTGTGGAAGCTTCCTAGCAAACTCTACAAATGGGGAAGGAAAAACCTCGCTGCGGGATCTGCTGTCAGATCCCTAGAGGCCAGTTCTCAGGGGGAACCCGGCATGTGGGCCTAAGACTCACCAGCTCCCCACACAGCCAGTCCTGCCCTTTTCCTGCCTGGCTCTCCACTCACTCAAAATGGTTTCTCCCCTTTCCTCCACTTCCTGGAAGGGCCTCTCACTCCCAGTTGGTTGTTGGGCAGACTCTGAGTCTGCCAGCAGACAGAGACCCAGTAGTCCATGTAATCTCCTTGGGGGTTACACAAATTTAAAATAAATTTTTTTTCATAAAGATCCTTTTTTAAAATTGTGATTCTTTCACGGAACACCTATTCACATTGTGCGGAACACCGGTGTTCTGCAGAACACAGGTTGGGAAACTCTGCCCTAAAGTATAAAACAGCATTGAGAGTAGCTTGGGAATATATTTGGATTTAAACTAATAGTTTTAATATTGATGATTTGTAAACCTTGAATTGAGAAAACAGACATGGGAGCACACAACTTTTATTTAAACAGAAACATTTAACGGTTTCTTTTAACAGGCAGATTAATTTAAAAATTGTCAGTACATATGTCGAGGCTGGAAAATAATAACGTGTGATATTGGGGAGTATGTTTTGGAGAGAATGTTTGAAGCCTTGCAAAATATGAATTTAGTGGTTAGCAGCTTATGTCTGGTCAATGGAATGGAATTTATCAACTTAAAAATAACATTTGATTCTATTTTACCTACTATTCAGGATTACTATGACTGAAAGAGATGCAAAATATTTTTGTCTTTCAGTTTACTTCATGCGTTTGTAACGCTATATATAATCAATTTCTCCTTTCCTTCTGTGGGTCAATAAAATTGGCATTGGGATTCAGAAACTATATTTAACAGTATTTTTAAAAAACAGCTTAAAGTTCACAGTGTCAAATAAAATAGCTTTTAAACATTGTAAATATGTAATTGCATTTACATTTTATTCTTTGTTTTTCTTTTTATTATTTTAAACCTTTTATTGATCATAAAATACTATGTATCCTTTTTCCTGCAGGTGTGTATGTTCAGTTTGTAGTAACTACAGGGTTTTCATTAAGATTAAAAAAAAAAATTACAAACTGTGTAGCTCAGTAGAGTGAGTTGTGTATACTTGCAGAACATGTATTAGAACTATAATAGATCTGAAGGAATCTGTACTTTTGGGGGAATTCTGACCACTGTGCATGGGCAAAATTCATGTCCCCGAAGATTTCTTTGCTTTCTCGCAGAAAAAAATTCTGACTGGGAAGCAAAGGAAAGCTGCAAAAGCGGTCCCATGTTCCTCCCCAGCAGCGTAGGCATGTTGTTCAGGGGGCCTGGAGGAGCTAGCGGAGAGGTAAATCACTGCAGGAAGGGGAGAGAGGAGGCAGGGTTATAGATGTCCCAACTGGTTGCTCCTACCCTGTGTCAGGCTCAGCTATTAGTCCTTGCTGGGATGGGGAAGATGGGACTCACTCTTCCCCTGAAAGGAACAGCCAGGTCAGACCTACCCCAGAAACCTCCTCCAGCTATACGAAGCTCTGCACACTTCCCCATCCCTTGCTTCCTGTCCCCATCGCTCCTCAGCCATGGAGGGAGGAGTTAGTTTGGGGAGCTGCTCCCCCATTTCCCCAATCTCATGCATCCAGACCCCACCATCATCAAACTCCCCTGCCAAGCCTCACTTGCCTCTACGTGAGCCTGCACCCCTCTGAACTTCAACCCTGTCATCCAGAGTCCTCCTGCACCCAGACCTCATTGGGCCCCATGCCCTGCATCTGGACCCCTACCTCTGCATCCCACACTCTAATCCTGACTCCAAAGAGCCCCACACTGCTCCTGCATCCAGAAGTCAACCCCGATGAGCCTCACCCAGGGTGGATTTGATTTAAATCATAAGTTATAATGCATCTTAGTTATAACTATCTTTAGATAGGGTTTTTCCTCAAAAGCATTTGATCAAAAAATGTGATTTAAATTAAAAACAATCCATTTTTTTAAATCATTGATTTTTTTTAAATCTACCCTTGCCTTACCCCCTGCATTCAGAGCCCCCCTGCACTCAGAGCCAACCAGTGATCCCCAATCAGTTGCCCCCATGCCCCGACTCACCCAGCACCTGGACCACCCTGCTGAGCTCCCTGCTGAGCTCCATCCGTCCACACCTAAACCCACTCTGCTGAGCCCCCGTCACCTTCATCTGGACCGCACTGCAGAGTCCCATTGCTCCTGCACCTGGAACCCCCCAAAAGAGGCCCAGTGCATCCAGATCCGACTCACCTGTATGTACCTTCTACTGAACTGCCCTCATACAGAACCCTCTCACCCCACCCTAAGTCCCTCCACCTTTGGATCCTGCTGGACTGAGCTTGCCTGCACCTGGCATGGAGAGGCAGGGCACCAGGGTGTTTCTCGCGCAGGCCCAGCCCTTGCATTGGGTCAGGTTCAGCCTCATTGTCGAGTTAGTGGCCAGAGGAGGACTGCAGGGAGGTCTCCCACATCCAGGGAGGTCTCCCACATCCATGCAGCCAGTGGCCTGTGCTCCCCACTGCCATGCTGGAACCAACATTTATTTACTGATAAATAAGATTTGCAGAATTTTGCACATTTTAAAAATATTATACACAGATTTTTTATTTTTTTGGTGCAGAAATCTCGAGTAAATTTGAAAAAGGCAAGGATGCTGGTATTGTTGTTTCACCATCAGCAGTATTCTCTGAAAAATAAATAAATCTTTAGTACTGTTTAATCTTGGATTTATTTCTAGCCTTTTAATCTGGCAGACACTGAACTATAGTTTCCTGATTGGTCTTTACATGCCAACCTCTAGTTAGCCGTCTGTCAGAGAGAACTTCTTAACCGCTTTCATTTTATAAGCAAATGTTGGTTAGAACTCCTTTTCTAAACTTACCTATTGAATATCATCTGTTCACTTTCATTTGCTGCAATTAAGTTCATGTGCGTGCAATTTTGGCTGAAGTAATCTGTAGTTTCTCAGACAAATTGGACAGAATCTCATTGTACTTTGTCGGAACAGACCAAACTAGGTAGCTCTGGTGAAGCCTCTCATTCAGTTTACTGGATCAGTACAACTGTCTGACATCAGAACTCTATGAAGGGGACAATCTGAATTTGTTGCCATTGTTATTAATTATACACTAGTGTCTTCCAGCCCTGAAGAACCATGTTCTTCTTTAGCTGATTACATAAAAAGAACTGAACTGCTTTTCCTTAAGTCTTTGAGTATTTCACTGTCAACAGAACTGAATGCCTTGCCTAAAACTCTCATTTCGTCTGAATAACTTTTGATGTAGGAAATCTTTCTGGGTTGTTGAGTACTTCAAGTTTTCTTTCTGAGAATTCAGTAAACCAAAGTTAGTGAACCCCAAGTTAGTGAAAAATTTTGACCATAATCCCTATACCTCTGTTCCTCATTTATAAAATTGAAATTCCTTACCTGACAGGAGAACATAAATTCATCGTTTGTAAGGCCCTCAGATACTCTGGTGATGGGTGCTTTAAAAAAAGAGCAATTATTATTATTAACTCTTTATTCAGACCAAGTTATGAAGAGTGCACTAAGTTATGAGGAGGATAAAAAGAAATGTTCAATAGCTGCCAATTTAGTGATCACTGTCCATCCTGAGCACTGTGTGATATAGGAGGTCAGACTAGATGATTGCAGTAGTCCCTTCTGACCTTGGAATTTATGAAAAAGGCAGGCATCCTATGGAATAAAATAGTATATAAGCATGTAGTTAAAGAAGGTCAGAGGGGGATGAATTAGAGTTGCACAGCTCTGCCAAGTTGCTTCAACTGATCCTTCCACCATTCAATATAGGTGCACCTAACACAGTGAACCCTGCTGGAATGTGTGCAGATAAATGCTGTAATTCAAATCTGTGGATCATAGCACAAACAATGGTATGTTCTTAGTCCTTTTTCATCTGCTTGTTGTAGGTGAATAGATGTATTTTTTTTAAGGCAAGAAGGAACCCTCAGATCATCTAGTCTGATCTCCAGTTAATATAGATCAGAGAATTTCACCCAGTCATTCCTGCATTGAGCCCAATAATTTGATTGGCTAAAGCATCTTCCATTAAGGCGTCTGGTCATGATTTGAAGACATCATGGGATGGAGAATCCACCACTTCTCTTAGTAGTTTAACCTTTGTGCCGCTGATGCAGAACCATGCCCCAGCAGCTATTGCTTGTTCTGGAGGACAGAGTTAAGGTCATGTTGCTGGGGTGGCATGTACCTTAACTTTGTATTTCTTGGTTTCCAAAGGTTTAAGTTTAGCCCTTTTCCATATTCTGGAACCATGAGTGCCAGTGGACAACCTTAATTTTGTGTTAACTGTAAGGCTCTGTCTACACTGCAGTCTTAAATGGACCTAACATAGACTTACAGCCACCACATTAATTACTATGGTGGCAGATGTCCACACTACCTTCTCACCTTCGCCCTCCTGGTTGGGAACAGGGGGAGGAGTGAGGGAAGTGACGCGGGGCTTTTCGCCTCTGGCAGCAAGATACGCACCCGGAATCCAATCAGCTGCTGTGCTCCCAGCGGGAAGCCAGGACCCTGGAGGCAGCCAGGGCTCCCTACAGAGAACCTAGGCAGCAGTCCAAGCTGGGAACCTGGGTGGCAGCCTGGTTTGGAGCGGAGACAGGGCAGCAGTCTGGCTGGGGATCGGAGAAGCAGGCTTTCTGGAGTCATGAAATTGACAAAAATGATAGCAAACAGCCAGTGTAAGTAATGCAGTGTTTACACAGACACCCTACCCTGTTGCACTAACTCAAGGGTTCTCAAACTGGGGGGTCGGGACCCCTCAGGGGGTCGCGAGGCTACTACGTAGGGGGTTGTGAGCTGTCAGCCTCCACCCCAACCCCCGCTTTACATCCAGCATTTATAATGGTGTTAAACGTATTTAAAAGTGTTTTTAATTTATGAGGCGTTGCACTCAGAGGCTTGCTATTTGAAAGGAGTCACCAGTACAAAAGTTTGAGAACCACTGCCGTAACTACACTGACATAAGCCCTATGCCACTTGTCAATGTTATGTTGCCATAGCAGAGGAGTTACAGTGGCGTCAGGAGCATTTCAGTGTGTACACCTTCACTGTTTTGTCAATTAAAACTGGCTTTTGTTGACAAAACTAGTGTAGACAAGGCCTAAGTTTTTGAGTATTTTAATATGTATTCAGTGTATAGATGTAAGTAAAACACCATATATATTATGGTGTGGGTATGTAGAGATTGTAGATGTATATAGCGTACATGTGTGCAGATCTATTTATTGGACTCGTGAAACGTGCAGCCAAAGGTCTCCATGCTTTAAGAGAACTAGAAATGTAAATAACTTCAGTTTTCTTTGTACGAAGTAATTTTCTAATAGTCTTCCTTGGGAAGATGTACAATAGAACCTCAGAGTTACAAACACCTTGGGAATGGAGATTGAAACTCTGAAATGTTTGTAACTCTGAACAAAATGTTATGCTTATTCTTTCAGAAGTTTACAACTGAACAATAATTTATTACAGCTTTGAAACTTTACTATGCAGAAGAAAAATGCTGCTTTTAATTACCTTAATTTAAATGAAACAAGCGAAAAAAAAATTTCCTTACCGTGTCAAATCTTTTAACTTTCCCTTTATATTTGCAGAAGTTTACATTTAACACAGTACTGTCCCATATTTAACTTTTTGTTTTTATTTTTTTTTCTGCTGCTGTCTGATTGTGAACTTTTGGTTCCAAATGAGGTGGGTGGTTGCTAGTTGTAGCTCTGGTGTTCATAACTTGAGGTTCTATTGTAAGTGGTCAGATAGAGGGGGGAAAAGAACATTAATGGACATCTGTTTAAATTATAAGTACAATCACATGGCAAAGCTACCCGATAACCTATAAAGAAATCCCCACTCGTATTTTTCTTGTGGCGCTCCAGGTACCAGTGGTTTTCATCTTTAAGGGCCTACACCAAACCTGGAAGGACTGCTACCGTAAGTGGGGAAAGAGATGTGGGCAGGATTTGTAGAGATGGAGGGATTTCCCCAAAGGCTCAGGCTTCTCTGAACCCAGACCTTTAGTAGTCCACCATTCTCTGGATTCAAGGTGGACAAGGAAGAAAATTAAGTTCATCATCAGAATAGATTTGAAGCCACTCAGCCATTAAATTAAGTGCAAGTTTAAAACATTGAGTGTGGAGAACTTTTACAGTCATGCCGTTGTCTGAGGCCATAGCTCCTCATGCATCCCAAGGCAGAGCAGAACTACTTGGTGGAATCTGTTTTAGGGTTTTCATATTGGTGCAAAATCTCCCAGGTTACTTAGATTGGCAAAGGGAGGTATCTGATGGTCTTGTTGGAGTCTATTGTTCTTTCTTTTCTCTCATTCTTTTCTTTTCTTGTATTTGTAGGGTGACACAGTTATAAATGTAATTCTTTATTTGATGGAAAAGCTTAATCAGGAGGGTTATGCATTGTGACGTAAAAATGGTCAAGCTCTAGATCATATCATCTTTTCTGAAAGTTCATTCCACACCTGGATCCCCTAGACTGAAGCTGCCTTGTCTTTGACCCTTGCATGTTTTGTTCTGAGCATTATAATCTCTGTTGTCCCTGAGGAATGCATCCTGGATGGCAGTTTGTAGATGATTTAAGATTAGCAGCCGTGTTAGTCTGTATCCGTAAATAAGACGAGGAAGACTTTGTAGTACCTTAGAGACTAACCAGTTTAATAATAAACTGGTTAGTCTCTGGTTGATAATAAACTGGTTAGTTTCTAAGGTGCTACAAAGTCTTCCTCGTTTGTAGATGCTCTGGCATTCTTCAAAGTAGCTAGGATCTGATCTATTAATAGCTTTAAAGTTCAGGACCAAGGCCTTGAACTGACAGTGGAAGACGGAGAGAGTTGAGGGACCAGAGGAATGGGAATGATGCGCTCAGAGTGTGAGCAGACTCTGTATATTAACCGGAGCCTGTCCATTATTTTTATATCAATTTAGATATAGCAAATTACAGTAATCCACTCTGTAGGTAACATGCTCAGATTACCATGATCAAGTTCTCTTATGGGAGGAAAGAGCTAAGTTTACTAGTAAGATGGAGATGAAAAACAGCCTTTTAAAAAAATCACTGGCAGCACCCGTTCATCCAGTCTCTGTTCGGAGGCAGAAAAATAACAGATGCTTTACCCACCTTTGTCAAACTGGATGCATATTTTCAAAGAAAGGATAGTGTCCCAGGTAGTTTCTAGAAAAAGCAGGAACATTGGCTTTCAGTGAGCTGCTGCTGTTTTTTGATTTATAAGCCTTGAAAGGTTTAGGGCGTAGCTGAGACTGTGTCTCTAAACCAGTGACATATTATCACAGTTAATATCAGCAGAGATGTTTCAGCTGGTGTTCCTTCAATATAAGTGAGATTTGCTGGCAAGCCTCATGTCACTGGAAGCGGAGTTTATGCTCTTTCACTATATTTAATTGATCTCGTTTACCTTTTGCAGAAGAAGGTAAACGATGGTTTAGTTGAGCAATTACAGTCACCATTATGGGTCCTGAAAATAAATGACTTGAGTTGTTGAAGTGCTGTGTTGCCTATGCCTTATCTCCTATCTAATAATGCAAATTATGGAGATCTAGCCATAACCATGAAGATAGGGTCTTTCAGTGGTACCACGTATACTGTGTCCTTGTCTGAAGGCCAGCTGAGAGGAATTCAAGATTTTAGCACATGCCACTTCCTCACAGATTTTTGCCTGACAGTCTGAGGTTGAAGAAAAGTCAGTTGGAATGGTCATCTGGATCAAGTGTTCAATTTCTGAGGATTAGGTGAAGTTAGTTTTTTAGGGAGGTTCTCTGAAATAAGGCTGCAATGGTTCCTTTTAGGAGTGGAAGGCATTGATAGTTTCCATTAGTTGCTTTTCCCAGCCTGCACAATTACCAAATTGTTTCACATATGGTAACTCTCTGATCTTTTTCTGAGTTTCTTGAGATTCACCAATGTGATGGAGCCAAACTCTGGGTATGGGTAATGTAGTTTGTCAAGTAGATCTAATCTACATGGGTTTCAGTAAAGCATTGGATACAGTTTCCCATGGGAAATTATTAGTTGGGATTAATGCGAGAACTGGTTAAAGGAGAGACCTCAATAGGTCACACTGAAAGGAGAACTGTCAGGCTGGAGAGAGGTTACTATTGCAATTTCTCAAGGATCAGTCATGGGACCAATCTTATTTAACATTTTCTTTCATGACCGTGGCACAAAAAGTTATTGTGCGCTAATAAAATTTGCAGATGACATAAAGTTGGGAGGCATTGCCAATATAGAGGAAGACTGGAATATCATACAAAAAGATTTGACTTTGAAAACTGATGCAGAAGAAATTTGATGAAATGTAATAGTGCATGTGCAAGATCAAGCACTTATGGACTTATAGCAAAAATTCTTGTTTCAAGCTGGGGACAGAGCAGTTGAAAGCAACAGAGAACCATGAAAGATCTGGGTGTATTGGTCGATCATGGGATGACTATGAGCTATCTATGTGATGCGGCTGTGAAGAAGGCTAATGTAGTACTAGGATGCATCAGATGAGGTATTTCCAGTAGAGTAAGAGAAGTGTTATTACTAAGACTAATACTTAATACTAGGCTACAGTTTTGTCATGGAGGTCACAGAAATCACAGAATCCATGACTTCCAAAGACCTCCGTGACTTCAGTCCTGGTAGTGGGAGCTGCAGGGTCCTGCTGCCTCCCTCAGTAAGGAACCGCCTCCCACTGTAAGGTGCCCCTGCCACCTGAGGCAGCAGGAACCCAAGTTTGCAGCTGCCATGGGCAGCAGAGATACCATGCAGATCCCAGACACTGCAGGTGGGTACTTTGCAGTTCCCAGCTGCTGCCCATGCAGCGATGGCAGGAGGATTCCCACACTGCTCCCTGTTGCTGGAGAAGAGGCAGAGGGACCCTGCAACTCCCCTCTGCCGCTGGTGGCAGGGGGACTCTGGAGCTCTGAGACCCCCAGGTGGCGGGGGCCCCAGAGCTTTCAGACATCTCACAGCTGCCTAGTCCCTTCCCATTTTATCCTGGATATTTTTAGTATAAGTCAGGGACAGGTCACGGAATTCAAGGAATTTGAATTCAAATTCCTTGAATTTTTCTCTATTGCCCATGACCTGTCTGTGACTTTTAATAAAAATATCCATGACAAAATCTTAGCCTTAGTTATTACCATTATACAAGGAACTGGTGACAGCTCATCTGGAATACTGTATGCAATTCTGGTCTCCCCTCTTTAAGAAAAATGAATGCCAGATTGAACAGGTGCAGGGTAGGGCTACTAGGATGATCAAAGAAACAGGGAAGACTCAAAGAGCTTGGCTTGTGTAGTCTAACCAGAAGAAGGTTGGGGGGGAGATATAATTGCTCTCTGTAAATAAATCAGAGAGAGAAACACCAGGGAAGGAGAGGAGTTATTTAAGTTAAATGCCATCATTGGCACAAAAACAAATGAAAATAAACTGGTCATCAGTACATTTTTAGGCTCGAAATGAGATGCAGGCTGTAACCGTCCAAGGAGTGAAGTTCTGGAACAGCCTTCCAAAGGAAGTAACAGGTGCTAAAATCCTAACTTGTTTCGGGCTTATGGCCCACTTGTGGCTGCTGTTAGCAAGTGTTTCCAGTGGTAAGATATGGGACACTAGATAGGGATGGGAAGGGTTCTGAATTACTTAGGAGAATTCTTTACCACATAGGTCTGGCTGGAGGATCTCGCCAGTATGCTCATGGTCTAATTGACATATTGGGGTCAGGAAGAGATTGGCAGAGACCCTGGTATTTTTTCACCTGTTTCTGCATCATGGAGCATTGTTCACTTGGTGGTTTGAATTAGAGTAAATGGTGGATTTTCTGTAACTTGAAGTGTATAAATCAATATTTGAGTACTTCAGTAACTCAGCCAGAGGTTGTGTATGTTTTACAGGAGTGGGTGGATAAGGTTCTGTAATGTGCGATTATACAGGAAGACAGAGTAGATGATCATGATGGTCCCTACTGGCCTTAAAGTCTGTGAGTTTTAAATTTTTCTGCCTCATTTAGCTCCATTCCTATTCAGTCATTCTAGTCAGCAAAGAATGTGAGCTCTGCTGTAATTTGATTGCTGGGTCCAACTCTGGATTGCATTATGGCTTGATTTTCTAGGCGGAATAGCTACATTGGCCTTGATTTTGGTGCTGGGATAGTGGAAAAGAACAACATTTTTATTTCTTTACTGTGGCTGTGTGGTCCTGTGAATAGTTTTTTGCACTATTGGCAGATGAGTCAGGATCCAGTTTTGTACTACTTTCATTATAATCTTCTGCCTATACATTTTTTCCACTGCAGTTCATCTGAGCTATGGTGACTTGGGGCCAAAGTGTCAACTGTAATGGTCGTCAAGTCATAATACTTATTGGGAACTTTACTTTGTAGGAGGATGTCTTGTTGTCCCAGGATGAATTGAAAATCAAATAATCAAATATTTTCAAGGATAAGCCAGCCTTGATTGCTTCCCTAGTAAGATGAAGGAAAGGCCCTGATTTTCATTAGGATGTGGCAGTAGCTGGCCCAAAAGAGTAAATGTTTGTGGTTTCTCCCATTCTGTAAATTGGGTCCAGAGTGTGTTTGGCTAAGTGTGAGAGTTGGAGATGGTGGGTGAAAGCATCCAGTGGTTTCCCTGTAAACTAAAAGATCACACACTAATACTGGTGTAACTTATATGGAAATTGAAGTTGCTGAGTATGATGACCTTGAAGGTTCCAGAACCATACTGGCCAGCAGATCCATTATGTTCCTCCAGAAAGTTTCCAGGATTTTCATCTGAAGAGTCTAGACCACCAAGAGGCCTAGATATTTTTTTTGCCCCTCACCGATCAGATGGGTGCACTCAAATGTTACTGTTTCTGCAGTGCAATATCTCCTGCATCTGAGGTTGGAGAGATTAGAATGTCTATTCTGCCTACTTATTTCTTCTTTCTAACTCATTATTGGATCTTTCTTGGCTTTCAATAGATTGTAATTACTACATAGGATTAGACTTGCTAGGGTAGGGTTGGAAGTGGCATTGAACCAGATCTGTGGTACAGGCAAGATCAGGTTTCAAGGATCAGATCGTGAATGGTGTTTGTTTTTTTGTTGATGGCTGACTTTGTATTCATCAGCAGAAGCCTGACTTTCTCTCAGTTTCTGTGTCTCCATCCCAGTGACAGCAGGAATTGGTAAAGGTAGGAACAGTTGGTTTCCAGATTTTTCCATAGGCCTTGTATTCCAGTTCTTAAAATTCTGAGTGTTTGACATCAACGTGCTGGCCTCTCATGGAAAAGGTTTGCATGGTGGAATTGATCTATGGAACCAAGCACAAAAATGTGCAAAATTTGTATGTGGAATTGTTCCATCTGGTGAATAGCCTAGTTAATTTGGGCTGCCTCCAGTCTGAAACAGTCCAGAAGCTGAAATTGATACAGAATGCAGTTGCCTATCTATTAAATGATGCTTCACAGTAAGCATACGTACATCAGCACTGCTGCTCAATAGACTAGTTTCCTTTTGGCTTCCATGTTGTATTTAAGTTATTTAACATATAAAGCCCTAAATGTAATGGAACTTGGTCATCTGAGCAGTCTGTATGTCTGTTATTACTGCAGCTTCATCTATAACAGTGGTCTTCAAACTGGGATGCGCGCACCCCCAGGGGTGTGTGAGCCTACTCCAGTGGGTGCGCGAGACCCTGGCACCACCGCTGAGTCCACCCGGGAGACCGCTGAACTCCGGGGGGGAGGGGGTTTGGTCCCGCTGAAATGTCGCCACGGAAAGAAGCTTCCATTTTCTGCGGTGGCATTTTGGCGGACTTCCCCCTGGGGGCCGCCAGACTTTTCCCTCCACGGAAAGGTGCTGCAGGGGGAGAAGTTTGAAGACCCCTGATCTATAATGAAGCTTGAGCGAGACACTGCTTTGTTTAAGTGGGTGTAGACTAGTGATGTAGTATTCTGTTGTTGGTCTTCTCTGGAAATTATTTTACCTCTAGGTCCATGGGAGCCTGGTTTTGTTTAGTGTTATAGGTGTGCTGCAAATCTCGTGGTGTTCCAGGGTTTTAGCTCAACAGGGAATCCTTGTTGGATGACTTTTTAATCTAATAGTTTGGTGTATGCTTAGTTGCCAATTCAATTGGTTTCCAGAGTGTTCTGCAAGATGAGAAAGGACTTGGCCAAACTATATGCATGGCTCTGTTGTGGTTGAGGCAGTTTTGGTTCCCAAGCAACTTGAACATGTCAGTCTGCCAATCAAGGATCTTGCTTCTGCTTTTGGATCTGTTGTTGCAGGATGAAGGGAATATTCTGTACCCAGATCTGAATTTCCTTCATCTCACAGTTGGGCTGCTGGATGGATATTGGAAGTAGAGCATTTGTGCTCTTTACCTGTCCAGAATATTTTAGTGAACACTAGAAAGTCTCTGTGAGATGCTCATCTGGTGAAATGGACAAAGTTTTCTTGTGGGTATCATCAGAAGTCCCTGATTCCACAAGAAACTTTGGTGCTGAAGATCTTAGACTACTTTTTGGGCTTGAAGCAAAATAACCTGTTACTCAGCTCAGTGAAAGTCCATCTGATAGTTCTTTCTGCACGCCATCCACCTATAGAAGGTCACAGTGTCTTGTCTTATCCAACTGTCATCAGATTTTGAAGAGCCTGGTTAAGGTGTTTCCAAATGTTTAAAAAAAACAGTCCCACCATGGGACCTTAAATTAGTACTTTTGGCCCACTGTTTGAGCTCATGGCAATCTGTTCCCTGTTACTTTCCAATGAAAACATTCTTTCTGGTTGCCTTTATATCTGTGAGGATGGTAGACAGAGATCCAACTATTGATGGTAGTCCCTCCTTATACTGTTTGTTACCTGGACAAAGTGTCTGTAAGGGCACATCCTAAGTTCTGGGTTTCATGTATTCCATGTTCCACATCTGTTGTGGCCTCTGAAGTTATTCTTTCCCACAGAGTTGTGCTGCAAATGTAAGCTTTATTTTTTAAATAAAATTTTGTTCAACCCTGGAAGATGGGAACTAAAAAGTGTTTAAGATAAAACCATAAACAGAGTGCAAACCAATGAAATGACCCCTGCAGAGTACCTGAAACAAAAAGGTGTGAACCAAGTTAGGGCTCTGTGGACTCCATGATGCATGGTTATTGACATTTTTTAAGGTTAAAGAACTCGGTATTTTGGCCACAGAATTTGCCATTTTAATGCAACAAAACATTCAGCCTTTATATATCTATCTCCCTCCTCTGCAGTTGCCTCTTGCACTTCATTTTCCCTGCCTAAAAGGTAATAAATTTGGGTTGTAGTGCATGCTTACTAGTGGAGCTGTGCAACAGAGGTCAGGGAATTACCACTAGAGTCCAGCTTGCAGGCAGGGAATGTGGGAGCCAGAAATGTAGTTTGGTGAACTAGGCTCGCTGTAGAAAAGCAGAGTGGCTGAGGCCCCAAGGAAATGAGCTGCTGAATCTGGATACAAGTTATCCCCTTCCCTGGAATGTTTAAGGGAAAGAAGTTTTTTTTGTCAAGCCACCTGGACAACATCTTGGGAACAAAGGTCTGGGGATTATTGCTGGCCTCCTTGGAGATCTTAGCAAAAATTCCCATCTCTGAAAATAATCACTGACATTTATCGGTATTTTTAATTACAAACCATAGGTGAGGGTGTCTCTGAATGAGAGTTAAGGGTTACAGTACTCTTCTCTCAGTGAATATTCAGCCACAGTTGAGATCAGAGGTACTCAAGCTGAAGCTGTCTCAGTGTAAATGAGAGGAAGCAATCTCAGAGGGCCTTCATTTTGGAATTTGCTTCCGACTTTGGTCAACCAGAATCCAAGTTAGTTTTGCATTGTGCCGGCAATGTTAACAATCTTCTATCTCTTTTCTGATGTCAGGGATTGGGTATACTGCAGGGGATATGATATGGGCAGTCCTTTCATTATTAGTTATTTTAATGTATGGGATCGGTCTCTAAAAGGATCTTAAATTGCATTTTAGAAATTTCAATAAATAAAAAATGGTGGTAGAATAAATAAATGCTTTTAAAGAATTTACATGTTATTGCTGCAGAATTTAGTCCATTGTGTTGCAGCATACACAAGGCTCTGAATTTATCCTCTATTTTAAACAGTGTCCAAGACATTTTATAACTGTTGTTTAAATGACTCTGCAAATTAAATTCCTAGTTTCCCAAGTCCTGTGTGTCAGTATAATTTGAGAAGTTCTCTTTGGGGTGTGTCCTTTGTCATAGTCATAGACTTTTGAAGCACTGTGTTGTGGTAGCTATGTCCGTAATTTAAAACAATAGTCAACATGAGGAAAACTTGTTTTAATAGACACCTTTCCAGTATCAACCTGTTCAAGAATTTTAATGAAGATTTTTTTAAAGTGTCTTATCCTGGAAAGAGCTATGGTTTAGTGTTCAAAATTGAAGACTTGCCTAAATTAGAAAATTGTAGTGGAGAAAAAAAAAAATCTCAGTGGTGTTACCACTAGATCAGCATCAGTAGGAGAGCTGGTATAGAGAAGATTTCAGTCACTGGAGCCATTTTAACCAACTTATCAATTAAACCTGCTTTTTAGCAAGATGAAAATAGCAGCAATATGTCAGAACCCACCAGTACCTCATCTGTTAGCGCTTCTGCTTAAAACTAGTTTAGTTTTAAAATACTGTTTTCCAAGTATTCTGCCTAGAGCTGCGTAAAAATAGATTTTTGATTTGCTGGTAGTTCTGAAAATTAAAAATAAATCTTTCAGGTTGACCCAAAAAACAAAATTTAGAAAAAAATTAGGCAAATCAAAGAAGTCAGTTTTGGAACGCTTTATCTTGAAATGTTTTGTTTTCAGGCATTTTTGAAGGACTGAATTCATGAACTGGGGGAAGTGGTTGTGCCCTATTTTTAATTTTGCGCTCAGTTAGGACACTCACCTAGAATGTATGAAATCTGGTTTCACTTCTCCCCTCTGCCTGATATGGAACAGCTCTAATTCCATATGAGTGTCTATTCTTTTATTATGATTCTGTAATATCTTCCATTCATTTACACTTACATTTTGTCCCTTTCTGCTATGTGAAAGATTCTCAAAATCCAGGAGAATTAAAATGATGAAATTGGTCATACAGAAAGATCTCTCATGGCATAAAATAGAGAAACCAGACAACTATATTTTCGTCTAATCTCTTTTCAGTTATAATTTTAGATTTTACTTGTAAAAGTGGGAGGTAAACAATTTTTCTAACACTTTTTTAGTTTGTCACTTTAATGCTACTTTGTGCCACAACTTTCCCATTTGTAAAACGGGGTGTAATAATACATTTTACTCACCTTTGTGCACTTTAAGATCTCTGGATTAATGCTGCTGTATATGTATTAAGTATTATTTTATCTGGTGGTGTTTATTTTATGGCCTTGAAAAAGGAGGTCAACTGGTGCAAATGAGGATGTAAACATTACACTAAAATCTTGAATTGTTTTTCAAGGAGGAGAGACTTCAGCATGCAAACCTTCATCTGTTCGGCTTGCACCGTCATTTTCATTCCATGCTGCTGGCCTTCAGATGGCTGGACAGATGTCCCATTCACATCAGCAGTACAGCGATCGTCGGCAGCAGAACATAAATGACCAACAGGTTTCTGCCTTATCCTACACTGACCAGATTCAACAACCTCTAACCAACCAGGTACGTGATATCAGGAGAGAGAATTTTCAGTTTTGAGATAAGTGCTTTCTTCCCTACATATTTAAATATTTTGGGACAATTTACCTATAACTTTTTTCAAAATAGAAGGTTCACATCTAATGCATCTGGATCAAAACTAAGATTTTCTTAAAAAATTGAGAAATACTATTGCTCCTTTGTAAGAGGCTTCAAGAGACACTCTTTTGGCAGTTAAATAAATACTTGCCTTATTTGTAAAAGGAGATATTCTATTCTAACTGTACTTGACATGTAAAGGAAGTAAAATAATCTGAAGGGAATTTATAGTAATTGAAGATGAATCTAATGGTAACCATGAAAAACGTACATTGAAGTCCAAGTTTGACTGTTTTTTGTTTTTTTTTAAGAGGGAGACTGTTATAGTGGAGAATTTTATAGGTACCTTTGGATTGTAAAGTTATTGTACAGAACTTTATGAAGATCTTGATATCAAAACTATAATACAAATGTTTACTATCACTGTGACTTTTGTACTGCTCCTCTCCCATATCAGAGTTCTGCTTTCTCATATATTAGGTCTCATCTTGGCTAGGTGAAGTGAGTATACTTGGGGAGTAGGAGCACTCCACCTGGGTACTAGCTGGCTAACATACCTTCCCTAGTGTCATTGGACTATGGCAGCAGCTCCTCACCTATAAGGGCTAGATTATCCCCTTGCTCTCCCTGAGAACATTCCTTTGTAGTTTCCCCCGTTCTTAAAAGCAGCAAGGAAGCTGACAGCCTGCTTAAAGGTGACGGCTTAGCAACTGCTCCCTGCTTACACCCAGATTGACTGTCTTTGGGTTTAGGAAGTCTTTTAAATTCCGCGTTCCGAGCATACAGGATAGTAAAATGAGTCCAGTGAGTCCCATAAGAGGAGGGAATGCTGCTGCTGCGACCTGGTGTAAATCATCCCACCCACATCTAAGCCACCTTGCATGTGCTGCAGTACTATCATGAGAGCGTTTACCAGGACTCCCAAGTATGTTGCTCTGTAGAAAAGCAAGATGAGGGAAGGGACCACAGAAGAAGAGGAATAAATCCGCGAAGATGAGTGTGATCAGGATCAGTCCTAAGAGATGCAAGATCCTCTGGCATGTGTGGGGGAAGGGAACTTCGGGCTGTTCAAGTGGAAGGACTTATCAGACTTACCTTTCGGGATTGCTCAGCTCCTGAAAACTGGAAATGGAAGAGCCAGGTGATCGGATACCCAGCGATCCCATTCTGCTTAGTTCATATAGGTCCCAGAAAACTCCATATGTTAAAAACAAGACACGATGGCTCAAGAGTAAGAATCTCCATTGAGAAGTTGCCTGCAGGCAGGCTTGTGAAGATCCTGTGTCTGCCAACAGAGGAAAAAATGCCAACATCTGATTGTCCATCTGTGGATATAACCACCTCAAGAGTGGCAAAAAGAGTGATAGTACCTATCAGAAAGGCATGTTTTCCTTTTAAAACTGCTACTTAAATCTGCTTCTAAGGGAGCGTTTTGCTCAGGAACCCTGCAGGGGACCCTGTATGAGATTTATCCTGGGGTAATATTTGGGTGAATGCACAGATTTTTTCATGTTCTCTAATGCTAAAGATAAATAGATGGTGATGGCTGAAATGCTGCCCGTGTTGGGAGCTGCAGTGTTTTTCACTCTACAAGCTTTTTTTACTTAGTCATCTTACTCCAGCACCAAAAAGAGGCAGTGTGTACAAGACTGTAAACACCCTGCAGAATTTGTAGCAAAACCCCCAAATCATTCCAGTTTCCTAGATTTTAGTGGGAACAGTGGGACCTATTCCATATACTTCACATTTCCCAAGAGTAGTGGTGGACTGTTCCCAGTTCTGGACCTGTGTTTGGCACAGTGTGACTGCTGTTGGGATACTGTGCCCCTTTCTGGGGTGTACAGTTCAAAAAGGATATTGATAAATTGAAGACCGCTCAGAGAGTAGCCATGGAATGATAAAGGATTGGAAAATATCCATTATAGTGATAAACAAGTTGAGCTCTTTGAGGATATCTGAACATAGAGAATGTTAAGGGGTGACTTGATTACAGTCCATAACTACCTACATAGCAAATAAAAATTTGATGCTAGAGAGCTCTTCAGCCTAGCAGATAAAACTATTACAAATAAAAAGCTGTAGCTAGACAAATTCAGACTAAAATAAGGCAACTGTTTAACGGTAAGGATAATTAACCATTGGAACAATTTTACCAAAGAATGTGGTGGATTCTCCATCACTGGAAATTTTAAAGTCAAGATTGCATGTTTTTCTAAAAGATATGCTTTTATTCAAACAGGAATTAATTCTGGGAAGTTCTGTGGCCTGTGTTATACAGGAGATCAAACTAGATTATCACAATCCATTCTGTCTTGTCTTAATCTGGGTATCTGTGAAAATAAATTCTTCATTACAGAGCTAAAGAAAGATCAAATCTCAAATTAGGGATTCAGTTAGTCAATTCAGGAATTTGCATGTTTTTCGCATCAAATTGATGAATCCTATTTTACACAATATTTGGGCCATTTCTGGCAGTATCGAGCTCTCCCAAAATAGGACCTCCATATGTACTGTGACTGCAATGAATTTTCTGTGACCCAAAGCAGGCTCCAGTATGTAGAGCCATGGTAGGATCATCATCAGGGAGTTTCCTGTCACTGTCAGCAGCTGGTCTGTCTGAGCCCAATTAACGCACAAGCAGATAAAACCTTAATTCAGGGCAAGTATCTGAAGCAGCAATATCAATTGCCAGCTCTGCTGCAAGTGCAGTTAGTGTTTTCCTGGGATTACCTACGGGTGATGGAGTCTCTGGCAGCGTGCTTGACAATAGTTCTATGGAGCGACTTCCAAATAAGAGTGCTACCATGTTTTCTGCTTTCAAACTGAGCAGAATCAGAGAACTCCAGGATATATCATCAGCTGCTCTCTGCATTCAAAATGGCTCTAAAGTGGTGGCTAGACAACACAAATCAAAAGGGTGCTCCCAGAGAGTTGGCTAATTAAGGCTGGAAGCATGTTAGGATGGGGAAGCCAGCTAAGAAAGGCAGTGGCTCAAGGTAAATGGTCTACAAGGGAGAAGAGCTTGTAAGTCAGCCACTTCAAAATTAAGGCTTAAGACTCATCTTGCTCCATAAACATGCTGTCTATGATCACAGTCTGGAGTTCTCCTCTAGTTCCACTCCAGTCTGGCTTTTGCCCCTTCCATTCCACTGAAATGGCTCTCGTCAGAGTCTCTAATGACCTCTACCTAGCCAAACCTCAGAATCAGTTCTCAATCCTTATCCTCCTCTACCTGTCAGCCTCTTTCAACACAGTCAGCCGTGCACTTCCTGAAATCTTCTCCTCCCTTGTCTTTTTGTGACTGTCCTCTCCTGGTTCTCCCTCATCTTTGTTCTCTCCTTCTGGATGTCCTTTGGAGGATTCTCCTTATCACCTTCTAGTTTTCTTAGGGCATTCCACAGGGTTCTGTCCTTGGTCCCTTTGTCTTCTCCCTATATCTCATCTCTAAGTAATTTCATCCTAAAACACAAATTCAGCTGCCTTCTCTGAGTTGATGACTCTTGTATCTGCCTCTCTACTCCAGACCTGCTATCTTCTGTCCAGACTAAAATCTCTCTCTCTCTCTCTCATATCTCTTTGTGGATGTCTAGACCTCATCTCAAGCTCAGTTTAGCTAAAATAGAGCTTGTAATTTTTCCCTCTTAAGTCCTCCCTACTACCCTCCTTCTTGATCACTGCAGACACCACCACCATCCTGCTGGTCATTCAGGCCTATAACCTGGGTATTATCTTTGACTTGGTCCTCTTTAGGTCCTCACACTAAGGCTAAATCTTGCAGATTCTTTCTGCATAAAATCTCTGAGATATGGCTTTTACTATCCAACTGCATTTTAAATTCCCACCCAGGCTTCTGTCTTCACACATCTTGATCACTGTAACATCCTTTTCTCTAGCCTTGACAAATGCAGTCTTACCCGTCTGATATTCATTGAGAATGCTGCTGCAAAGATCATTTTCCTATTCCTTTGCTTTGACCATGTTGTCCCAGTGTGCATCCCTCCATTGACTCTCTCTTCAGGATTGAATCAAATATAAGCTACTTGTGTTCACTTTCAAGGCCCTTCATTCCCTATCCCCATCCTCCTTCTTATCTCTCATTTTCTATTCAGATGCCAACTCCTACCTCCAGTTGGCACATGATGCCAGTCTTCATTGTCCACTTGTCAGATTTTCAAACAAGCACTTTTATGCTTTCTCCCATGCTGCCCTTCATGCTTGGGAGGAGCTCCTAATAAGCATTCTCAAAACTAACTTATTATTCTCCTTCAAAACCCTTTTTAAAATTCTACCCATGTTGCCTACAAAAAGCTTGACAATGCCCATCATGCTGATCAAACTGTGTAATTGTTTCCTTGTACTTGCACATCTGTTGTCTTGTCTTACAATTTTGTAAGCTCCTTGGGGCAGGTTTTGTCTTTTGTTCTGTTTGTACAGTGCCAAGCACAATGAGGTCCTGGCTATGACTAAGTGCTACATTAATGCAAATAATAATCACAAACTTAATGAGCCAGGTTGGATAGTCCAATATTGTTATCCTGGGCACAAACACCAATTGTCAAGGAGGTACGAATATCAAAGGCATGGTTAAGAAGCTGCTCATGCTTATGACCTGGCTAGCAAAAGCATTTGAAAGATGTTACCCACACATAGCAGGGGATCAAAATGACACTGTAGGCTGGCCAGGCAGTCAACAGGTATATCCATGAGAGGTGGGAACTCAGTTGTAAGATGCTTATTGTAATATGCCAAACATAAGGAACCTTTAGATAGATCTGATTGCCATCAAAATCAGTAGGAAGATAGAGGTATACCTCAGCAGATGTAAGGGGCATAACACCTTGGGAAACAGGCATTCTGCCTCTCCAACAGATTTTCTCCTCACACATTACCATCAGTAACAGGATACTATCTACCAATTTCCCAGGCTAGCCACACACAATAATGGTTTCTAGTGACAGATCAAAGATCCAATTAATTGTTTTGGTTCTACCATACGTAGCAGCCTCAGGGTCTTATATTGCCCAAGGTGCGGGGGAGGGAGGGAGCCTTTTTGGGTATGATTTCTTAGTTCATCCAGATGTTCTGTAATACCCTTTCTTGCAAGACCTTCACCCTAAAAAAGTTTTCTTTTTTTTTTTTTTTTTGCTTTGTTGTTTCAGTGTCTAAACCAGGGGTTCTCAAACTATGGGTCAGGACCCCTTAGGGGGTTGCGAGATTACTACATGGTGGGTATGTGTGTTTCGTGAGTGGTCAAGCTCCACCTAAACCCCGATTTTACATCCAGCATTTATAATGGTATTAAATATATAAAAAGATGTTATTAATTTATAAAGGGGTGAATGTGTCGCACTCAGGCTTGCTATTTGAAAGGAGTCACCAGTACAAAAGTTTGAGAACCACTACAGTGTGAGTGAGGGTCTTTCCCTAGCAATTTGTTTGCCATGCTGGGATTGTTGGACAACATTTTTAGTTTCATAGACTCCAACCTCCATCTTCTGGCCAGATTGCTGCACTGCACCACTTGCTCCTGTTCGTTCAGTGTCATGGCTGGTAAGTTCAGGTGTTTTTCCTCTGATAAGAGACTTTCCTCAAAATTCCTATACCTTCCATATCTTGTACAAGCCTAATTCTTCCTAATTTCAGTAAAAAATTCTGTTGGATTTTTAATAGCTCCTCTCCAAGCACAAATGTTTTATTATTTCTTCAAACTCTACCAACCACAGTGGGACAAATAAAGGAAATCTTTTTTCATTCCCCAAAACTCCTTATTTCTTCTTAGTCTCCTCATTTCTAGCATTTAGGACTGAAATATTTTCTAAAAAAATCCTGATGTTGATGGATACCAAAGGGAACACCCAATTATTTGGAAGAAAATACAGATTTCTCTAAAATGGCCTTCATATCTATTGTCAGTTGTCTCCTGCTCTCTATGATTGCCAAAGCTTGTATGGCTTATTGGTGGGATAGAGCATCCAGCAAGAGGAAAACTCCCCTTAGATCCAGCAAATTGTCTTTGTTTTTCATTTATGGTATTTTTGATACTGCGAGTAGCAATTCAATTTTTTTTTACATTTTTGGGAAATAATGCTTCCTGCTTCTTTACCATGTCACCTGAAAGTGAGAACAGACGTTCATATGGCACTGTGGTAGCTGGCATTGCAAGGTATTTACCTACCAGATATGCTAAACATTTAACATAAGAACATAAGAAAGGCCGTACTGGGTCAGACCAAAGGTCCATCTAACCCAGTATCCTGTCTACCGACAGTGGCCAATGCCAGTTGCCCCAGGGTGAGCAAACCCAACAGGTAAAGATCAAGTGATCTCTCTCCTGCCATCCATCACCCCCCTCTGACAAACAGAGGCTAGGGACACCATTCCTTACCCAGCCTGGCTAATAGCCATTAATGGACTTAACCTCCATGAATTTATCCAGTTCTCTTTTAAACCCTGTTATAGTCCTAGCCTTCACAGCCTCCTCGGGCAAGGAGTTCCACAGGTTGACTGTGTGAAGAAGAACTTCCTTTTATTTGTTTTAAACCTGCTGCCCATTAGTTTCAATGGGTGGCCCCTAGTTCTTCTATTATGGGAACAAGTAAATAACTTTTCCTTATTCACTTTCTCCATGCCACAATTTTATATACCTCTATCATATCCCCCCTTAGTCTCCTCTTTTCCAAGCTAAAAAGTCCTAGCCTCTCTAATCTCTCCTCATATGGGACCCTTTCCAATCCCCTTATCATTTCAGTTGCCCTTCTCTGAACCTTTTCTAGTGCCAGTATATCCTTTTTGAGATGAGGAGACCACATTTTTACACAGTATTCAAGATGTGGGCGCACCACAGATTTGTATAAGGGCAATAAGATACTCTCCGTCTTATTCTCTATCCCTTTTTTAATGATTCCTAACATCCTGTTTGCTTTTTTGACTGCCGCTGCACTGACATCTTCAGAGAACTGTCCACGATGACTCCAAGATCTTTTTTCTGATTAGTTGTAGCTAAATTAGCCCCCATCATATTATACGTATAGTTTGGGTTATTTTTTCCAAAGTGCATTACTTTACATAATACACTTTTTTAATATGTCCCTTTATGCTTCAACTTGTAAGTTTTAAAGTAGTAATAATTCTACATTTGAAAGTGGGACTTTCATGATAGAGAGATTGTACTAGAGTACTTGTATGAGATGTATTTAAAAATACTGTTTTCTTTTATACAATGCAAATATTTGTAATACAAATAATATAAAGTGAGCACTGTACACTTTGCATTCTGTATTGTAATTGAAATCAGTATATTTAAAAATGTCAAAAAATATTTATAATTTACATTGGCATTCTATTATTGTTTAATAGTGTGATTAATTGTGACTGTTTTTTAAAATCTAAGTAATTTGTTTTGTGTTATCACTTGCATTAACTGCAATTAATTGACAATCCTAAAAATAAGTTTACTGGAATTTTTAGTCAGATACAATGGCATAAATGATAAATTCCTTTCATTGTACTCTCTTTGTAAAATCAAAATCATGGTAAATTTAGCCAGAATCTCTGCTACTCCTTGTTATACTCAATTTAATTTTTTTTTTAAATATCCAGATGTCTCTTGATGGATTAGGACATCTATTTTACAGAATATATATCCCGTCATAAAATTTCCCATAATGAAATAAGGTATATTTAACAAGAAAGATTATTGCTTTGGGCAGTAAAGAATGGGACCACATGAAGAAATTTGTGTGGCAGTCACTCAGTTATCTGTTTGCTCTTTTACCAAACACTGCAGAATTAATATTGTTGTCAGCTGATATATGGTCTTTCAAGCTGCTCTGGACCAATTAAAAAAAATTAAAATAGATTAATTTAATGCACATAGCTGGGACTCTTAGACTTGTTGCCTGCTCTGTTTTTTTTATTTGTTCTTATTATTTTGTTGTTTCTGGTTCTGACTTTGTGCTTCCCAACTGTCATTTTCATACCAACATATGGGTCATATGAAATTGAAAATCTGATTTGTCTCATTTATAATTTTAATTTCTCTTAGTGGTACTAATCCCTATTAGGCATGACCTGCTCCATGAATCTATTAGGATGATAAAATTTTGTTGTTTGTTGACAAGTATAATTGCGATAAAACCACTTGATTGTCATTTATCTTGGAATTTATACATACTTTCTGAGTTATATTTTCCAACATTCAGTTTTGGAAATATCTCCAGGGGTTGTAGTTAGCTATATGGCCAGTAGGTAGAGACTGGAGTCTGCAAAGCAGAATTTTTTAAAAAATAAAAATAAAAAGTTAACCGGAGAGCTGTCTTGTAGCCAAAGGAAAGGCAGGATTACCTAACAATATAGTATGCTGTGATACCATTAAGCAAAATGGGTATTGTCCCCTTCCAGCATTCCCCTCTTTCCTTTGTGAGAGGTAGGGATAGTTATATAATTGGAACAAGATTAAAATCTTTCATATTTTTCTGAGGGGATCTTGTACCATTGGAATATCTTGATTAAAAATACAGCTAAGCATTTTAAATGCAGCCTATAGAGGAAAAAAGTGGCAGATTCCTACCTTTTTTCCCCCCTTCCCAATCTTCTATCCCATTTTTCAGAAGGCAGAGAGAAAAATATTGCCTCTTTAAAAAGTTAATACAGGTCAGATTATATCCTTAGTAATAACTGAGCTGCTGTATTAGTTTTAGACTATGTCTATACTGCCCTGCAGTTGGGACTATGGGGATGTGAACAGCAGCATGCACTAAAGTGCTGTGCTATAATTCCCCTATGTGGATACTGCGGGAACAAATGAAAAGTTCCTAGTTCCCATTATTGTGGTCCTATTTGAAGAGCACTATGTTAATGCAAACTAGGAACCTTTAAGCTTGTGCCTGGTGCATCCAGGGGAAGTTGTAGCACTCACACCTATAGTCTGAACTGTGGGATAGTGTAGACAAGCTCTGAATGATGCTGCACAGGTGTAATTGAAAGCATGATTTGAAGATAAAGGAGTTAGGGTTATCACTAAGAAGGGTGCAAGTTGGCCTGCAGAATCTTAATTATTGTTTGTGGTTCAAGAGAAGAAAAGAAAACTAGCCTGATTTTCTTAGACTGACTTTTCAGAGCTGTTGCTAGAAAAAATTGTTACTTGTAAAGTGAACAAATTTGAGCTAGAAATTAGAGATGATAAACATGGAACCCCTGCAATGCTATTCTGCAGAGGAGAATATTCATGGGTCCTACACATGCCTATCACAACATGGGGTTACCTCATCCAGTGCACTAAATTCTCCAGTAATGATGTGGGTGAAACCAGACAATCACTATGCTCACTGGAAGATGATAAAAGATGGAAACACCTTATCACCTATGGGTGAACACTTTTCGCAAAGCAATCATGCTGTATCACACTGTATCTGACCTATCAGTTTTCATCCTCAAAGGAAACTTGCACAACACTTCCAAAAGACAAGCCAGAGAGCTTAAATTCATAACGTTGCTCAGTACTAAAAATCATGGACTGAATGAATGAGACACGGGATTTGTGGCTTATATAGCAATCTATAACCCATTAATCCCTGCACCCCTCTGCAACCTCTCTCCCCCATTCCTGTCCCCTCCCCCCCATGGCTGAAATGGTGTTAACAAGGGCCACTTAACCTTGAATGGTCCCTTGAAATGTGTAAACTACTTATTCTAAAAAACCTGTTCCACCTTGTATTTATCTGTGACAGCCTCTGATAGTCTGTATATGTTTCTCCATCTGAAGGAGCTCTGTGTAAGAGAGACAAGCTTTCCATCACCAACAGATGTTGGTCCCATAAAAGATATTTCCTTACCCATCTTGTCTGTCTTATATCCAAGGACCAACAGGGCTATAACAACACTGCATTCTACAGAATAGGCATGCTGCTAACAACTTCTACAGTTGGGAGAACAACCTACAAAGTCTAGTCTGTAGCAGCAAAGAGACTGGTCATTTATACCTGCCTTGAACAAAGTGTGACATGAATGGAGTGATTAATGGAAAGTGGCAGAGCCTCTAGCCACATTACCAAATTCCTGTTGTTGCTTCAAATGCTTATAAGAACATTACCAATTGAAAAATCATATTTACCTATGTAAACCTTGTACCATCTAGGCTTATATGTAAACCCTACAATAATTATTATTATAACTGAAACAGATTAGAGGGAGAAATAATTTCCTATATATTTTAATTATTTTTTCTTCATGTTACAGCACTTTATTTTAAAACATTTTATTATCGGTTTTGCTGTCTTGTCAATGACGTGCACTGTTCTTTTTGGCTCTGCAAAAGGGATTTATTGGTTATAGTGAAACTGATGAGGCTGTAAGCTACATTGTGCACACAGTGAAGAGAAAAGTGTTCCTGAGCACCTTTGATGATGTCGCCTGGGAACTAGAGCAACACAACTCTCTAATTGTTAACAGGAGTTAGAAAAGAGTAATCTTTGACTTTCTGCTTAAAGTTTGTTCTATCAGAAAACTGAATGTTTTAAAACTAGTCAATTTTGGAAAATACAATTTGTGTTTCTTTTAAGTATTTTTAAAAAATATACTTTCGATTTGTCTTTAACAGATTCATTTACATCTAGATCTCACACATCATATAGAGTGATAGATTCCAAAGCTAGAAGGGACAATTGTGAACATCTAGTCTGGCCTTCTGTATAAAACAGGCCATAGAACTTCCCTGACATAATTTCTAGACCATATCTTTAGAAAAAATATTTAGTCTTGATTTAAAAATTGTGGGTAATGGAGAATCCACTGCAACCCTTGGTAAATTGTTCCAGTGGTTAATTAACGCTCACCATTAAAAATGTATACAGGCATGTCGTGTCTTAAGCATATTTAACTTACACGATTTCCGCTTTACGCGGTTGGCAAAAAAAAAAGGGGAGGGATTAAAAAAACTTCCTGTAGGGAGAGTGATTTCGCCCGCTATTGAAGTCAGTGGGTTCTGGCTATACGTGGTTTCCGCTTTACGCAGTAACCACGGAACGGAACCGTCGCACAAGATGAGACATGCCTGTACCTTATTTCCAGTCTGAATTTGTCTAGCTTCAGTGAGATGCCAGCTTTTCTAAGTCCCTTATAATATCACTGAATATAATGAAGCATTTTTGAAATGTACTGACTTTGCTGTTCCATAACTGCATTTGTGGCATTTTATTATTTAAATAGTTGGTATACCTGTATTCATTATGGTTTTATGTTTGTTTTTTAAATGCAAATATGTTTAAAATACAAATATTTTGCATGTGCCTGGTAAGTTAGAGGACCAGAGATGAAGATGGGGAAGAGAGGGCAATAAGGGAATATATTGTGAATTAGCTCAAAAAACTGTGGGAATATTAAACTTAGTAGTAGTAGTAGTGATTTTTTATTTAAACCCAGCTTTGTAAATATTAGAAATTCATCAGAGTGGATAGTAATTATTTAGTTAAAGTGCTAGCTTTTATCTGTCTGTTAAAGTGATGCCTAATATTGTCATGTTACAGAGGCGGATGCCCCAAACTTTCCGTGATCCAGCTACTGCTCCCTTGAGGAAACTCTCCGTTGATCTGATCAAAACATACAAACATATTAATGAGGTAAAGACTGCATAGTTCACCATTAGATTTTTATTTAATGTATGATAGCTTGCTAATAATTACAATATGTAATGTTACCAAAATATTGAATAAAGCAAGGGTGGGCAAACTTTTAGGCCCAAGGGCCATATCGGAGTTGCAAAATTGTATGGAGGGCCAGGTAGGGAAGGCTGTATCTCCCCAAACTGCCTGGCTCTACTCCCTATCTGCCCCCCCACACACACACACTTCCTGCCTTCTGATTGTCCCCTTCAGAATTCCCAACCCATCCAATCCCCCTGCTCCTTGTCCCCGATCACCCCCTCCTAAGACCTCCCCAACCCTAACTGCCCCCCTCAAGACTACACCCCCTCCCCATGCCTCTCCTCCCCCGGCTCCCTATCCCCTGATTGTCCTGACCCCTATCCACCCCTCTGACAGACCCCTGGGACTCCCACGCCCTATCCAACCCTCCCCATATTCCCTATCTCCTGACCGCTCCCCCTAGAACCTCCACCCCATCTAACCGCCCCCTGTCCTCTGAGACCCCCAACCCTCTGCCCCCATCCAAGTCCCCGGCCCCCTTACCATGCTGCTCAGAGCAGCGTGTCTGGCAGCCAGATGGAGCCAGACGTGCTGCCCCACAGGAGCACGAAGCCCCACGGCAGAGTAGCTGCAAGGGAGGGGCTGGGGGTAGCCTCCCCAGCCAGGAGCTCAGAGGCTGAGCAGGACGGTCCCGCTGGCCGGGTGTGGCCCATGGACCATAGTTTGCCCACCCCTGGATTAAAGTGTTCCAAGTAAATTTTCCTATGAAATGCAATGAATTTAGACACATTTCTTTTACTGGCACATTATACAGGTATTCTTTCTTAATTTATGAATTAACTTGATAAATTTTAAATTAAATAAGTCTATGTGCTTTTATTGTCAATAAAAATAACATGCAAATTACAAAAGGGTTTGTGCTCTTTTTTTACTCGTTATTATGTAGGCTGGAAAAATGTGTTTAAAATCTGGGGTTCCTTTTTTTTCCCCTGTAGAAATATCAGTAATGCCTTGTTTTTTAAACACACACACAAACACACACACACACACATTCCTTGAAGGACCTGAAGTAAACATTTTCTCTGCCTTAAAATTAAAGGGGCTTGGTGGGTGTTGAATATTTAGTCCTAAATTTTCTGACGTGACTATTTTGGGCTCCTCAGTTTTTGGGTGCCCAACTTTAATGACCCTGATTTTTTCAGAACTATTAAGCCACCTGCCTTCTGAAAATGAGGTCCCTTTCAGTTGTTTCAAATTGACTACTCAAATCATGGCTCCCAAAATCAGGAGTCACTTTTGAAAGTGTAGGTCTTTGTAGTTTTTTTTTCTTCTTCCAACAGTTCACAGGGCATTTATTTTCCATTGGTTTTACCAACAACACATGCGTTTTAAACAGTGAATAAAAATCCGATTCCCTCCCAGTTGCTTGTGTTTCATTACTTGATACCTGAGAGTCCATATCCTACTGGGCCTCCAGTCCGTAATCTTCTGGAAAAGAATGCCTAGAGAGCAGTTGAATTGCTATTGTAAATATAAATAAACTTGAAGGTCTTTTATATGTGTCATCAGGAAAACATAAGCCATCTTTGCCTTTCATGTTATCTTTGAATGCTTTATCTTTTAGAAAGCTTGTGTTTCTATACTGCCTCCTTAATTGATCTTATTATCTTAATTATTCAAAATCCAAAAGAAGGCAGAGTTTTAAAGCAAGGAAGTGGTGATGTCATCCTAGATGCTTGTGGTGATTGTAGAATAAAAGAAATGGCTGCTGAAACCATCCATGATGTCACTTCGTTTTTTCTTTTAGTCTTGGATACTTATGGATTGTAGTCTGGCAAAATTACTAATCAAGGCCCCAGCAGTTTAAAAGCAGCTGCTGCTATCTAGTGGCCTGTGCTTGAGCCTTGGAGTCCAGAACTGTTATGTCACAAGTTAAAAACAAGATTTTTAATTCCTTTTGCCTCACCTTTTCTACCTTACTGTTTTGTACAGTACTTGAAAAATAATATTAAGTGCCAACTATTTCCATATACTGCAATATATATGCTTATGTATTTAATTTTACTTTCTGTTGGTTACTCTTTAGTCTTTGTCTTACCTTTTTAAACATAAATAAAGATGTTAGGTTAATTTGTGTGTGTGTAAGGTTCAATCATAGGACTGTAAGAGACTTCGAGTGGTCCTCTAGTTCAGTTCCCTGCATTCAAGGCAGGACTAAGTATTACCTTTTGTGTGTGTGAGAGACAGAGTAAGTGATTTAACCATCGTGTGTTTTCTCTTTTGTACCCTTTGTTTTTAATTTAATTCAAAAATTGCTCTTTTCCCTGAAACTTAAACTACTTTATTTATAAATATCACTTAAAATTATAATTTTAGACATAATTCTTTGATACATTTTCTGTTTTACTTTGTAGATTTGATAGCACTGTGTTGAGGGATTGACTGTTTTCTCAGAACAGTCAGTTTTCATGGTTTTTATGGGTATCTTTTACATAGCAACAGAGGATGGGAAAATAACTTTTTTAAAAAAGGAAAATGGGTTTGTAAAGCCAGAACATTTTGCTAGCGGGGGTAGGCCGGAAGACTAGAGTAGTACCTGAAGCTACTCTTTACTGATTAAAGTGACATGAGCATTTGAAATTTAAGCCAGTATGTTCCTCATCTTCAGGTTTACTATGCAAAAAAGAAGAGGCGGCACCAACAGGGCCAAGGAGATGATTCCAGTCATAAAAAGGAACGGAAAGTTTACAACGATGGCTATGATGATGACAACTATGACTATATTGTAAAAAATGGGGAAAAGTGGATGGATCGTTATGAAATTGATTCTTTAATTGGCAAAGGATCCTTTGGGCAGGTAATGGATGTTAGCTGAAAGTCATTAACTCATTTGAGTTAATGTCTAGCCCGTACCCCTGTCTCATGTAAAGATTGTTTCCTCATTCATAAGCCTTTGGAATCAGATGCCTATTCAAAATTTTTGCATTTGTGATTTTTCGTCTTTATAAAAAATGAAATTTGAATTTTCTTCAGCATGCACATCCCATAACTGCTTTTGCAAAATAACCAAACCCATTAATTTGGAAAAGAGACAGCTAATGGTAGATATGATTGAGGTCTATAAAATCATGACTGGTGTAGAGAAAGTAGATATAGAAGTGTTGTTTACTACTACTCATAACACAAGAACTAGGAATCATCAAATGAAATTAATAGGCAGCAGGTTTAAAACAAATAAAAGGAAGTATTTATTCACACAGTGCACAGTCAACCTGTCGAACTCCTTGCCGTAGTAGTTGTGAAGGCCAAGACCCATAACAGGATTAAAAAAAGAACTAGATAAATTCATGGAGGATAGGTCCATCAATGGCTATTAGCCAGAATGGGCAGGAATGGTGTCCCTAGCTTCTGTTTGCCAGAAGCTGGGAACAAGTGACAGGGATGGATCACTTGAGGATTACCTGTTCTGTTCATTCCCTCTGGAGCACCTGGCACTGGCTGCTGTCGGAAGACAGGATACTGGACTAGATGGGCCTTTGGTCTGACCCAGTATGGCCATCCTTAAGTTCTTATGTTCTTAATTTAACACTTAACTTGCATTTGCTGTCATTCAAAATTTTTAGCTCATGGTGTTACAGAAACCCAAGTTTAATTTTCTGTGATTCGGGAAGTAACAGAAACATAGAGTATGTAATAAATACATATCATACGCAAGATAACTCTTGAAAAAGGCATTTTGAGAATTAAGCATTTCTAAATAGTGAATATTTAATAGTGATTTTGCTCTAATAGTTATTTTCTGTATTTATATTTTGATACTTGTACTTGAATTGCATGTTATTTCCTCAGTCCAGCTTCTCAGTGAAGTCTGAAACCTGTTTTTGTGATATTTTTGTTATGAATATTAATAGCATATCACAGTATCACCTGTGGCTTCACAGTAGAAACAAGAAAAGAAAATGGTCTAGAAAGGATGAAAATCCTTATTTTCAAGAAAAATATTTTCAATGCGAGTTAAATGTGCTTAGTGAAATTTTGAAATATAAACTGGATTACTAAATATGTTTTAAATATGATTAATTTAAAAGTTTTCTTGGTTTTTAAAGTCTGTTTAATAAATAAATTTGATGAGTGCATTGTATTTAGCACGTCCTTTTTTCTCTTTCAGGTTGTAAAGGCTTATGATCGTGTGGAACAGGAGTGGGTTGCTATTAAAATTATAAAGAACAAGAAGGCTTTCCTAAATCAAGCCCAGATTGAAGTGCGGCTTTTGGAGCTTATGAACAAACATGACACTGAAATGAAATACTATATAGGTATTAAGATAATTCTTATTTTTATTCACTTGCAAATATTTGAGAATTGGCTGGAGAACCTAAGACCTTGCTGCTAATTTTTACAGTGCTCATAATGTTGAAGAATTATACATTTGTTTGATTTTTACATCGCTAGTTATTTTACAGAACACTGTCTTACATGAAGTGGAAAGTTGACGTGTGTGTGTAGAACAGGGCCAGTCCACAACATTTTGGCACTTGTCAGGGAACTCAAATGATTCCCCCATATCCCCTTGCTTGGGCCAAAACTTTGAAAGGTCTCAATTCTGCCTTCTTCCTGTTCTACTCCTCTTTTGGTACTGCTCTGCTCCCTACCCCAATAAAGGAGAACTAACAACTTAAAATGCCTTGTTCAAAAATTTTAAGTAACATTTACATTTACTTTTCAGACATTAGAAAGTTTTTTCTTGTCTGCATCGTAAACACTCATTTTTATCTGTTTGAACAATCAAAGTGGTGCTCTTGGTTGCAAAGATTTGAACTGCTTCCTGAAGGGCCACAGTCTGGGCCAGCTCATGCTCTGTTGAGATGGTTGCAAAGCCGACCAGCCTCTCCTGTGTCATTGTGGAGCATAGGTGTGTTTTTATTAACTTTAGCTTGGAGAAGCTGTGTTCTCCACTGATAACTGTTACAGGAAGTGTTAGAAGTATGCATAGAGCAACAAAAGCATTTGGAAAGAGGGTGGTCATCTTATTTGTGCACATATATTCCAGAACAGCCTTTGGAGTTGATCCTGCTGAAATGTATCTTGAAAGGGCTTTCAGATCATCACCTAAATCACTCGCATCAATATCACGCATGTTATTGTGTGTCAGCACTGCCTCTAGTGCCCTGCATTGCTGGTATAGGTCTTCTTCAGGTATAGTGAGGAATTTTGGAATATCATTCAACATCACAAATATACTGCTGTGTTCCCTGAGCTGCATGAAACGTTCTTCAATTGACTGTATTGCAGATTCTAGCACCTGGTTAAAAAATTCAACTTTGAATTGTTGTTTCGGGGGTTTTATGGGATTAGCCCGTGCCTGATAATCAAAATGTCGTCTTCTTCGGTGACTCTTGTATTCTTGAATGGGTGGGAAAATAACTTCAATGTGAAGTTCCTCTGCCAGCTTCTGTGCACGCTTAAGAACTTTTTGAAATCCCTCATCTGACCAGTAAGACTGTAGGTATGACTTTGCTTTGTGCAGTTGTTCCATTGCTCCAGATATATCAAGGTCAGCACCTTGGAGTCTCTTGCTTACAACATTTATTTCAAACAGTATGTCATGCCACAAACAAGAGTTCTCAGGAAGTGGTCAGAATTATCCTGTTAGCCTCAGCCTGGCCAAGGGACTTTTGCGTCTCAATTTCCAAAGTTTCTCAGTCCAGCTTCCAATAACTATGCCACTAATTCCAGACATATTATTGTATCATGGTCAAGTCCTACATTCTTATCCGCACACTTTCCATCTTTCAGTATGGCTATTGACTGACTGACTTAGCAAAGAGCATGCTCATCAGAGGTTCAAAATATCCTTATTCATAGCAGAAGAGACTCTTCTCAGATGTACTTATTTGACAAAATGGAAGAGATTCAGCATATGGAACACTTACTGTCAATTGTCTCCTTCCAGAGCTTTCAGTCCTTGATGGTCTTGAATAACTTCTGTAATTAAAGAATTCAGGTTTATCAGTGGGCTTGTTAAAGAGTTCATGTAGTGATTCTTTCAGCAATTCACTCTCCTTTACAAGGACATTGCACTTTCTTATACCTTGGTAGCCAGTTTATTGAAAGGATTTATGTGAGTCTGTTCTCAGAAAGGGAGCCTGTTATTCCATGGGACCTAAATTTGGTGTTAACAGGAGTCATGAGCCCTCTATTTGAATCCTTGCCTTTTGCTTCATTTTCCCCCTCTCACTGGGTGCTGTACTCACTTCTGGAAGTCACCCCCTTTAGGTGATCCTGGGGATTAGTTCTGCTCGGTTCAGTGCCTCCTCTTCTCTTTTATACTCTCCATTGCCAAGAGGTCTACAGAAATCTTGACAATGGCTAGGTTGCTGGTGTGCAGAGATCACTGCATGTCATGCTGACCACTGTTGTCATCTTATTTTGTTGTACTCCACGGTCAGTTTGTATTTATTTGTTGTCTCTTGTTTTATACTTAGATTGTAAGCTTCTTTGGTCAGGAATTGTCTTTTTGTTCTGTGTCTGGACATCATCT
This sequence comes from Dermatemys mawii, assembly GCA_007922305.1. Lineage (NCBI taxonomy): Eukaryota > Metazoa > Chordata > Testudines > Dermatemydidae > Dermatemys > Dermatemys mawii. Next base: position 1,293,737 of record ML677384.1, on the reverse strand, counting down.
TGCAAAGTGTCATGACTGGGGCTCCTAGGTGCTCTATTAATACAAATGACAAATAGTTGCTGGCTGAAAGAATCAGTGTCAAGTGCGCTGGGCGCACACACACCAAAAATATAATGTAACCTATATAGACAACACCTCTTGAAGAAACCACAGTTACTATAAGGTAAATAACTGTGTTTTGCCTCCACTCAATCAGATTGTTAACAAAATGAACTTTCTTCCTGCTCCATGGATAAAATTGATTTGATTTGGACTAGATTGGATGCTTTCGTAGACGGACATAATGTCTAAATGGGACAGATGTGAGTGATGCCTTTGGGATTTTGGACCGTTTTATTTAATGAAATTTTGGAAGGCTGTGACCTCTGATTTGCACTTTACCCCTTTTGTGGTTATTTAAATCATGCAGGAATTGTTGGTTAAAGTTGTTAATATTGCCCTCTGGAAAGGCAAGAAACCACTTCCCTTGAGAGTTATTTTATTCAAGAACCCATTTCAAGAGGCCAGTAATCTTGCCTAATCTTTTCTTACCTTTACCCCATTCTCTCTTCCCCAGAAAACGGAATTACTTTTATTTTTCTTAGCTGAATGATTGCAGATAGCTTATTCATTTTAATTCTTTTAATAATGAGAAAGCATCACCTGTTTTGGAGAGGCAGCCTGCACGTGTTTCTCCTAGACCTGGGAGATGCTGTAAGATATTCATATAATAAAAGCCCCTTTATCATCACTTTGTTGTAGCTTCATGGCTCATATGCTGTGCAGTTCCATACTTGGCATCCCTTTTCATTTTTCACTTTGCTGCATTCTCATCACTCGTTTCTTTTTCGTTTCTCTTTGTTTTTTCTTATTTCACCTCGTTGTGTAATCATTTCAATCAGATTGATGAGATATTAAGTGAATATTGTTTTCAATAAATAACTATAATCAGAAAAAATCATTAATTAGTACCTATGTTAATAACTGTGTTGGAGGTTGACCCTATAAGATACATGAAGCACCTTGTGTGTATAATAATTTGTTGTATTTTTGCACTTGTTAGTTCTCAGTGAATATGTACTTCTAATATAAAATTATTTTCTTTTCTCTTTTAGTGCATTTGAAACGCCACTTTATGTTCCGAAACCATCTCTGTTTAGTTTTTGAAATGCTGTCCTACAACCTTTATGACCTGTTGCGGAACACCAACTTCAGAGGTGTCTCACTGAACCTGACACGAAAGTTTGCACAGCAGATGTGCACTGCACTGCTTTTCCTTGCGACTCCTGAACTTAGTATCATTCACTGTGACCTAAAACCTGAGAATATCCTGCTCTGTAACCCCAAACGAAGCGCTATCAAGATTGTTGATTTTGGCAGTTCTTGCCAACTTGGGCAGAGGGTGGGTATTACATAAATGTTTATGTTTCGTCTAATAAGAAGTTGGAGGAACATTTAAAAATGAGATTAAGCAAATCCTAACACTTTCTCACTGCCGATTTCATCTTTGCTTATGTTGACTAATATGAAACATTTATTTGTTTTTATAATGTGGCAACATAAGGGTGCATATGAAAAATAATATTTTTAACAAATTCCCAGTTACCTTTCCTGACACTATTTCAAAATACAAAAGACATCTACATTTAATGGTAGGAGCTTAATATAGTACAAGGGTAATACATTAAATATTTTCATTAGTATTTTCTTTTTCTGTATTTGTATTTCTTCTTTTGATTTTAAGATATTACTTATATAGGATGGGTAATTGAAAACATTCAAGATATTTGTTGACAGTAACATTAGAATAGTTGGCTTTTAAATACAGGGCCAGCTAGAGACTCAGGGTTTTAAGGTAACTTAAAAAAAATTCAGAGAGAGAGAACACCATTTCCATAGCATTAATCTTTTGTCATAAAGTGTGTTCATTGTTAGGAATAGATGAAAATAAGTGGTATGCTGGGAATACTGGGTAGCTCAGGGAACTGGTGATGGTGTGTGGAACTCCTAACACCTACTTCGCTAGCTGAAATCCAGTTCCGAGGTGAAAAACTGGAGCCACTGTCATCTGATAGTTGTTAAGCGGTTCAGTCCACATCACATCCACCACCAAAATTAGCAATAATTGGCCATGTTCTTGACAGTCTCTCCCAAGACACAAATTGAGTGGGTTTAGTGACTAAGGCCTCAATTCTGTAAACATTTAAGCAAATGAGTAACTTTACTCATATGTATAGTTGCATTCACTGCAATGGGATTATTAGTGTGAGTAAAAGTATGTATGCATTTAAGTGTTCGCGCAGTAGGAGCCTGAATTACCCTACGTCTGGAGATGGTTTCTTTAGAACATAGGCACATTGCTTCGGCAGCAAAGGAAAATTTAGATTGCCATGATTTATGCTATATGTGTTTTGAGGATAAATAGATGACTTCTGTATTCAGGACTATCTATTTGGCACCTTCAATGAGTACTAATTTCACTTATGTTAAAAAAAAATTTGGATTAAGCCATTTACTGTAATTGAAATAAGTACATAAATGTTGTTTTAGCTGGTGCAAAAGCTTCTCCCTTCCTGAGGAAGAACTGGACTCTTCACCTAGGTTAGTTTTCAATGGCAGTCTGCTTACAGACATTATTTGAAGATATAGGGAACATATTTATTGCATCCAATATATCCCACTGTGCAGAAAGGTTCTTCGCCGTCTGAATGGCATTCAGTCAGTTAAGAAACATCCCACCAACATTTCCCTGCCTGACAGCTCTAAAACACAGGTGTCAGTCGTACAGATGACTAGGAATCCTGTAGAGAGAAATTTTCAAAAGCATCTAAGTAACTTGGAAGCTTAAGTCTCATTGAAAGCCAATGAGACTTGGGCTCCTGAGTGCCTAAATCACTTTTGAATATGGCATGTAGGCTTCCACGTCACTTAGGCACTTTTGAAATTTTACTTGTAAAGATTAGGAATGCTGTCCCCTTTTCTTTGCAACAGTTGAGTGTTGGTGGAAGTGTGAAGAAGAATATTCCCCATCCACAGCAGGTATCCAACAGAAATCTGAATATCCTGTTCAGAGTAGGATATTAGTCCAAATTGCGAGAAATTCTCTTTTTTCTTAAAGAGTAATTTAAACAAAAAAAAAAATCACTTTCAGTATAGCCCTGTTTTTAAAGATGTGTAGCAGATATTGGGGCTCAGGAAGGAGAGTGCTAGTATTTTATTAAGTATTGATATGTAAATGTCTGAGACTTCAAGTACAAGTTCTGATTTTTATATTTATTATTAAATTTCCAGACTTCCCTTTTCGTCCTCCCCAACCTCAAAAATACTTTTCTGTGGTAAAGTTCTTGTAAGTCACTAATGTTTAAATCAGGACAGGGCTTTTCAGAAGTTATTCATTATCTTTCTGTGCGTTTATTTCAGATATACCAATATATCCAGAGTCGTTTTTATAGATCTCCAGAGGTGCTACTGGGAATGCCTTATGACCTTGCAATTGACATGTGGTCCCTTGGGTGTATTTTAGTAGAAATGCACACTGGAGAACCTCTCTTTAGCGGAGCAAATGAGGTGTGTAAATGGTAGAAATGATATTATTTTTCATTTTTTCTAGTTAGGAGTTTGACTTGATTAATTGTAAGGCACACATAGAGGAAGCTTGTTTAATTGTTTAAGAATTGGCATCAACTTTGCAATAGGATATCTTTTGACATGAGTCTAAAGCACAGATTGCTTATATCAAATTGTAATGTATTGATTTCTGCAAATTTTGATACCTGTACTTATTTGTGTATGTGCTACTTACATCAGAATTAATATTCTCAAATGTTACAGCTGCTTTGTAACTCAACAGCTTTTTTTAGATAGTTCCAATTTTCTTCCCACATGTTTACCTAGAATTTTAGATTTCATTGCATTGCCAAATTATCTTCTACATTTGTTTTTAAAACTATTTTTTCTTTTGAACCAGGTGGATCAAATGAATAAAATAGTGGAAGTTCTGGGTATAGCACCTGCTCACATTCTTGACCAAGCACCAAAAGCAAGAAAGTTCTTTGAAAAGTTGCCAGATGGCACTTGGAACTTAAAGAAGACCAAAGATGGAAAAAGGGTAGGTTAGGTATCCTAGATAAGGGATGGAGTGTTCTAAATAGGTTTCCATGGTATCTATTGTACTGATTAAAAATATTTGTTCTTCTGAAGACTTAATTTTAACAATATTTAATATTATTCAGTGTGATAGAATTGATTTGAAAATTAAATCTCTTAATGCTCTCAGTACTGACAAAGAGCTCCTGACTTTCATTTGATTGATTTTCTTTTATGATTTATTTAAATAGTGATAATGTAAAGTTTAGTTTATAACTTGAATGACAATCAACTGCTAACTTCTCAACAGGAGTACAAACCACCAGGAACTCGTAAACTTCACAATATACTTGGAGTTGAAACGGGGGGACCAGGCGGACGACGTGCTGGGGAATCGGGTCATACTGTAGCTGACTACTTGAAGTTCAAAGACCTCATCTTAAGGATGCTTGATTATGACCCCAAAACCCGAATTCAACCTTATTATGCCCTGCAGCACAGTTTCTTTAAGAAAACAGCAGATGAAGGTACAAATACAAGTAACAGTGTGTCTACGAGTCCTGCCATGGAGCAGTCGCAGTCTTCAGGAACCACCTCTAGCACATCTTCAAGCTCAGGTACATTTCTCATTAGTAAATTGTCAAGATAGTATTGTTTTAAAGAGAAAATATTATCAAAAATTTCAAAGCAGCAATTTTTTCATATAAACATCTTCATTTTTTCACTTCTGAAAGCCTTTCTTTTTAAAAACAAAAATGTTTAAAAAATTCATGATAGTTTTCCACTACGACCTATACCTTAAAAATCCAGTAGAATTTTTTTTTTCAACTAGACCTATTTCTGCTTTATAAGGAATAAATTGTTTCAAGATCAAATTCTAAGATTATATTCCTAATGTAGTTGTTCTATGGAATGCTATAAATCTTGCTACTGTTCTGTTATTTCTTGTGTCATGACTGTTATAGGTGGATCTTCTGGGACAAGCAACAGTGGAAGGGCTCGGTCAGATCCTACACATCAGCATCGCCACAGTGGTGGACACTTCACTGCTGCTGTCCAGGCTATGGACTGTGAAACACACAGTCCACAGGTATGCTCTTGAACAGAGCTTCTCTCTGATGCATTTATAAAAACGCAATGGCTTTTATATTTTGAGAAGATTGAAGATTGAGAAGGATAAACAATCCTCTAATGTCAAGATTTATGCTACTTAACAGTTCGAAGTGAGATAAAAGGGTGGGGTGGGCATGGAACTAGTAGTTGGAAGACTTGGATTCTGTTAGTCCCAGTTCTTCCACAGATAATCCTTTGTGAATATCTTGGATAAATCATTTTGGACAAAATAGTACCAGCAGCCTTAATAATTTGGCTAAGTACTGGGGAATCCTGGAGCTGTAAGGGGGAAGAATCCGCCACTCCCTAACTATGGCATGCCAGCAATAGAAAGCCTTTAGGGCTCTTGCACCTTTTCTTCCATTTCCCTGTTAAGGACCAGAGAATCCAAATAGTCCTAAATCTTCCAGTTCATTCCAAAGAGCAGTTTGAATATGGACTTTAAGGCCAGAAGGGATCATCATAATCATCTAGTTTGTAGAATCTCGCCTACCCACTCCTGTAATAGACCCATAACCTCTGGCTGAGTTACTGAAATCCTCAAATCATAATTTAAAGACTTTGTTACAGAGAATCCACCATTTACACTAGTTTAAACCTGCAAGTGACCCAGGCCCATGCTGTAGAGGAAGGTGAAACCCACCCAGGGGCCCCGCCAATCTGATCAAGGGGAAAATTCCTTCCCAACCCCAAATATGGCGACCAGTTAGGTCATAAGCATCTGGGTAAGACCCCCAGCTGGACAGCTGGGAAAGAATTCTCTGTAGTAACTCAGAGTTCTCCCCATGTAGTGTCCCAACACCAACTGTTGGAAATATTTGCTGCTATCAGTCACAGATTGGCAATATGCCATTGTACAAAGTCTCATCATACCGAACGCTCCATAAACTTATCAAGCTCAGTCTTGAAGCCAGTTAGGTTTTTTGCCCCTACTACTCCCATTGGAAAGCTGTGCCAGAACTTCACTCCTCTGATGGTTAAAACCTTTGACTAATTTCATCTAATGTTGATGGCCAGTTTATATCTATTTGTTCTTGTGTCCACATGGGTGCTTAACTTAAATAACTCCTCTCTCTCCCTGGTATTTTTCCTCTGATGTATTTATAGAGAGCAGTCATATTTCCCCTCAGCCTTTGTTTGGTTAGGCTAAACAAGCCACGCTCTTTGATTCTCCTCTCATAAGGTAGCTTTTCCTTTCCTTGGATCGTCATAGTAGTCTTTCTCTGCACCTGTTCCAGTTTGAATTCATCTTTCTTAAATCTGGGAGACCAGAATTGCACTCAATATTCCAATTGAGGTCTCACTGGTGCCTTGTATAATGGTACTGCCACTTCTGTTTCTCTGCTAGAAATATCTCGCCTGATGCATCCTGGGACTGCATTAGCTTTTTCACAGTATCACACTGGCAGTTCATAGTCTTCCTGTAATCGACTGATACACACAGGTCTTTCTCCTTCTCTATTGCTTCCAACTGATAGCAAAAATTTTTTTTGTTAGTCCCTAAGTGCATGACTTTGCACTATTAAATTTAATCCCATTTTTATTACTCCAGTTTTCAGTCATCCAGATCTTCTTGTATGATATTCCAGTCCTCTTATGTATTGGCAATATCTCCCAGCATTGTGACCTTGGCATAAAAAGCAGGTGTGTGTTAATAAAGACTGTGGATGACACAGTAGTATTGCAGAGAACCCACACAGAGGCTTGCAGTGGTAGACTCTGTGCCGAGGAAAACCTGCGCTTCAGTTTCTTTCTTTATCATCATTTGACTTTAATATGTCTTAGAAACATTAATGTTCTTGAAGGAAAGCCACTACACAAGAGCAAAGTAGTAATTTTTGTTGTTTTTATTATTTGTTGAACTATGGTCTTGGTTAAAAATATAAAAGAGTATATGTGTGCTTGATTTACTGATAAAAAGAATAAAACTAAAATGTTGTAGTTATCAGCCATTGCTGCTTATCACTTTACAACATAAAGCTTATGGAAAAACAGAGCTTCTCAGTATTGCCATCACTATTATAAAAGGCATAATTGTACTTCTTCATACTGTGATGGGGCAAGGCCAGATGGCTATAGGAAAGTGCTAAAGAATAGATATGTTAGTCTCAGGCTAAACAAATCCCTGGGTACCAATGGAACCTTCTAGAAAGCAGTAGAAAGAGCTAGCCTGATTGGGACACCTGACACCAATCAGGGACTGGCTGAAACCAATTAAAAACCTCCCAATTAATCAGGTGGGTGTGGGTGTCAGGAGCTGTGGGAGGAAGTTGTGCTGTTGGTGAGACTGAGTGGTGGACAACATATCATACAGAAGGAAGGAGGCCCTGAGGTAAGGGTGAAGTGGAGTTTGAAGAAGTGGGGACTGCTGTGGGGAAGTCGCCCAGGGAATTGTATTGTGTTTTGTGCCTAAAAGGTCAGCCATCTTAGCTGATACTGTTAGGGTCCCTGGGCTGGGACCCCCTTTCTGCCTCCCCTAATTAGTCACTGAGACTGGGAGACAATAGAGACTGTGCCAGGAAGGATAGCTTCTCCTCACTGGCTTATGATGAAAATGGCTCAATAGGCTGTGACTTGGTCTCTAGAGAGAGAGAGAGGCTCCGTGGAGGGTCACAGTGAGCCTCTGAGGCTAGTGAAAGTCCACCAGGAAACACAGGATCCACGAAGATAAGGACAGAGCTTTGTCACAATACTAAATGTATGAAATCAGTTTTATTAGCTAATATTTTGGTAGAGTTGTAAATAATACTTTTCTGATGCTATTGGCATTTCAATTCAAGCTTCAAACTACATCATACTTGTTTAATAATATAGTACAAGCTGTTTTATCCATCACTTCACCAACTGGAAAGCTCTATAAAGCAGCCGGGACAGGTTGCTGCTTGTGGGGAGCTGCCCTAGTTGAGGGCACCCCGCATCCGCCACCCAATGTCCCAACCCACTGCCTCGAGCTCCCTCCTGCACCCATACTCACTCCCAGAGCCCATTCCCTGCACACCCTCCTGTGCCTCAACCCTTGGCCCCGCTCTCTCTTCTCTTAGTTAACCGGAATTTTTCACATACTAGCATCCTCCATTCCCACAACTTGCCAGATAAAAAAGCTTTTACTGTACTAATAATTTGTTTTTCAATATTAGAGGCCCAATCAGAGATCAGGGTCCTGTTGTGCTAGGCACTGTGTGTAAACATACTTCCTGATTACTATCATTAAACATTGCTGCATCTGAATTTGGTTTTTACAACTTCTGCAGTAAGGTCACATAATTGGAATTTTTTTTTTGTTTATCAGCAATATTAAATTCAAAGTTTCTGTCCTAGTTTTTCTTTTCCAAAGATACATTTAGAAAAGCATATTAGAAATATTTCTAGCTTCGTACTTTTATCAGTTTTTATGCTACTTAAAATGTAGTGGGTTTTTTACATTAGAAAATTGTAATGGTTTTTAAACTCTTGCTATAAATGGCGTATAAAACATATTTGATTAAACTTTTTATTTCTTAAACTACTCTCATAGGTTCGACAGCAGTTTCCTCCTCCACTTGGTTGGACAAGCACTGAAGCTCCTACGCAGGTCACCGTTGAAACCCATCCAGTTCAAGAAACCACCTTTCATGTAACCCCTCAGCAACAGAATGCATTACATCACCACCATGGGAATAGCTCCCACCTTCACCATCACCATCATCACCCCCACCACCATCATCATGGACAGCAAGCCTTGGGTAGCCGGACCAGGCCAAGGGTCTACAATTCTCCAACAAATAGCTCCTCCACCCAGGATTCTATGGAGGTGGGCCATAGTCACCACTCCATGACATCTCTGTCTTCCTCAACTACTTCTTCCTCTACATCTTCCTCCTCTACCGGTAACCAAGGCAATCAAGCCTATCAGAACCGCCCAGTGGCTGCTAATACCTTGGACTTTGGACAAAATGGAGCTATGGACATGAGTTTAACAGTCTATTCTAATCCGCGCCAAGAGACTGGCATAGCTGGACGTCCAACATACCAGTTTTCTGCTAATACAGGTCCTGCTCATTACATGACTGAAGGACACCTTGCAATGAGGCAAGGAATTGATAGAGAAGAGTCTCCCATGACAGGAGTTTGTGTTCAGCAAAGTCCTGTGGCTAGCTCGTGACTAAACTGAAACTAAGTTTGTTTCTTGTGTGTTTTTATAGAAGTGGTGTTTTTCCAAAAACAAAGTGCAAAGCTGCTTGAATCAGAAGGAGATAAACTCACTGAACCGCTACAGGAGGGCAAAGCTGACTATTTTTTTAAACTTGAAAAGATTGCAAAGGGACAATGAAAGTTTTTTTTAAGAGCCATGTCCAAACCCACCTTAATGGATAGCTTAGAGGTGTTGTCTCACCTTTTGCTTCCCCCATTTTAACTTGCCACAACTAGTCATAAATTTATTTTTTGTCTCATTCAACAGGGGTTAATGTTCAAATGTTGGTCTTAGTTGCAAATTATTTTTTTTAAAGCACTGCACATGATTTTACATAAAAGGACCCTTGGAGGAATTGAGTAATATGGGTTTTTTAAGTTCCCCAAATACACATGGGCACAGAAATGCAGTACTGTAAGGAAGGGGGACCTTCAGATTACACAATACATAATATTCAGCTGTAAAAAGGGACAGTTGTAAAGGAGTGTGTAATGCACATTAAGCATGCTAAGTGGCGGTGATCAGAACTCTCCTTATCTGAATCTACTGAGGATCAAAGCAGCAATTATAATGGGATTCTGTGTGTCTCATATTTTAGAGACCACAGTCAGCTAGTATTGGAATATGGTCTCATAACTAAGGTGCACTGAGAAGCAATCAACGGGTTGGTCCTGGCCAGTCCTGGGGAGGTCTTAAGTGGTGGTCTTTGGGATAACCTTTGGCCTTATGGATTTGGACTCTTAAATTAGAAGAGCCTACCATTTCAGATGCAATCACTTTTGGACATGCTTTTGCAGACAGTCCTTAATGCTGAAAACAGAGAATGGGTAATTCAAGAGGCCTTTCTTTTAAAATAGACTTTTGTGACCCACTTATTGTAAGGTATTGCAAGGTCACTTTGCGTGTGTCATAAAGTTGACTTCCTTATTGGTTGAAGGTCACAGAAGTAGTGGTTTGCGTTTGATGGAAATAGCTACAACTGTGTCCCTTCCTGCTTTTTTACTTTTTTCTTTTGCTTTTTCTCGGCACGTGGTTTCTCCACCATTACTTCTGCACAAAGATGTCTTCTGTTCATTCTGAACATTTTTAAAAAATGCAGAATTTTATGTGACTGCTTTTTCGCCTCACAATTATGCTGTGAATTTTACAAAAATTTATTTTCTTTTTTGATAATTTATTGTACCAAAGCTGTTTTTATAGCACATAGATGTCTGTAACCAATAATGTAGCAGTTCTGCACTTTGACACAAGGTGTAATTAGACCATTTTTAAATGTCAGTTGAAAATTATGGCTGTACTATTGCTTAAACAAAACTGGAACTGTTGTTGAATTCATAGCCAATACATTTACAGCAATCTGTGTACTGAACATAATAGATTGACATCTAATTCAAGACTATAACATCAGTTACATTATAAATGTGTTCAGGCTTCTGAAAGTAAAAGGGACACTAGATCCAGAAGCTATGAAACCAGCAGTTGATTCTTGTATTCCTTATTAACATAAATGTAAACTTGAAGGCAAGACCTTGATTGCATGAACAGGTCCAAAACAATAGTATGAGTAAAGCAAAAAGCTCATGAGAGACCTGAAGTTAGCAGGCTGTATTTAACAGGTGCCTAATTTTTGGGTTATGCTGCCTTAATATAACACAGTCAGCTTGGCAGTTGCTAAATTTATGGGCCCACATAAAGATTGATAAATATTATGAATAAAAACTCAGTGAATTAAAGTGAAAAATAAGGGTAATTCAGCAATTACCCATCCCAGAACAATGTTGCCCATTAGATATTACAGAAGCAGTGATCTTCCTCTGCCAGTAAGCCCTTTAAAAAGAGAATTCAGCAGAAGAATATTGCATACTTATACCAGTCAATTCCATGTCATTGGCTAGATCAGGTTTTTGTTTTTTGTTTGTTTTTTGGGGTGTTTTTTTGAACAAAAGTTTTTTTGTTTTCTTATACTTAACAATGGCAAACACAGCAGCTGAATACTGTGTAAATGCAAATGTGTACTTGGGGTTTATCAGTTTTTGTAAATCACAATTTTTTTTATCAAGGGATCCATATTTCTTTTGTATTGACATGTCAAGCCTGTGAATGAAAGTATTTTTGAACTCAGTAGTTCAGAAAAGTTTACAGTGATTGAAATGTTGTCATCTTAGAAACAGAGCACTGAGTTTAGTAATATAAAAAGGAATCCAGTACTTACTGCTGTCTAGAAATATAAGGGTAGCATAAAATATGGGTAATTATTCCTGTGTTGGTTGCCACACTTTAGCAAGCACCAAAAATTAAAGCCGTTTAAAAAATATTTACATAAAGAAAAGTCATAAAATCCAATGCTTCTGCATACTGTGTTATGTTACAGTCCAGTTTTGTGTGCTTTACTACACAGTTTGGTTACAGGACTTCTGTGCATTGTAAACATAAACAGCATGGAAAAGGTTAAATACCTGTGTTCAGATTGTAAGATCTAGTCCGGACTTGCTGTGTATATTGTAACGTTAAATGAAAAAGACAAGCCCTTTGTATTATAGTCATGCAGTCTTATGTATGATAAACAGTTGAATAATTTGTCCTCAGACTCTTTACTGTGCTTTTTAAAAAAGTAATTTAAGATAAAAATGTAAACATAGTAATATCTTCCTATGCAATTAACCTACTCCAAACCTTGTTTGGTAGGTATAACTATAGTAAAATATGTAAATATTAGATACATTGACACAGACTTTTAAAAAATTACAGAAGTAAAAGTTGGAGGCGTAACAGATCATTTTGAGTTTTTAATTGAAACAGCAAGGTATATAAATCATTGATGTATAAACACTGATGCATTTTGATCTCTGCTTGATTCCAGTTGACATATAGTATTGCTTTTAGTTTCAGAATTGTTTATATTCTCATCCACTAGTTTCAGAATATTACAGAGATCTTCTTATATGCACTTTAGAGCTCCTTCTGTTATAAACAAATTGGTAGATTTCAAGGCCAGAAGGGCCATTATAATGATCTAGTCTGATCTCCTGCATAACACTGGGCATAGAATTTTACCTGGTAATTACTGCATCGAGCCCATATTGTTTGGTTGAGTTAGCACACACGTCTTAGAAAAACATCCAGTCTTGATTTAGAGGTTTCAAGAGATAAAGAAATCTACATCATCTCTTGGTAAGCAGTTCAGGGGTTAATTATCCACACTTAAAAATTATTCCGCTGGCTCCCAGTTTAAATTTTGTCAAGTTTCAGCTTCCAGTATTGGGATATTGTTATGCCTTTGTTTACTAGGTTAAAGCTGTGTCATTTCAGACATCTCTCCCATAAAGAGTGAGCATGTCACCTCTTAACCTTCTCTTTAATACATTGCCTCGATCAGGCCCCTTAAGTCTCTGTCTGCAAAGCATTTTTCCAGACCTCAAATTATTATTGTTGCTCTTCTCTGAACTTTCTTCAATTTTTAACATCCATTTTAAAGTGTGGATACCAAAACTAGACACAGTGCTCCAGTAATGGTCTTAATAATGCCATATACAGAGGTAAGATCACCTTACTTCTATTCGTTTATACCTATTCCTGTTTATCCATCCAAGGACTGCATTTTAGGCTTTTTAGCCACAGCATTGCACTGGAAACTGTTTAGTTGGTTATCCACAATGATTCCTAAGTTCTTTTCTGAGTCGCTGCTTTCCAGGATGCAGTCAACCATCCTGTAAGTATGACTTTCTATTCTTTGCTAGAGTATGGCTTTGCATTTTACTATTTTAAAATGTATGTTTGAATGTGCCTGGTTTACAAAGCAATCCAGGTCTGTAGAAATGATCTATCCTTTCTATTTACCATGCCACCAGTTTTTGTGTGGTCTACAAACTTTATCAGCAATGATCTTACATCTTCTTCTAGATAACAGATGAAAATATTGAAATAACTTTTGAGCTGAAAGTCAAGCCTCTCGCTGGAACACCTTCAATTTTTGGTGATTTCCTCATTAACTGTTACATTGAGATATATTGGTTACCCAGTTTTTAATCCATTTAATGTGTGCTGTATTGATTTTGTATAATGCTTTTATTTTAATCTGAATGTGGTACAACACTTTGAGGTAGCATGGAAATATCTATATCTCCAAAATAACCAAATCACTCATAAAGTGAAATTGTGCATGATTATAAATTTAGCTTGCATGCAAAATGTGTAAGATCAATATCACCAGTTTCTTATATATGATTCAGCATGTCAGTATGGTAAGATGTATCCTGATGTAGAAGTGCACATCAAAATAGTAGAATTCTACAGAGTATTATGGTTGCCAGGCAAACAGACATACACATCTTCTCTATTAGGATAATAGATTCTGTGCACACCATTGTTTGGGTCCTGTTGAATCACCCTATAGTTGGGTCTATCAAGCAATTTCTAGTGATCTTTAGGAATTGGGATTTATTGTCCACCTGATGATTACCTTTAAATTCCTAATTTTTCCATCTTTTTTTTTAACCTGCTTAGGGCACTTGTTTAATTTCCATAGCATTTCTCCAGGATAGTGGTGTCAAGTATGCAGGCCCTCCCGATCTAAAGTTATATGTGATTTCTAGAACACGTACTACTGTACGAAGATTTATTATGAAGCACGAATGTGCACAGTACTGCATAAGACACAAACACAGTACCTGTACCAGAGAGCTGAATAACAGATATAGATGTGATACACTGGGTAACCTAGAGGAAGGTGTACATACAAATATAAACTACAGCTCCCACTTTTCTAAAGATGGTTTAGAGAGCACAGTGTAACTCATCTGGGGTTTGTGCTCATGGGTGTCAGAGAAGAAATGGTTCATTAGGAGAGATTTGACTTGGGGGTGGGTTAGGACCTAGCACACATATACCTTGGAGGTTTCCTCTATTCTTGCTCTTGGCTATATCTGACACGCTTCTCATTGAACCAGTCCCTATCTCCATGGTATCTGCAGGCAGACCAGATTTTAGCTCTGTGCCTCAGGAACAGCTCCCCAGCTCCAAGCAGCACACACAGCCAAACGCCTTTGTAATAGAACTTTCAGAGGATTTTAAAAAGATTTTTAACTAAATGTCTGTTTCTTCATGAGTTAAGGTTTTCTTCCACAAAACTGCTAACCACAGTAAATAATGCAGAAGTTAGAAATGACTTCGGCTTTTTGGGGAGAATTCAACGCATAGTAGCTCACCTCGCCTCTCCACAGGAACTTGATTCGCAATTAGTGTATGACAAGGTCCACCCTGAGACAATGGAGCACGCTGCATGGAATCTCCCTTCATTGAGACCACACAAGAATCATTATAGAATTATAAAAGATTAGGGTTGGAAGAGGCCTCTGCAGGTCATATAGTCTAACCCCGTGCTCAAGCAGGACCAACACCAACTAAATCATCCCAGCCAGGGATGGAGATTCCATCACTTCCCTAGGTAACCCATTCCAGTGCTTCACCACCTTCCTAATGAAATAGTGTTTCCTAATATCCAACCTAGACCTCCCCCACTGCAGCTTGAGACCATTGCTCCTCGTTCTCTCGTCTGCCACCACTGAGAAAAGCATAGCTCCATCCTTTTTGAAACTCCCCTTCAGGTAGTTGAAGGCTGCTATCAAATCCCCCCCCCCCCCACTCTTTTCTGCAGATTAAACAAGCCCAGTTCCCTCAGCCTCTCCTTGTAAGTCATGTGCCCTAGACCCCTGATCATTTTCGCTGCCTTCTGCTGGACTCTCCAATTTGTCCGCATCCCTTCTGTAGTGGGGGGCCAACACTGGATGTAATACTCCAGATGTGGCCTCACTAGTGCCGAATAGAGGGGAATAATCACTTCGCTTGATTTGCTGGAAATGCTCCTACTAATGCAGACCAATATGCCATTAGCCTTCTTGGCAACAAGGGCACAGTACTGACTGATGTCCAGCTTCTCATCCACTGTATTCCCAAGTCCTTTTCTGCAGAACTGCTGCTTAGCGAATCACTCCCCAGCCTGTAGCTGTGTGTGGGATTCTTCCTAAGTGCAGGACTCTGCACTTGTCCTAGTTGAACCCCATCAGATTTCTTTTAGCCCAATCCTCCAATTTGTCTAGGTCACTCTGGACCCTATCCCTACCCTCCAGCATGTCTACCTCTTTCCCCCGCCTCCAGTTTAGTGTCATCCGCAAAGTTAATGAGAGTGCAATCCATCGCATCATCCAGATAACTAATAAAGATGTTGAACAAAACTGGCCGCAGGAGTGACCCCAGAGAGCCCTTCGCTTGATACCGACTTCCAACTAGACATCGAGCCATTGATCGCTAACCATAGAGTCCGACAAGCTAGCCAGCTTTCTATCCACCTTATAGTCCGTTCATCCAATCCATGCTTTTTTAACTTGCTAGCTTGTGGAAGGTTGTATCAAAAGTTTTGCTTAAAGTCAAGTTATAGCACGTCCACCGCTTTCCCCAAATCCAGAGAGCCAGTTCTCACCATAGAAGAGAAGGCAGTCAGGTTGGTCCAGCATGACTTGCCCTTGGTGAATCCATGTTGACTGTTCCTGATCGCCTTCCTCTCCTCCTGAAGTGCTTCAAAATGGTTTCTTTCAAGACCCGCTCCTTGATTTTTCCAGGGATTGAGGTGAGGCTGACCGGTTTGTAGTTCCCTGGGTTCTCCTTCTTCCCTTTTTAAAAGATGGGCACTGGTACTAGCCCTGTGATTAAATTTTTCTAAGCACTCCCTTACACACACTGCCTCTCCCTCAGGCACAGGATCCCTGTTCCCACAGCTTGAATCCTGGGGGAAGGCAATTTCTTTCCCTCCACCCCCAAAGCAACCTGGAGGGAAATAATTCCTGTTCCCAGCCAGAATGTAGGCAACATCTTTTCCCAGAAGGCTGGAAGGTCACAAAGCATCACCCCTTTTCCCCCACAAGTTGTTTTACCTGAAAAACCTTGGCTGCAGTGAAAACCTCACCTGCCTGCAACCTTTCTGATACCAGTGAGTCCTTTGTCACCAATGGCTCTGGCTCATGCCTCATTCAGTGCAGTCAGTCTCCACTCAGCCCAGACCTAGCAGCAGGGAGCATGGGGATGAAGTGACTCAGATCTCCCTTCTCTGAGAGATGGACCTGCCTTCAAGGCTCTAAAGGTTTATCCTACATTGTAGCTGAGAGCAAGACTCCCAGCATGGGTGGCCACTTGCGCTAGCAGGGCTTGAGCTAATGTTAAAAATACCAATGTGGATGTTCTGGCTATAAGGCTGGAGCTCAGACTTTCAGGTGTACGTGGTTGGATGGGCTTGAGAGCCAGCACTGGGATGCCCATGTTGGTATTTTCAGCACAGTAGTGTGAGTCTGTCTATTTGAGTTAGGAGAGTCTGTGCCAGCTGCAATATAGACATATGCTAGAGTCCTGCAGGAGGTCATGAAGTGGGCACTATTTTCCTTAGGGAGATATGCAGGATACCTGTCTGCAACCTGCTCTTTCAATCTCCCTGGTAACACAGATTCCCCTCACAGGGCCCCTTTCCCACTTCTCTCAGGGATTTGGTGCATGGACTGGTGTAACATATTGCTGACAATCAGCTCTTTAAGGGTCAACACAGTCTTAAAACCTCTCCTGAGTCTCCTATGCAGTTCCTCTGAAGAGGAGAAATCTCTAAATCTGTGACTTACAGTGAAATACCCCAGACTCTAAATTGTTTTCCCAGAATTAAGCACAAATGAAGCACTAACTTCTCAGGTGCTTTTAGTTTTAGAAAATGAAACATCAATTCCTCCTTTCTCCAAATAAAAATGAAATAAAGAACCTTGCAAGGTTGAAGGGCTGTGTAATTCTTTCTTGGTTTATAAAGATGGGATTAAGATGGAGTGGGAATTCCCTATCAAGACCTATGTATTCCTAAAGATTCAAATGTCTTCATCACTCTGCTTAATGTTAAGCTTACTCCAGACTCCTTATTAAAAAGGACATAGTTATGCCTATGGAGATAAGTATTCCTGCCAAACTCACCGACTGGAGAATAGGATATCACTCAGACTAAATTTAGATACAGCAGCCTCAGCCCTAAGAATATTAGCTGTAGTCTCTAACTGTGAAGTCTTACCTGGAAGGCCATTGTGAGCACATACCAAAAAAAAAAGAAAACCCCAAACCACTCCACACGTACCCTGCAAAAAATCTAATTTAAAGATTTCCCTAGCAGTTTTTTCAGAACTGATGCTTCCCCTGGCTCTGATATGCTGTAAGTTGAAAACTTCAAAAGGTATGTTGAAGGGGCAACTATGACTCTATCTGAAAAATGCAAATTGCAGGCTAACGACATGCATCCTTCCAAATATTCTGGTGGTAAGTGCTTTGTGGGAGCATAGAGATAAAGCAGCCAGTGAGACTTCTCACAAGCAATTCCTCATGCAGGAGGTTCACTCCCTGCTATAGAGGAGGTGCCTCTCGAATTCTGGGGAAAGGGGTTCTACTCCTGATATTTCCTTATCCCCAAAGCCAAGGGGGGGCTTCGTCCCATCCTGGACCTGCGAGCATTGAATGTTTACATGAAAAAGTTCAAATTTCGCATGGTCTCCCTAGCCAACATCATTCCTTCTATGGACCCAGGGGACTGGTATGCCGCCCTCGACTTGAAAGATGCTTACTTCCATATTTCTATAACTCCATCCCACATGAGGTTTCTGAGATTTGTAGTAGGAAATGTCCATTACCAATCCAGGGTACTCCCCTTTGGCCTTTCAACTGCGCTGAGGGTCTCTACCAAGTGCATGTCAGTGGTAGCTGCCTTTTCTGGAGGCACGGGGTGCAAGTGTTTCCATACCTAGACGACTAGCTGATCAAGGCAAGATCTTGCGACACGGCAGCCGACCATGTGGCCTTGGTCAGACAGACTTTCACCAACCTCGGACTTTTTCTGAACAAGGAAAAATCCACCCTGTCACCCACACAAAGGATAAAGTTCATAGGAACAGTTCTCAACTCCACCGCTGCCATAGCCTCCCTACCAATGTCAAGATTCCAAGCTATTGTGAACATCGTTCGCTCTTTTCTAACATTACCAGCTACGATGGCCAGAAACTGCATGGTTCTCCTCGGCCATGTGGCGGTGTGCGTGTATGTGGTACAGCACGCCAGAATGCACCTACGCCTCCTGCAAGCATGGCTAGCTCGGACCTACAGATGAGGGATCCCTTGGACTTGATTGTCACCCTCCCCCACAAGGTTCTGGACTCCCTGTGCTGGTGGCTTCAACTACTACATGTCTGTGCAAGGGTCCCTTTTGCAAAACCAGACCCCTCTCTCGTCCTAGTAACGGATGCATCAGCCCTGGGATGGGGAGCCCAGCTTGGCGACCTCAGGACTCAAGGTCTCTGGTCTCAGGCAGAGCTTGCTCTCCATATCAACATAAGAGAACTGAGGGCAGTTCGCCTAGCTTGCCAAATGTTTCAAGTGGAGCTCCAGGGCAAATACATATCTGTCCCCACAGACAATACGGCAACAATGTTTTACATAAACAGACAGGGTGGTGCTTGTTCCTCTCACCTATGCCAGGAAGCCCTCGACCTGTGGGAGTTCTGCATTCTAAACTCAATGACTGTACAGGCCTTGTATCTTCTGGGACGTCAGAACGGCTTGGCAGACAGACTCAGCCGTTCGTTCCAGGCACATGAGTGGTCTCTCCACCCAGAAGTGGCCCATTCAATCTTCTGGCATTGGGGTTTTCCCCGAATAGACCTCTTCGCCATGCGGAATAACAGGAAATGTCACCGTTTCTGTTCTTTTCTGAACCGCTCCCCGAGGTCGATGAGGGATGCTTTCCACCTACCTTGGGGTGGGGGGTCTAGTGTATGCTTTTCCCCTGTTTCCCCTTTTGCACAGGGTGCTCCTGAAGTTCCAGAGGGACAAAGCTTCAATGGTTCTAATTGCCCCTGCATGGCCCCGACAACATTGGTTCACAACCCTGATGAACGTGTCGGTGTCCGCCCCCCGTGGACACTCCCTGTGTTCCTGATGTTGCTGTCTCAGGATCACAGGCCCCTGCAACACCTCAGCCTCCCATCCCTACACCTAACAGCCTGGAAGTTCCAAGGTTAAACCCTCTAGAGCTGCAGTGCTCCCTCCAGGTTAGGGAGGTGCTCCTGAGCAGTAGGAAACCCTCAACTCATAGCACATATATGGCTAAATGGAAGCGTTTTTCTATTTGGATAGCCCAGAGGGGTTCTGACCCGACTTCAGCCCCGGTGTCAGATATCCTCGACTACCTCTTGTACCTGAAAAAACAGGGTTTAGCTGTTTTCCTCTATTAAGGTTCACCTGGCAGCCATTTCAGCCTTTCATTCGGGGACCCTTGTGTCTTCGGTCTTTAGCAGTCCGGTAGATTCCAGATTCCTTAAGGGGCTGGACCGGCTTTACCCTCCAGTTCGACACCCAGTGCCTCCCTGGGACCTTAACTTGGTGCTATCTGTACTGATGAGACTCCCATTTGAACCACTAGCCACCTGTCCTCTCTCTTCTCTCTCTCCTGGAAGGTGTTTTTCCTAGTGGTTATTACCTCTGCAACGAGGGTGTTGGAGCTTCGGGCTCTCACCTCCGAACCACCCTACACAGTGTTTTTTTTAGGGACAAGGTACATTTGCGCCCCCACCCGGACTTCCTCCCCAGAGTGGTCTCCCCTTTTCACTCGAATCAGGACATATTCTTGCCTGTGTTCTGCCCCAAACCACACACCACAGATAGGGAATGTGCCCTACATACCCTAGATGTCAGAAGGGCATTAGCTTTCTATACTGAAAGAATGAGACCCTTCCGTAAGTCCTCTCAACTCTTTATTTCAGTGGCAGATCGGATGAAAGATAAACCGGTATCCGCGCATTTATCCTCATGGATCACGTCCTGTATCAAGCTCCGCTACGAGCTTTCAAAGACTCCGGCTCATTGCACCAGGTCTCAAGCGGCGTCCTTGGCTTTTCTCGCCCAGGTTCCAATCCTCGATATATGTAGAGTGGCAATGTGTTCCTTGATCCACATCTTCACAGCTCATTATGCTATCACGCAACAGGCAAGGGACGATGCAGGCTTCGGAACAGCTGTCCTGCATTCTGCGACCTGTTAAACTCTGATCCCGCCTCCAAGGTAATGGCTCGCAAGTCACCTATTGGAATGCACATGAGCAATCACTCGAAGAAGAAAGAATGGTTACTTACCTTGTAACTGTTGTTCTTCAAGATGTGTTGCTCATGTCCATTTCAAATCCCTCCCACCTCCCCACTGTCGGAGCTCTTCCGGCAAGAAGGAACTGAGTGGTGGGTGTGTTGGCAAGGGCATATATACACTGCCGTTTAGATGGCACTCTAGGGGTCTCCCTTGCCAACCCACGGGTACCGCTGGGGAAAAGACTTCCGGGACCATGCATGCGCAGCAAGCACACACCTATTGGAATGGACATGAGCAACACATCTCGAAGAACAACAGTTGCAAGGTAAGTAACCGTTCTTTCCAGTGCCAAGGTTAGTGCTCTGGGAAGCTGGCTGATCCCCCAGTGCGAAGTTACTTAGACAGCTCTCCCACTCTGCCTTGTGCATCATCAAACAAATTAACTAAATTCCAATTGCAAAAGAAATTTCTGCCATTAGTTACACTTGTGCATGCCCACTGAACATAATGGGGCTGTACAGATGTAACTTGGCATGTTCAGTCTTTACTACTTATGGCAATATCAGTCAATAAGAATTCAGCTTGACTTTCAGATCCAAGTTTGCAGAACTGGCTTTTGAAAACCCCATCATCTCACTTGTTAAATAAGCAAATTCGAAATGAAAATACTTGAGATAAAATAAACATGAAGCCCCAGAATACCATTTTTACTGTCATTTTCTAGCTCCTAATCTCTCTGTCAATCGGAGACATTTAGGCTGTCCCTAATTTCCTGCAAATTCCAAAAGTGATTTAAAACCATTCCAAAGGGCTCTGGAGTTTGATCCCTTCTATCTTTGTGCCAAATTTTCTTGGGCAATATACGCTTTCCTCTGCCTTAGGGGACCAAATTTGCCAATGTTCTGCACCCCCAATTGTGATCCTCTGTTGGGCTTCTTGTCAGGCCTGTTACTTGGAGAAATATGATGGGAGGCGAGGATCCTCATCCCCAGCGGAACTCAAGTATTGCAAGGCTGTTAAACTTGGTATTCCAAGAAGTCGAGGCTGGAAGAGGGATCTCTCCTCCTCCTCTGCCTCCTCATTTACTCAGAACAGTCAACAGCAGCCCAGTGCTCTTCCCAGCAACTGTCTACCCTGTTCTCTTTTTCCCCCTTCTCCATCAAGGCAGGGTGAGATTGGGGAGCCTGGAAGTTGCCTGGATCATATTCAATTGCTGGCTCTAAATTCTTTTCTGCTGTCATTGCAATTATTTTTGGGAGGCAGAGCAGGCTCATCCAAAGGGACCACTCTTGTAGCTTAGAGGAAGGGACTTGCTTTCTGGACAGGGGCTTTGATTCTGAAATTGTTAGTAAAAACTTGGAGTCCTGGCTGAGGAATATACCAAACAATTTCCCTCAGAGAATATTAAAGCATTAGGAAAGACAGTGTAATCTATCAGATTATTGTCTCAGGCAAGAAACACATCTTAAATTCAATAAGAAACCTGATGTAGGCTTTCCAATTCATATAGATGCATGTGTATGTATGCGTATAGCACCTTGGAAGAAACCCGATGTCTGGCCATCCTTACGTAGGGGTAAGTATAAGTCTTTATAGGCTACCAGAAAGGGGCTTGGAACTCCTGGAGCCTCTACTCCATGTAAATCCTGTTGTTTCATTCTCTCTCCCTATAGAAGGCACTGCATTCCTAAGGGACCCCATGACAACAAGTTTACCATCTAACGATGATTAAGTGAACAAGTCCATTGCTGCCATCTGCCATGGCCCTATGTACAAAAGCACACTGTGTTTTGGTAGAGGAGGTCTCTCCAGAAACCATTCCAGATAGTGGTCATGTTAAAAAGACCTAACAAAGCATGTAGTCAGTTTCAGATTTTCTTTATGGTGCACCGTTGGATTTGGTCACTTTATGATTTTCTACTGGCCAACAACTTAACTGACAGAGGATTTTGTACTGGGTCCTAGAAAGGGAAATTATTTGAGTGCATTCTCCAAGGCAATTTTATCTTTTCTGTGGCACAATGACCAATACTGTACATAATATTTCAGAGAGTGCTCTCCTCATTAACCATTAGAACACCGAGGACAAGCTTAGTTGCTTGTCTGTGTTCTGTACCAAAGAGCATTAAGCTTTTCTCTCCTGACCCCAGAAAAGGAGCTCAATGAAAGATAACTAATTGGAGAAACTAGAGTACCTCTGAACTCATTCCTCTAGAATATCAACTTTGAATAGAGAGAGAGAATTTATTAATAATATATCAATTTATTTTGTATATACCAATTTCAAGAACATAGAAGCTACTGTTAAATGGGAAAGGGATTTGAATGAACAATTGTTTTAGCTTGGTTACATATTCCAGTCTCCATCAGTGAAAGGCTCTAAATGTGTGTTTCGTTTAATTCATAGAACATATCACTCCAGAAATATGTACTTAAAATACATGGTGGTGGTAATGATGAATGTATAAAGTTTAAATTCTAAAAGGGATTGTCCCATAAATCACTGTTATAACACAAGGTGGCAAAATCTATTGAAGAAGTACTGGAAATATTTAATATATGCCGATCTCAAATATGTGTGCTCCATGTTCTGTATGACTTTCCTCTGGACGTACAGAAAAGTGAATTCTGGGATATTGCAGTCTGGTAGTAAGGATCTGTCTTCTAAAACATTATTGGAATGACGCTGTTCTGTTAGTGGAAGAATAGATGGACGGATACTTTTTCCTCTGGGAAAAAGTAATTTATGAGATAAGGGGACCTCCTAAAACACTTCATAATGTATACATGGCATGTGATGCTGAACTGCTTAATTAGGGCTACTATAGAAACCTAAATTTTAACAGTAAGCAACTGTGTATAAGAGGACTGTTGAGAATTGTTGTTAGACTATGATTCCCATTTGATAATGTATTGTGATGTCAGAATGCATATTAATATCATACCTTTGCAGTACTTTTCCGCACAGCACCAGTTCTAAATGTAACCCTTCTGCCCATCAGAGTTGACAGCAACAAGGGCCGGGTTCAGTATCCAGGGGTTCCATTCCAATAGCACAATACAAAACCGGCTCGAGCCCCCACCTGGTGACCTGGGACAACCATATTCCACCCCTCTGGGCGTCTGTAAGAGACAATACTTCCCCTCTCGCAAGCACAGAGTCTGAGTGTACCAAAGCCTTTTAATAACAGGGAGAAACAATGTGGCATTATATTGGGGAAACACCACAAACAAGGTTAATAAACCAAACCATGAGCCAGAAGCCCCCCTACCTGCAAATAGGCTGTGGCCTGCCCTTTGGCTCTTGAGTTCCACAACCCCAAAAAGTCACTCAATAGTCCCAAAAGTCCAACAGCCCAAGAGTCTCTGTTCTGGGTCAGAGTTCAAAAGTCAATTGGCAGAGTCTTACCTCCCAGCCTGGGTGGAAATGGAGGGTAGGGCACGGGGCACCTTAAGTGGTCCGAGGCCGACTGCGCCGCCTCTCTGTGGGGTTCTGCTGGAGCACTCACCGCAATCTGCTCTGCTCTGCTCGCCGACACTCGAACTGCTCTGCAGCGCCAGTCACTCCGCTAGCCGTCCTGCTAGCCGACACACGGACAGCTCTGCGGTGCCAGTCACTCCGTCAGCAGCACAAATGGCTCCGCTAGTTGACACACAGACTGCTCTGCTGTGCCAGCCACTCCGCCAGCCACACGAACTGCACCCAGGAACCGCTCGGCTGAGTCCACTGCCAGTCGCGTGAACTGCACCCAGGAACCGCTCGGCTGTGTCTGCTGCCAGTCGCACAAACTACACCCAGGAACCACTTGGCTGAGTCCGCTGCTTCGCTCTGCTAGCTGCACAAATTGCTTGGTGCCACTGATATGCCTTTAGGCCTGCCCCCCCCTTAACACAGTGCTCAGTGGTTTCAGCTCTTGGGGGGGGGGGGTACAGTCTTGGCACAGGTACAGCAGCAGACTCAAAGTGAATTCAGCTTAGCAGGCTGAACCTAGACTCTTAAGGGAATCAAAATTAGCTCTAACATTCTACAGTGGAGAGAGGCAAGGTACAATAGGCCTAGGGGGACCCTTAGACAAGGCCCTCACCAAAAGGTATAGAGACCTGTCCATAGCCTCTCTCAATCTTAGACTCCTGGCCCTTGCCCAGTGAGTGCTACCTAGATGATGGCGAGTCCCTCCATCATAACAAGGGCCAAGTACGTGTCCATAGTCCTTCATTCACATAATCAGGGTAACATCACTTCATATTTCCTGCCCCAATAACATAGAAACTGGGGCTCCCACCTCAGCCGAAGTGGCCATGTGGGCTGCTGTGGGCTCAGGCTAGGTGCAGTGGGTGTGTCTATGCAAATTGATCAGCCCCAAAGTTATTTTCCATAACTCACTGCAATTCCCATAGTTTGCCACCAGATGTCAGAACATATCTCATTCCTGACAGTGCTTACATAAATTTACCTACATTTTTTTTCTTTGTCTATAAAAATACTGTTCACAAATTACTCTGAGCAAATAAACTCAGCAGGGCTGGAAATCAAAAGATTAGTGTCTGCTGACCTAGTAACTTGAGAGACCTGTCTGTCACATAATCCCAGTAAGTTAGAGAAGCTGAGCCAATAACTTTCCACAGGACTGTGCAAAGACACCAGCCCAGCAAATGACAAGTGCTGAGAACCAATGGTAACACCAACACCTGTGCCTTGAAACCAGCAGAGGCAGCAAGATATACTGAGCCAGTGATGTCACAGCCCAGCAAGTTACAGGTGTTGAGGCAGTGACATCACAGAAGCTTGTGCCTTGACATCAGCCCACTAATCTAGAAATACTGAATCAGGAATCTTACAGAAGCCAGTGGCTGGAAATCAGTCCAGCAAGGTGAAAGTGCCTGAGTATAGTTGGTTGGGGAAAACTGGATTTTTTTTCCCCTCTCCATATTTTTTTTGAATGAAACATTTTAATTTGAATTTTTTTTATAAACTTCAAAACGAAATGAATTTTTTCATTTTACAGTAGAATGTCAGAGTTACGAATACCAGGGTTATGAACTGACCAGTCAACCACATGCCTCATTGGGAACCAGTAGTATGCAATCAGGCAGCAGTGGACATGGGGAGGGGGAAAAAAGCAAATACAGTACAATACTGTGTTAAATGTAAACTACAAAAAAATAGAGAATGTTTAAAAAAGATTTGACAAAGTAAGAAAACTTTGTGCTTGTTTCATTCAAATTAAGACGTTTAAAAGCAACATTTTTCATCAGCATAGTAAAGTTTCAAAACTGAATTAAGTCAATGTTCAGTTGCAAACTTTTGAAAGAACAACCATAATGTTTTGTTCAGAGTTATGAACAACCTCCATTCCTGAGGTGTTTGTAACTTTAAGGTTTTCCATGCTGAGAACAATACAAATTTGGTTTGCAGTTATTTCCCCATATATTTTCAACTGTAAAAGATGTGCGGACGAGAGAAACAGAAAAGTTGGGGAGAACGGGGAAGGGGTGTTCCCCTCATAAACTTTTTTATTTTTTCTACCACTGGAAAAGAGGCAGGGAGGGAGTAAAAAATATAAAGGAAATGATTTTCCTCACACACACTCTCTTTTTACTTCTTTCTATTTGAAAAATGTTGGGAAGGAGATTTAAAAAAAAAAGTCGAGAAAAAGTCTTCTTACTACTTTGTTCATATATACGTATTCTGCTCTTGGAGTATGTGCACTTTGTGTTCGAGATCAGATTCTTTTGGACAGCACTGCCTGTTGGGGCTCTTCCCATGCCCTTGGTTTTCTCATGCCCCTGACCCAGGGGGTGCATAAAGGGCAGGGGGACCTCAATTGTCTCTCGGTTCCTCCTTACTGCCCATGGCTATGAATTGGAACTCTCCTAGTGTCTGTCTCTTGCTTACTGTGTGACTAACCTTTTTAGTGTAAATAGTTCTCAAGAGAAGTTTTAGTACTAGTTAGATAGTCTTTTTACTTCCTTTTAAAAATAACGATAACCTGTTTTTAAAGCATTTTTTTCTTGTTAGACTTCCCCTGTACTGGATTCCGCCTTTATGGCGGAGCTAAACTCTCCTAGATTAGAAAACTGGCTCTCTTGCAATGCAGTGACATTGCTTAATGATGGATACATGAGGTGTCTGTTGTGCCTGCATAAGGAGCACATTCTGAGAAATGTGTCATTTGCCAGTCTTTCTTTGAGCGTGCAAAAAAGCGAGAACAGCTTGCCTGAAACTCAGGTGACCAGATCTCCCAATTTTCTAGGGACAGTCCTGATTTTTGGGTCTTTTTCTTATATAGGTTCCTATTCCCCGCCCCCCCCGACACACACACCTTCTGTCTCGATTTTTTACACTTGCTGTCTATTCACCCTACCTGAAACTCTTTTTACTGGAAACATCAATGTGCCCCTTTTTGTACCCAGGAGTGGCTCAGACTAATAAACTTCTCCAAGAACTGCTCCGGACAACTCACAACTTGGGGATTTGTCAGGATCCTTGCTGCAGGCCGCACGTCAAGGCTTGAAGCTGTAGTCTGCACGAGTGTCATACTGAAGGGTCAGGCTGCAGTGAGAGGCAGTGAGCTGTGCCAAGTCAGAAGCCTAGTGGCTATATCAAGGTTGGACTATTGAAGCAGGGACAGAGGTGGGAGGTCAGGGAGATCTGGACCCAGGAAGCAGGAGTGATACTTGCACAAAACTGAATACCCTTGCTCTGTCCCTGCTCACTGCACCCCCTCCCTCTGTCGTTTGCTTTCCCTGCCCCCACTCACTCAATTTCACCAGGCTGGCTCAAGAGGTTGGATGCAGGAGAGGGAGAGGACTCCAGCTAGGGATGCAGGCTCTGGGGTGGGGCCCGACATGCGGAGTTCAGGGTGCAGGAGGGGGCTCCAGGCTGAGGCAGTGGGTTGGGATGCGGGAGGGGGTGAGGGCTCTGTCTAGGGATGTGAGATCTGGAGTGGGGCCAGGGATGAGGAATTTGGGGTACAGGAGAAGGCTGGGGGTAAAGCCAAGAGGCTCAGAGTATGGGAGGGGACACCAGGCTGAGGCAGGGGATTGGGATGTGGGACGGGATATGGGCTGTAGGCTAGAAGTGCAGGTTCCAGGGTGGTGCCAGAAATGAGGGGTTCAGGATGTAAGAGGTGGCTCCAGGATGGTATGGAGGATTGGAGTGTAGGGAGGGGGGTGAGGGCTCTTTCTGGGGGTGCAGGCTCTGGTGTGGGACCAGGAATCAGGGATTTGGGGTGCAGGAGGGTGTTCTAGGCTGGCGATGAGGAGTTTGGGGTATAGGAGTGGGCTCCGGGTTTGAAGTGCAAGGGGAAGAGGGGACAAGGGTTGGGGTGTGTGTGAGGGTGAAGGTTCTGTCTGGAGGTGTGGGCTCCTGGGGTGAGGTTGGAGATGAGGGGTTTGGGTTGCAGGAGGGTGCTCTAGGCTGGAACTGAGGAGTTTGGAGGACGGGAGGGGGATTAGGACTGAGGAAGGGGGTCGGGGTGTAGACCCCAGATGGCACTTACCTCAAGTAGCTTCCGGGAATAGCGATACATCCCCCGTCAGGTTCCTATGCAGGGGTGCGGCCAATCAGCTCTGCACCCTGCCCCATTTGCAGGCAATGCCATAATTTCCAGCCAATGGAGGCTGCAAAGCTGGCACTTGGGGTGGTGGCAGCGCTTAGAGCTCCTTGGCTTCCCCTGTGTTGGAGCAAGAGCAGGAACATGCTGCTGCTTCTGGGAGCCACGTGGAGCCACGGGAGGCAGGGAACCTGCCTTAGTCCCACTGCACCGCTGACTGGACTTTTAACGGCCTGGTCAGCAGTGCTGACCAGAGCTGTCAGGGTCCCTTTCAACCAGGCATTCCGGTTGAAAACAAGACACCAGGCAACCCTAGGAGCGAGATGAGATATCAGGAACACAGCTGGGTCTGACCGTAAGCAGTGAGCCAGGGTTTGACTGGTTGCACAGACAGCGTCCATGTATTTCCCCAGGCCTTATATGGTATGTCTGGGCCAATCGGGGCCTCAGTAGGCACTGCTAATCTGCTGTTCCCTGTTGAATGGCAATGTGGATGTGGGCAGCTGCTAGTGAGCCTGAAGACATGGGTTCTAGACCCCATGAACCCTCCCACTTATGTCTTAAAGAAACCATCCTCTGAGACCAATAAAGCAACAGTCATCTGGGGGAGGGAGGACACCACTCCACTAATAGAGGCAGGTCTAGGTCACCCTCACTGGGCCGTAGCAAGAAAAGGCAGTGATCCCCTTTTCCTGCCTCTCTGAAGGTAGCTCAAAATCCAAGATGGGTCTCATTGGGCTTCCTTCAGGCTCTGATCACTGTGTCTTGGTACCATCTCAGGCTGAATTTTCTTTCCAAGGTTCTTGAGCCCTGATGTCAATACTCACCACTTTGACACTCATGGTCTCCATTTGCCTGCCCTTGGTACTACCATTCTCATTATTCTTTACAGTGCCAAGTGATCTTACTGTCTCAGCATTGCTTGACTTACTACTTCTCATCTGTGGTGAAGATGTCCTCTTCAGTAGAAACCACTACTCCTAACGCAGTGTCAAGCACTTCCGTAGAACCAGGGCACACACTGAAGTTTGATCTGGAACCCCAGTTCAGGTTGCTCCACTTCTGAAAGAGGAATATTCTTTTTCCTCTTCAGCCTTTGAGCATAGCAGGGAAGCATCATTGATTCACTCTCTAAGGTTCCTGATGAACAGATTGTACCAGCACCTATTTCTTTCTCTTCACTTGACATGGAGGTATTCCTTTCATCAAGCGTGCAGCCTAATAATGATTACAAGACCTCCCAGCAGCCGTTACACTCTATGGTGGGCACTTTTGAAATAAATGGGAAGTTGTTCAGGAAAAATTCCATAATTACTTGGAGATACTTTACATATCTTTCTGCCTGGAAAGTTGGTGACTCCGATAAATGAAGATATGTTAAACCAGTTAAACACCACTGGCAGATCACAGAATCATAGAATATCAGGATTGGAAGGGATCTCAGGAGGTCATCTAGTCCAATCCCTGCTCAAAGCAGAACCAATCCCCATCCCTAGTGCCTACATCCAAATGAGATGATTGGCAATACCCAGGCCCTCTCATCAGGCTTTGAGAAATTCCATAGGCATCTTGTTCCCTGGCCTTTAGTTGTGGCTGCAGTACATGAAAGGACCAGGTAAGAAGGACCACTAAGACTCAGGTGCTGAAGAGAATATTTGGCTGCCAAAACTACTCTTCAGCCAGTTTGCAAATGATGATTGCCAATTATCAGGCTTTATGGGCAAAATATGATTATTTAAATTAGGACAGTGCCTCCAAATTAATGGACAAACTCCCCTATGGCACCAGAGAGGAATTTAAGTTTGTCTCTGAAAGTCAGCTTGTGGTGCACGCTGTTCTCTATATTTGAGAAACAGCAGCAAGTTCCATGGCCACATGGGGGAGTACCTGAGTCTCGCTTTTTCTCAGTGGGAAATAAATACGTAAGTAAGTGTGTGTTTGTTTAGCCTCTTTCCCCATTTTTCCAGTGGTGATGGGAGGGAAGGAAGGGGAGAGCAGGAACTTTTATAAAATTTTCAAAATTTGGAATATTGAAAATAAAAAATAAATAAAACAGGGAGTTGCTTTTAAACTGCTTTACTTCAGATTTTTTTTTTAATGTTTAGTTGAATAATGGAGTTTCATCAAAGCACTTATTGTAAAAACTATTTCAACCAGTTCTAGCACTGAGACAGTGAGCTCACAAAGTCCTAGGAAACTAGGGGTATATTAATCCAATAACCTTATAAATACTTCAAGCTTTGGTTTCAGCCCAGTATCCTAATGCTCCTGACGTCAAACTCCTGTCTCCTGATGTCAGCCCAACAAACTACAGATGCTGAACTGAAGTTATGTAAGAGAGAGAGTGTGGGAGTGGAAGAATTGTTCCTCTTCCTCTCCTGGGTTTAGGAGAGCTCAGCTCCCATCCTTCAGTGACTATTGGTGAAATGAGGAGATACCAGGTAGGAATGTCTGTAATGCCAGTAGCACGAGGAACGCTTTCTGGTTGGGGAATTTATCGAGCTCCAGGCCTTCCTGCCAGTGGGTGGACTGGCAGCAGCACCTGATGGGAGAAGAATCGTCCAAGCTGAGAAACCACAATCCACCTTTTTTCTTCAACTGGAAGATCGGTTCCCCTGCTGGTTCCTTTCCCATCCAGGGGAACAGACAGAGAGAGAAGTAGAGGTCTGCCACTTCCGTCTCTCCCTCCCTTTCAGGGAAAGAAGGGGAGAACCTGCCATTGGCTTGTTTCAAGCTAGAATAAAAGGGAAACAGAATGGTCTTGTCAATGCCTCTGCCCTCCTGGCTCTCCATACTGTGTCTGGGGAGGGGGGAACTTGGAGGGGCTTGCAGCACAAGGATTTTCCTTTCTATACAGCAGGGCTGTGCACTGTGGGCATTTACATGTACATTGGCTGGCTGTGGATCCACACAGGGACCTGGACATCCCCAAGGTTCATTTATTCCTTCATCCTTAGTCTTTTCCCCAAGTCATGTCTCATCATCTAAGGTGAGGTAGTGTCACTTTGCTACAAGACCTACAATGCCTTACAGGTACCCGAACTGGTGAACTCTCCCTCCTATTCTGATTTACTTCAACTAATGTTCAGCTCAGCTGTTTGGTAGGAGTTTGACAGACTGTGTGTCCTGTTCTTTATTGGAACGCCTCATGGTTTTGTGTATAGCCAAATTGCTTTTCTAAGGGAAGACTGTGCCTTTAATAGAAACGCCTGTGACGGGTGTGGGGCAGGGCCAGCATGCACCACTCCACCACTCTAATGTGAGGAGGAAGGAGCATAATCCTGCCCTCTCTGGGTTGGCTGGTGCCCCACAGACTGCAAGTGTGGCTAATCCTCATACAGGGTTTGTAAAGAGGGGGACAGGCTCCTTGTGCCCTGTGTTTGGTGCTCATACAAGAGATGGGGACAGTCTGTCCCTCCGTCAAGAGTAGAAGTTGTGCTTTTCCTGTCTCCCATGAAAGCAATGAAGGGTTATTCATGAAGTTTTATCCATACATTGTTTTATCAGGGGAAACTGTGCTTTTATTTTTTATTTATTTATTTACAGCTGTCTCTCCCTTTTTAAGTGTCGTTTGTTTATATCCCTGAGGCAGTCAAGACAAGCAGAAGACTAAACTTAAAGGATATTTCTTGCAGGGTTAAAAAAAAAGAAATAACCTGGTAAGAAACTAGAGGAAAACTGATGTAGTCTTTGGTTATTATGTTTATTCAGACTTGTGACAATCACTGTGAAACAGCAGAGTTTGCATATTAGGAGATTGTTATTTTAAATGAAGTGTGTTTATCTCAATGCCATCACATGGGTTGTTAAATATGTGGGTAAGCATTGGAAACGGCTGTGAATTGGAGAAGTTAGGATTTAAATTTTATTTATTAATTTTTACAGTGGATAACATGATATTTGGCAGCTACTGTATATGTTGGTTGTAGTCTTATTTAGTGAAGATTTTGATTTTGTCCTGATTAAGTATCTAGTGAATTAATTTTTGTTTTAGGAATAATGAATTTTGAGCCTTTCATTCTAAATAATAGTTGAAAATACATTATTTCTTTAGGGGAGTTTGGAAGAATTGCTTTCAATCCTTTGCAAATCATATGGCATTACACATGCAGCCCTTTCCTCTCTGCGCTGCTGTAGTGCTATTAGTGATGCCTGGTGCATATGCCTGATACACCATCTTGCTTTATTAGCACATTTACTCCATCCCAAGGGAGACCAGTCTCTCAAGGTATTTGTCTAATAATAAGGTACATACAGAGAACTTATTTCAATCATATCTAGGTGCTAGTAAATTTTTAGGAAGTAAAAGCCCTTCCAGGTTTTGGTGGATTCCTCTTCTGGATTCCACTATACAGGAACTCCTGATGTAGTCATCCTGGTTAATGTTATTTTGTTGTTACGCTGCTGATCAATTAGGAAACATGCTCGTTTAAAGTTGTGCAATGCTCCCTTCTAACGTCATTTGGCAGCCGCTTGCTTTGTCCACTGCTTGCAGGACGAACAGCCCATTGCAGCTAGCTGGTGAGTGGTTGGAACCAGGGTGGACCGGTAGCCCGCCTATCAGCTCCCCGCTCCCCTAAGTTCCCTGTGCAGCAGCTGCCCAGCAGGCTACCAATTGCCAGCAGTTCAGTTGTCCCTCCCCCCACTGCCATATGCTGCTCCTGCCTTCTGCCTTGAAGCTGCTACCCGAGACTCCTGCTTGCTGTGTGTGTGGGGAAGGAGGAGAAGTAAGGGGGGGATAATGTCAAGGTGTCCCCCTCCCCTCTGCTCCTGCACCCCACTTACCCCTTCTTCCATAGAGCAGGGGGAACACACAAGGGAGGGAACTGGCTGGCAGCAGCTGGTCTCTGCAAGCTGATCTAATTAACAAGGCAGTGTACTTAAGAGTCCGCATACTTAAAAGGGAATCACACTGTCTGCCTGCCCTCCCTCCTTTCCTGCTGCCTTATGGAGTGTAAGAGTTAACCCCTGAGGGCTCAGCCAATTGCTAGTTCATTTAGCAGTAGGGCATTCCCTGGGAAATATCCCACCCTCCACCTCAACCAAGCTTCGCAATTTACAATCATCATCACTGTGTACTAGTATTAAATTGTTTGTTTAAAACTTATTCTGTGTGTGTGTGTGTGTGCACAGATATAGTCTTTTCCCTGGTGAAAAAAATTTCCCTGGAACCTAACCCCCCATTTACATTAATTCTTATGGGGAAATTGGATTAGCTTAACCTCGTTTCGCTTAGTCACATTTTTCAGGAACATAACTACAACGTTAAGTGAGGAGTTCCTGTGTTTCTTGTTTTATCAGCTCTTTCCCACTCCATTCTAATAATCATGTTCTTAGCCATGTCAGATGACATTTGCCCTCTTTGGCAGCACCCTGTTATCCTCTATACCTTGTGCATGCCATGAATAGTTCAGATATTTAATATCAAATATTCTTAACCTCCTTTAACCTCCACTTTGCTTGCTGTAGATTTTGTAGGACATAAAGCTTTAGATGGATATTTCCTCCCCCATGTGGAAGGATTTTTATTATGTTGTCACTGCTTATATCTGCTAGAGATGGGCCCGAACAACCCTGGACCTTGAGGAGGAGGGTTGAGTACAACCTTGGATCGAAATTTCATAAGTGGCTTCACCCTTTTGATTCAGCTTATCACAATGAGAGAAGAACTATTTAAAGGTAGGCAAACTATGGCCCCCAGGCCACATCTGGCCCACAGGACCATCCTGCCTGTCCCTTGAGCTCCCAGCCAGGGAGGATAACCCCCTGCCCCTCCCCTGCTGTCCCTCCACCCTCGCAGCCTCCCTCACTGCACTGCCAGCGCTCTGGCCTGCCTCTCCTGCTGGGCGGCGGGACTGTGAGCTCCTGCTGCTCTGAGTGCAATGTTAAGGGGGCTGCAAGTTCGGGGGTTGGATAAGGGGCAGAGGGTCCTGGGGGTCATTCAGGAGTCAGGGGGCGGTTGGATAGGTGTTGGAGTCCTGTCAAGGGATGGGCAGGGGGTGGATAGGGGTTGGAGCTGTCAGGGGATATGGAGCTGGGAGGATTGGATGGGTCAGGAGTTCTGAGCGGGGTGGGAGGGGGCAGGGGCCAGGCTGTTCGGGGAGGCACAGCCTTCCTGACCCAGCCCTCCATACAATTTCTCAGCCTCAGTGTGGCCCTTGGGCCAAAAAGTTTGTCCAGACCCGATTTAAGCTAAAGGAGGATGTTGTTTCAAGATCAAATGAATCTAAACTGTCCATGAATAAATTTAGGCTGGAAATTAGAAGAAAGTTTCTAACCATCAGAGGACTGAGGTTCTGGAACAGCCTTCCACTAGGAATTGTGAGGGCAAATAACTAGTTTTAAGGGAGAGCTTGATAAATCTGGGTTGCTTGTGATAGTGTGGGGGCAGGGCTCTGCAGCGCTGAGGGTCCCTTCTAATTCATATCTTACTTTCCTGAAATCTCATGCTCCAGGGCTTCAGTAGATCCTTCAGCAGGAAGAGAATTTGTGTTCGATTTTATTTGTCTGTCTCCTTCCTCTGAAACATCTGAGATTGCCACCGCTGGAGATGGGACATTGGAATGGACCAGTACTCTTGTCACACCCCAATGACCCCCTCCCTCAAGTCCCTGGGGAAGCAGATCTGTATTGTATGTTGCTAACACTGTTGCAGGCATTGTAAAGTGTTCTGGAAAGGGTTAAAGGAATGAGAGTGGAATGAATGGTTCCTTTGCAGGTTTCAGGAGGCCGAGGGGGGAAAACAAACAGGTTAAGTTGGACCATCAGCTAGCTCAGTCCGAAGATAAGACGCTGGCCCCAGCCCAGTGTCACTGCACACAACAGATTCTCTGCTACCTGCCAAAAAAGAGGGGGGCTGAGAATTCAACCCTGCCCTGCTGTGAGAAAGGAGAATCACAGAACAAGAAACTGCAGAAGCTACGAAAGTGAGGGAGACAATGAAGGTCAGCAAACTGAAAATCAACAGTCTGCCTCGTGACCCTGAAGCTGGTGGTTTTGGAGAGAGCTGAATAAGTCACAGAAGACTAGTCTGGACTGGTACACCAAGCATGGGGAACAAAGGTCTCTGAAGGGGACACCCCCAAGAGACCCCAGGGCATAAAAACCCTCCCAAGAGCGAAAGCAAGTTGGAGATTTACAGCGGACCCCTGGACAACCTGTGCACAGGACAGAACTCCTGTCCAACCCCCATCCCTGCTTCTGCTATCGTTATGCCCAGGCCTGGCCAGCCTTGGGTGGTTCATGTCTGAAGATGAATGTGGGTTAGGGCTTGGGCACTAACACTTCTTTCCTTCCTCTGAGCGACGGGGGAGAGATCCCAGCACTCACTGCTGTTATTTTATTATTTTATTAATAAAGCTTTAAAATTCAGTCGCTTGCTGTGCTTCTGTATCTCCACCCCTAACAATCCTGCAGTCTCAGACTGATCATCTGAGAAAGTAGGCAGATTGATAACAAACATCAGTCACACTCTGAGGTAGTCCTAAGAATTCTCTTTCTCAGGGCTTGGCTCTGGTGGGTCTTGTTCACATGCTCAGGGTCTAACCGATTACTATAGTCAGAGTCGGAAAATAGTTTCCTCCCAGGTCAGATTGGCAGGGATCTTAAGAGCTTTTTGCCTTCCTCTGCAGCATGGTGTTACTGGTCACTTGGCAGGATCATCTTGGTATCTCTCACCAAATTAATTCTCTGCCTTTTCAGGGCCCCTGGCCATGTGCACCTTGATCCCTCCTGTTCTTTGCCTGGGGCACACAACAGTTTAGCTTCCTGAGAGCTGTAAATACTTTAGTCTAATTCTGGTTTTTGGCTTGGTGAGAGTGGCTGGGTTAGGGTTTCATGGCCTGTGGTAT
This sequence comes from Dermatemys mawii, assembly GCA_007922305.1. Taxonomy (NCBI): domain Eukaryota; kingdom Metazoa; phylum Chordata; order Testudines; family Dermatemydidae; genus Dermatemys; species Dermatemys mawii. The sequence goes on along the minus strand of ML677384.1, from coordinate 1,257,840 downwards.
ACAGGAGGTCAGACTTGATTTGGCAGTCCATTCTGGCCTTAAACTCGGACTCTGAATGCTGTGGAAATGTATGCATATAGGTGTTTGAAATTTGGTTTCAGCCATTCCTGCATGTTAGACTGTAAGCTGTTATTGCAGAGGGGTCTCTTATTTTGTTCTAGTACAAGAGAGTCCTGGTCCATCACTGGGTCTTCTAGGCACTATAATAATACAGATAACAATCCAGCTCCCATGGAAGTCAGTGGGTGTCAGATCAAGCCCTTAGTACAAACCCTCAGGACTGGTTTTCGTAGTTACAAAGAGATTGGAGAAAAGAGAAAATTTTTCCATGCAATACCACTCCATATACTTAAAATTGTCAGATCTGGATTAGATTTGCTCTACGCTGTTTAAAATGGATGGTGCATTTTGACCTTAGAATGATATTGATCATGTAGTAGCTTCCTTAACTACTCAAGTAGGAAAATCTTCCAGAAGGATTCACTACAGGGCAACAAGGCAGGAAATTTATAGCTAACACTGAATAATGTGCCAGGCAGTTAAGTGTTTTTGCTGGTCTATGACAATAATTTATAGCAAGCAAAACAAGTGCAAAGGCCAATATAAATCACATTCTTTAAAAGGCTCTTCAAAAACAGGGATATTGACAACTGAAAACATCTCCACTTCCTTTCTCAAAAAAACCTAGTATTTTTTTGTTTCAATTACTGTGGTCACAAGCATGCAGTTACTGTTTATTTGCAGTAAAGAAAGAAAAATATGGGAAGAGAATCCATTGAATAAATAACCCTCAGCTGCTGTTAGACTTTCTTTAAGTCTGTTTTAACTTACATCTAGAGTACATTTACAGTAATCTTGTCAGGATGAATGGCACAAAGAGGGCATTTTTTGCAACACAGTATATTTCCTTACAAGGAAGAACCTTATTTATTGGTCATTTTTTCACTTATTCATAAATAGATTTTCAGCAATCAAATAGTTAACCATTCTAGCTGGGATAAAATATACCCAACAGAAACTAATGAAATCGAATGAAAAACAAATGAGCTGTCAATAATAAAGCTAATTTATCATCCTTAGTTTACAGTATGTAGGCATCAGTTTGCCACCTTGCAGATATTTCTCTGTTTTCTCCTCAAAACCTTAAGAACCTCTAAGGAAGGAGATTCCATCACCTCCCTAGGTAAACCATTCCAGTGCATCACCACCCTCCTAGTGAACACGTTTTTCCTTATGTCCAACTTAAAACTCCCGTTTTGCAACTTGAGACCATTACTCCTTGTTCCGTCATCTGGTACCACTGAGAAAAGTCTAGATCCATCCCCTTTGGAACCCATTTTCAGGTAGTTGAAAGCAGCTATTAAATCCCCCCTCATTCTTCTTTTCTGTGGACTAAATAATCCCAGTTCCTTCAGCCTCTCGTAAGTCATGTGTTCCAGCCCCCTAATCATTTTTGTTGTCCTCTTTCTTCCCATTTTTTCCACATCCTTCTTGTAGTGTGGGCCCCAAAACTGGATACAGTACTCCAGATGAGGCCTCATCAATGCAAAATAGAGGGGAATGGTCATGACCCTCGATCTGCTGGAAATGCTCCTACTTATACAAATGAAAATGCCATTAGCATTCTTGGCAACAAGGGCACACTGTTGACTCATATCCAGCTTCTCATCTACTGTAACCCCTAGGTCCTTTTCTGCAGAACTGCTTCCTAGCCATTCGGTCCCTAGTCTGTAGTAGTGTATGGGATTCTTCCATCCTAAGTGCAGGACTCCGCACTTGACCTTGCTGAACCTCATCAGATTTCTTTTGGTCCAATCCTCTAATTTGTCTAGGTCCCTCTGTATCCTATCCCTACCCCCCAGCATATCTACCACTCCTCCCAGTTTAGTGTCATCTGCAAACTTGCTGAGGGTGCAGTCCACATCATCCTCCAGATCATTAATGAAGATATTGAACAAAACCGGCCCCAAGACCAACGTTTGGGGCACTCTCATACTGGCTGTCAACTAGACATGGAGCCATTGATCACTACCTGTTGAGCCTGACTATCTAGTTAGCTTCCTATTCACCTTATGGTCCATTCATCCAGCCCATACTTCTTTAACTTACTGGAAAGAATACTGTGGGAGACTGTATCAAAAGCTTTGCTAAAGTCAAGGAATAAAACGTCCACTGCTTTCCCCTCATCCACAGAGCCAGTTATCTCATCATAGAAAGTAATTCGGTTAGTCAGGCATAACTTGCCTTTGGTGAATCCATGCTAACTGTTCCTGATCACTTTCCTCTCCTTTAAGTGCTTCAGAATTGATTCCTTGAGGACCTGCTCATGATTTTCCCAGGGACTGATGTCTGACTGGATGTAGTTCCCTGGATACTCCTCCTTCCCCTTTTTAAAAGATGGACACCACATAAACCTTTTCCCAGTCATCTGAGACCTCCCCAGATCGCCATGAGTTTTCAAAGATAATGGCCAGTGGCTCTGCAATCACATCCGCCAACTCCTTTAGCACCCTCAGATGCAGTGCATCCGGCCCCATGGACTTGTACTCGTCCAGTTTTTCTAAACAGTCCTGAACCTCTTCTTTCTCCACAGAGGGCTGGTCACCTCCTCCCGCTACTGTGCGGTGCAGTGCAGTAGTCTGGAAGCTGCCCTTGTTTGTGAAGATAGAGGCAAAAAAAGCATTGAGTACATTAGCTTTCTCTACATCCTCTGTCACTAGGTTGCCTCCCTCATTCAGTAAGGAGCTCACGCTTTCTTCTTGTTGCCTGAGGAAATCCTTCTTGTTACTCTTAACATCTCTTGCTAGCTGGAACTCCAAGTGTGATATGGCCTTCCAGATTTCACTCCTGCATGCCTGAGCAATATTTTTATATTCCTCCCTAGTCATTTGTCCAATCTTCCTCTTCTTATAAGATTCTTTTTTGCTGATTAGAATTTATGCAGATTAACCCCTGGTCTCTTCTGCAGGAGGGCAGGTGTGCCTCCTGCCATGCTCCCAGTGAAAGAATGGGGAAATTCTTTTAGTTGAACTTGTGAAGTTTCCCATACGGGAACAGCTCAGACAGGGAGCATGTAGTCCATGGGATTTTAGACGTTTTCAAAATTGTGTGGCATCTTTCTATAGTCTCATTGATTTTATCCAGTAACACCTGCCTAACATGAAAAAAACAAATAAAATAAAAGGTACGTTAGTACAAATTATTTGTTTCCTGAGCTTTTGGCTAAATTAAAAGGAAGATCAAATTAATCTGAGACTAAACAAATGATCTAGTCTAGTAGTCTGAACCTGAGACTCTGGGAGTCCTAAGCGCTTCATTCCGACTCTTCCACTGAATGACTGACTGGAAAAACCACCTGTTGTCTCTGGGCATGATGCTGCAACTCCTAATCAACTCACTGAATGTTACGAAAACAGGGATATGGAGCCCAAACACAAGGCTCCGCTTCCATGTACTATCAGTGATTTCACAGGCACCGACTTTCAGCTTTCCTCGGGGGCAGTTCCAAGTCTGCTCCATCCCAAGGCCCCACCCCCACTCTGCCCATCTCCCCCCCACCACCAAACATCTGATTTGTGGTGGGTGGGAAGGATTGCGGGAGGAGGGGCGATGAGGAGTTGATCAGCAGGGCCCACTGAACAACTGATTGGCAGGTGACTGGGTGCTCTAGTCCCAGAGCACCCATGGAGTCAGCGCCTATGGCATTAATAGCTAGGAGGTCTGATGCAAAGCCCAAGGAAGTAGATGGGAGGACTCTGATTAACTTTCATGGACTTTGGATCAGGCCCACTTCTACAGTGAACTGAACTGCTTTTCATTTACTTATGAACTAGGAAGAAAAAAGATCAGATGAATATAGATATTTGTAGAAATAGCCTCAATTTCTCTTTATTTGGATATTAAGCAGCTAATGCATTTGAGCTCTCAAAACCAAACAAAACTAAGAAGTTTATCCCCAGACTGTAGGTTGTGATAGATGACATCACATATTGGGCCTTAATCATCAGCAGTAACTGAAGAAATGGAAGGTTCAGGTTGTTCTCAGTATTTGTATTAGCTTCCTGAGGAGAAACGCATGTTAGGTGCTTTATAGACAAATAGCTATCATTATGAATCTCTGTAAATTAATCAATAATGTTTGCACCAGGGGGTGGTTCATTCCATCAAGTATCACCAGCAGTTCCTGTCTCAACTGTTATTTCTGTAATTACAGCATGCATGCGAATTACCAGTTGAATAGTTTAGTGGCAAATCAATTTGGGATGCAACAAAAACATCTCACACTAACTAGTTATTTTTTCTGAGAAGTTCTCCTGCTATGAGTAGTAGCATCTATTTATCTTTGTTACTTATATGGACATTATTACCATAATAGCAGAGACATCTGACAATCTTGGATGTATTGATCTTGACAATGTCGCACTGCGGTAGGCAAATATTATGATTTGTTTAGATTTGTACAAAAGTAAGGAAGGGGACTAAGATTCCACGTACCCTGGCCATAAATTGCAAAAACAAAACAATGAAACAGTCTTCCTATCACAAATATTTTTGTTTCTATATTTTCTGTCCGTGAGCTGAAGGTCACTGCTAATTGCAGCAATACCACTTAGATTTCGATAACTGGTAGTTGCAGTTCGACAATAAATAATATTGAGTTGTAAAGTGTGAAATGAAAAGAAAAAGATGAGAGATGAAATATTAAAGGAAAACTGAAGGGAATATTAAGTAAAAGAGCAACATGAAATGAAGAAAGGTGAATAAAGAGACTCTCCTGTTAAAGCCACTTCTTTAAAAATTAAAACAGTTAAGATGATAGCAATGATTTCTAAAAGAGGGTAGGGAAAAAAAAACAGAGGGGGAAAAGAGAGCACTTGCTAAGGGCTCTGTGAAGTTCCAGTTTTTAACAGGATTCCCAAAGGCCAGCCCAACACCACTCTTCAAAAGAGAAGAGATTGGAAAGGGAAGACTGTTTTATTTCAACTTTTATAATCTTCTCCATCCTCTTCTATCAGCTCCGGTTTCAGCTAATGCAGGGTGGTGGGCTGGACAATAATGGAGTAATACTCTTAGGGCTGGTCTTCAGTAGCGCGGGGGATCGACTGTAGATACGCAGTTTCAGCTACCTTAATAACGTAGCTGAAATCGGTGTATCTACAGCCAACTTACCTGCCGTCCTCACGGCGGCGGCAGACGGCGGTGTGCTCCCCCGTCGACTCCAGCTCGTGCCTTTTGGCGAGCTGGAGTTACGGAGTCGACAGGGGTGCTGCTGGTGATCGATTTGTCGTGTCTTGATGAGACGCGATAAATCGATTGCCATAAGATCGATCTCTCCCGGCTCTAGTGAAGACAAGCCCTTAGACTGGTGTAATGGGTAGTAACAATTTCTATTAGAATGCAAGAATTTTATGGAACTGGGCACAAAAGATGATTCAGGACAAGAGAGAGCCTGAACCAAAATTAACCAATAAATAACCATAATTAATTATTAATTGTTGCAGAGCAATATTTGATATTATCTTTGAAATTCAGGCTGAATTTGATTAATTATGATTGGTAACAAGTCACTGATTATTTGAATCTTTCAGGGAGAAGTGTCAATTTAAGAAGTGCTGGTAGCCAGTATAACTTGAGAAAAGGTTCAATCTTTGCCTTCTGGGGACATATAAACCTAGTCCTAGGCTTAAGTTTAAAAGAAAAAAATAAGCTACTGTTACTTCATTGGCTGGATGCTGTTTAGTTTTCTCTCATCACATTTATGCAGATTGTGTGAGTACAGCTGTAACTATAAAAGTGATGATGCTATCCTTGTCTCATTTGATTAATTATCTGTTTGCCCTGGTCTTCCTTCTATGATGTCTTACAGTGTCCTATCCCATATGAAATATACTATGTCACATCACATTTACTGGTTGACTTTAACTTCACAATCTGACACACAAGGAATTGCCTTATTTTGGCAGTGCTAGCTGTCAATAACAGTAAGGGACTTGGGTGAGTTCCTCGCCCCTGCTCTGGACTTTGTGTCTGGCAGAAGGGCCGGTGCAGCATAAACATGCCCTGAAAGCTTCAGTTCCAGCTGGGTGAGGATTCCCCTGGTACAGGCTCTACACTAGCGGGGAGGGTCGACCTAAGATATGCGACTTCAGCTACGTGAATAGTGTAGCTGAAGTCGACACATCTTAGGTCAATTTACCTGCCGTCCTCATGGCGGCAGCAGTTGACAGTGGGCTCCCCCGTCGACTCTGCCTTGAGCCTTTTGGTGAGCTGGAGTTCAGGAGTCGACAGGAGTGCCTCTGGGGATCGATTTATTGTGTCCTGGTGAAACACAATAAATCGATCCCCAGTAGATTGATCTCTAAGCATCGATCCAGCTGGTAGTGTAGACAAGGCCTGAGATGAACAGCCATAAAGTTGGCCTCCATTGAGCCCTTTGCAAGCTCTGGCATAGAGAGTGAGTTGGGGATGGGGCTGCGGGTGGGAGGAGCGGGTAAGGGACAGGTCTGTGGCAAGCAGTTCAGCAGAGATTCCAGGTAGTGCTGTGGCCTATATGGTAGTCCAGGAAGGCTGCTATGAAGTAGGCCTCCAGGGCTACCTAAATTATATAGGGGGTTTCTCTATCCCCTGTAGCAGCCCAGGATCAGGAGGGTACAAAGGGGACTTAAAGCTGCTGTAGATTTCCAATGCTTTTTGTGTCTGGGCTGTGAGTTTTGTGCTATGCCTATTAGGAGGCTCCGCCTGCCCCCCCCCCCCGCCCCTGCCCTCAAACTGCTGTGTGTGTACCTTGGCCTCAGCAAAATATCCACCCAAAATAATTTTCATCAAGGGTTCTTCCCGGAACAAACACCAGATCCTTATTCACAGCCCCTTTGGCTGCAGCGATTTTTTTTTTAAAGCCATAAACGATTTTTGTTTAATTAGGGGGGAAATGTGTTTTTCCCCACTCTCTTCATACTAAAAAAAACCAAAAAAAATTATCAATTTTTCCTCTCAAAATTAAAAAAAAATCACTTTTAGATTAAGCCAATTGTGGAATTTTAGCCCGAAAAGGGAAAGTTTTAGATAGTTATGAGTGACTGAAAACAGTAAACCACAATGGCAAGATTTATGTAACCATAACTAGAGTGACTATTGCCCATCCTGCTACAACGTGGAGCTGGCTGTGAGATTTTGTTACTGTCTTTTGTTCCAAGCTTACAAGTCGTTTTCAAAAAATGAAAATGTTTTGATTGTTGCTTTACACAGAAAAGCAATGTTTTTAGAGCAGCAGGATCCTCTTTATATTTCATTTTGTAGCACCCACTGACAAAATTTGGCTGCAGGAATGATTTTTCTGTTCATGATATTTACCTCATACTCCTTAAAGATAGATTTTTATCAATATACTCTTTTCTCTTGTTTTCTTATTTCAAAATTAGTTATACTCTTATCCAGTATGGCATCTAGAGGCAGCTTCCTTGAAGATACTTTGTATGGGAGTTAGGGTGACCAGACAGCAAGTGTGAAAAATCAGGACAGTGGTTGAAGGGTAATAGGAGCCTATATAAGAAAAAGACCCCAAAATTGGGACTGTCCCTATAAAATTGGGACATCTGGTCACCCTAATGGCAGTAGATTTATTTTCATTAGCAGATCAGGCCCCGAACTTTACCCACATTTTGTTTGCCTGCCTTCACATTGTATAATAAAGGTTTGGGTAACAGGAAAATAAATCTGATCTGCTCACCTAAATTATGCTGTAAAACTAACTCCCTGGGACAGCTGTTCAAAATCCTCAGTATGTATTATTCATACCAAAGGAGGATAATGCAGAACTGATAGTATAGAATATAAAAAGGCAAAAATCTTGATGAAATGAACTGTTATCATCATGGGATAATTAGATGTTATTTTGATCACATTTATATTCACATCTTCATGTTTTCTTTCATGCTATTTACATGCTTGGAATGTCTTCCCTCTCTTTTCCCCATAAGCAGTGTCCTTTCCACATTCAAATGGTCTCTTCACAGCATCTCAGTTCTGCCAGACCCCCAAGCAGTGGAGGGATAATGAATCTGTTTATCTTAGAATATTCTATAGGGTCCATCACCATGGAACGTAAATTCTGAGGAGAAAGGAAGCGGGGGGGGGGGGCGGGGGCGGGGCCGGGGAGGAAGAAATTAAATAAACCAGTGATCACCAACTGCATGAAAGCTTCACCACTTACCTGCTTATACTTAGATCACAATAATGTAAGTGAATAATCTTTAATATTATGGTAGCGTGGTGGTGTCAGTTTACATTGTAAGCTTCTCAAGGTAGAGACTTGAGGTTGGGAGTGAGATTCTGTAGCACTGTACACTGTGGATCTGATCTTCTGCCCACAACCCCACGTTCAACACTAGGGCTTGTTTGGGAGTCCTCAGAGGAGAGCCTAGGGCTTTCTTTCTCTGTGCCTGCCCTGGAAGAAACAAGACCCTTTATTCTGCTCTGGCCTTTAACCTGTCATAAAAGGGACCAGAACGGGGATGAGGCTCTTACTCTGAAATGTCTTCCTTGCTGTGTACAGTGCCAAGCACTCTTAGTAGCCTATTAAAATGTTTCTGAAATATGAGGAAATACATTTATTATACTGATAGGGACTATGCAAAACCCTGATATCAGCACATCATTAACTGCTGTATCTAGACGAACACAGTTAGCCACTTTGGAATTTTGTCTATTTTTCTCACTGCAATGTTCAGAAAGTTCCCATGTTGAGAAGCCCTGTAAAGGGTTAAATGCATTTCAAACTGAAGTTTGTGTATGGAAATGGGCATTTTGGGGCTTACAGCTCTTGGGGGCCTAACTTTCTATGAAATGACATTATCTGAGACTCTGCTTTTGGAAAGCAGTCCAAAGTAAGAACTAATCAGAAAATTTTTATGTTGGCGTAAAAGAGATTTCATAAACAGAACTATTTTTAAAAAAATCATTAGTCTTGAAGAGTAAACTGACCTATCTTACTAGTGTCACAAACAGTATTGCTTTTCAACAAGATTGTTTCCAGCAATGGTAATCAAAAATGTTTTTTTTTCTGGAATACATTTCACGGTTTATAAATGGTACAAAGTGCTTTCCACCAGATGATCATTCAGAAAGTTGTATTGTCAAGCAAAATGGATGGTTTCCTTTTAAATTTACCCTTAGAGGATGGTTAAGTGATTGTTTCTGTGCTTGGAAACTTATTTTAAAGGAGGAAGGAGAAGACCTAAGGGGGAGAGAATGGCTTTCTGTGGGGGAATAATTGAACCTTCTACAATATGTTTAAAACTTTGGTAAGAAATGAAACTCCAGATGACATTCTAGTCTTATTTTTCTTTTTCGGATGATGTGATATTTTATTTATGTAAATATCTTATTTCTGCTAAGTAAAATCTAAATCACATTGATAGCTATTCTCTTTAGCTAGGTCTTTCCCTGTTCTGACAGGGACTCTTATAAGGGCTTGTCCATATGGAGAATTAATGTGCAGCAAGCAGCGGTGTGAATCTGCAGAACACTAGCTTGCTACGCACCAACTCCTCATGTGGACCCTGCTACCATGCACTAAAGGTTCCATAGTGTGATTTGACCTACTTGTCTTTGAAGTGGGAGTATGTCAGAGCACACTATGGAACCTTTAGTGACCTGTAGCAGGATCCGTACAGCAAGTTACTATGCAGCAGGCTAGTGTGCGGTAGATACATGCCCTAGCTTGCCATGAACTAACTCACCATGTAGACATTACTGCAGGAGTATCTGGTTGTGAAATCCCCCTTTCTTTGGTCTATTTCTGTTTTATCAATTGTTTTTGAAGACAACTGGTGTGTGCAAGGATGAATGTTCAGTTTCTTTGCATCTGTAGTAGGAAGCCAGGATAATACTGTTTTTCTTACTGTAATAAAGGTTTCCTTATTAAGTGTTAGAAGCAAGTGACTCTCCATGATTGTTTACCATTGTCTGGCTCAGTGAGAAGTATTAGATCTTGGTTCATTAACTAGATGCCATAATTACTATTTCTAAGGTATTTTTTTCTCTGTGAGGCTGACCATAAAAAATTATACTAGTGGTTTTGTAGTGCCTTCCCCACTGCAGAACACAATGTACTTTGTAAACTGTCATTATTGTACATCACAGTATTGCTCTGAGGTAGGAATATTATTTTATAATTAAAGGAAATTGAGACACATTTTTCATTTATAGTAACTACATACAAAAATGTTCCTATCCAATGCCCAAGGCACCTTTGCCAAAAATTGTAAAAGTTCAGGAGTGAAGCCAAGAGTTGCTCCTCACTCCCAAGCTCAATTTGTAACATGGGGTTTATGATCTTTATCTATTAGTAATAACCCTGTAAACCCTGCAACCAAAGTGGGAGAGTTCAATTTGTCAGGAAGATATTTGAATTAGTTCTTATTTTCCCAGCATTTTGACCCACTTCTCCTAAAAACAAGATAAAATAAAAAATACCAATCACCACAATGGCACCCTTCTTAAAAGCCCGTCTGTTCCCTATGTGCAGAACTGGGGAATAAAGCCTGCACCCCATTCCTTTGTTGTTTTTTCTGCTCCTTGTAAAGCATGATGTAAACTTATAACATTACGGGCTAGATTATAAATTTACAGTCGGCTTGGAGCGAGTTGCGTCACATCAGGAACAGACCAGATAATTCATTTTGACTTAGACTCTTAAATTCCTTCCTTGCTTCTCCCTTGCTTTGGAGGGAGCAAGTTTACTTCCTCTTTTCATGGAACAGTTCACTCCCTCCTGTCACCAGACAGCAAATGTGAAAAATCGGGACGGGATGCGGGATAATAGGAGCCTATATAAGAAAAAGACCCAAAAATCAGGACTGTCCTTAGAAAAGTGGGACATCTGGTCACCCTATTCCTGGTGCGCATAGTCAGCTGCTCTGGCCAGGGCACTTCCCACTCCTGCCTACCTCCTCCCTGCCCACTTGTTCTCTGAGGAATATTGGACAAGTAGCTCCTGCTTTCCCCCTCTGGCCCTGGCCAATCATCATCAGAGCAGGGCAATGAAAAAGAAATGAGAGGAAGCTTAGTGACAGGAAAAAAAATGTGGTGGCCTCTGAGTGTGACCATTATCTCTTGCTGCTTTCACACCTTTTCCCTAAAATACTTAACTAGCTTCAGGAAAAACAAACAATTATGCACATATACACACCCATTTCAATGTAGTTTGTTTATTGCTAGCTAGTAAGTCTGTTGTAAAAAGTGATTTTAACAAACATAAAAGTATCACTTTCATAGCAGACTTACTCAGCCCTGCCAAGCCTGGGGACAAATCAACCCCTGGAATGGGGGTTGGGGTAGGCACTAGGGGCCGGGGTGATAGAGTTGGAGGGGAGAAGGGAGATAGTTGGGGTCAGGTCCGCTTTGCTATCCTGGCATACTTTGTCTGCCTAGCTGCCCATCTGTGAAATGGGGATACCAGCACTTTCTTTCCTCACAGGGGATTGTGAGCATAAGTATATTAAAGATTGTCAGATAATGCAGTGATGGGATCAATGTAAATACTTAAGATAGATAAAGGAGGGCCTTTACCTTTAGCTGGTTGAGTAGAGGCTGTGAGAAGCTAGTCCTTCATAAATAATCTGCTGGGCTCGCCAACGTTTTGTCATATTTCAGAGCTACATCTTTAGCCTATGAAACAATTTAGGAAACAATCCTTTTCTAGATGTTTTCAAATTCATTCTAAAGCGGCACAGATTTTTGTATTTCAGATGTGAAAAATGCTCACAAAACCTTTCCCTCTGCTTCTGCATGTGTTATGCTTAATAACCATGACTGGACATCTATATACATTTTCCTACACAGAGTAGGGATTTTATGTGTAACTAACGCAAGCTTAATGGTAGGGTGACTTGTGCCAGAAAAATAAGCATCTAGTAATGTAAAGTGTTTTATTAAGTAACTGGGTAATTATAATTTCCTCTCTTGCATTAAAATGGTGGTACAAAAGATATGCAAAGAAAATAATTAGTAAACCGAGGTTTTAAAATATTGCTTTCTTGAGTAGGGAGCAAGCGTAGTGCCTGGAGAACTGGTGTAACACGTTTTCTGAGCCCTGCTCTACAGTGGGAGGAGGGGTGGGGAATCCACCTAACGTACACAACTTCAGCTACAGGATTAGCGTAGCTGAAGTTGACATATTTAGATTGATTTACTGAGATGTCTTCTGGGTGCTGAGTCAACTGCTGCCGCTCCCCCATCAACTCCGCCTGTGCCTCTTGTGGTGATGGAGTACTGGAGTTGACGGAAGAGCACTCGGGGATCGATTTATTGTGTCTAGACTGGACTAGACACAATAAATCAACCCCCAAAAGATCGATTACTACCCGCCAATCCGGTGGGTAGTGTAGACCTGCCCTGAGGAGCAGGTCAATACTGCCTAACATGAAGGCAGTTGCATTCTACACCATCTATATTGTAACTTCTGAGGTGGTCTTCCACATTAGTCCTAAGTAAAGCATCCTGTAATAATCCAAACTGGGAACTACAAAGGCACCTAAAAGTAGCTGAGGCACTGACAAAAAGAATATGGTTAGCCATCCCTAACTGGGTGTCTTTTGAATAGATTTTTGTGCTTATGAATGTGATCCTATTAACATGCACTTGAGATAAGCAAGACTGGAGTTGAAAAAGGCTTTCCTGACCAAATCAAATTTTATTCTACACCCCATTGTCCCAAACCTCAAACAGAACTATGATGCCAAATTTGAGGGCTCTCTTTGTGATATGGGAAAATGCCCATTAAGGATTAAGCTGAGGCCCTCCAAACTCATTTTGTTTACAACGCAATCACGATTTAAACCAGACCTCCAGAAGGGAAGATTAGTGCACTAACCCATTTTACCCATAGCAGTTTTCTCTTTCACGTATACTCAGGATGGAATACCAAATCTTCTCCCCTAAAGACAGCTTGATCAATATTTAGGCACCTAAACAGGGGGTCTGCTTTTCAGAGAAGACAAATACCTGCATTTCCTCTTGACTTCATTTACTTTTTCAAATAACTGAAGTGGTGCTAAAAGACCAGGGACAAAAAAGCAAATTCCAGTGCCTTGGACAAGAACTATCACATGACCCATCTAAATAGCTCCAAACAAAGGCTAGCCATAGATAAGATGATGTCTTGTTTGGGACAAAGGAGGAAATGTGTTGACATGAATGTTTGTGGCCCTTATGAAGTCCTATCTTAGTTTAGCATTTTTATTAAAGAGCTGGAAAGGAGAATAAACAGTGTATTAAAATCACCTATTTTTATGTAGATGGTCCCCATTAGTATATAGGTTCTTCACAGTCATCAATGTATTTATGTTTACAACACCCCTGTAAGATAAAGAAGTGCTATTATCCCCGCTTTACAGATGGGGAAAGCTGTGACAGACAGCCTAAATGACTTGCATTCAGGGAGTCTGTGGCAGAGAATGGAGTTGATCCTGGAATTCCCAAGTCCCAGGTTAATGCCCTGACCACTGGACAATCTTTTCTTTCCAAATTGGGAATTGTTAGGAGCTCTAGAGAGGACAGAAACCATAGTACAGAATATTTAAAATTTAGTATTTATTTAGTGTTTGCATATTCATTGAGCCAAGCAGTAGTGTTCTTATGGCCAAATGGAGCTCTCGGAGCCCACCACAGAATTTGGTTAGTGGGCACTCCTCAACAATGTGTATCATTGGCTGATCCGCAGCTGCAGCTTGGACTGTCTCAAATACCTCACTGGTGCTGGTTGGTTGCACAAAGGCCTTGCCCAGTCTGGAGTTAGTTAAGAAGGGCCCACTAACGACGTGGCAGATTGAAGCCAGGCATGTGAAATGTAAGGTCTGTGACAAGGAGCTGGTTGGTGTTCCTTGCCACAGGGACTCCGCTGTCACATCCTGGCATGGCAGCCTCAACCACAGCGAGTGGCGTGAGGAAAGACATGTAGCTGGTTAGCTTAAAAAAAAACAAAAAAAGATTGGCCAGGGATCAGTGTTCTCATTGGGTCTGCACGTCAAGGCTCACAACTCAATGTTGAAGGTTTATCGACAGCCAAGCACCATATAATCAATGCTCTTGCTTATCAAAAATTTGAGTGGGAAATAACAAAATTAGATTTAGCTTGGGAAAAATATTATGTATTGAACGGGAGGTGGGAAAACCTGTGATGCTAACAGAGAGGTTGGTGTGGTAATAGATTGCAAAATAGCTATGAGTTTGCAATATGCAACAGCATGGATATAAAGGTGGGAAAGGGGTTGGGACCCAGATTACTGGCAGTAAGGAAGAGAGGAGACAGAGAGAGACCTGGAGAGAGAAGATGATTTGTGAGAATGGGGAAGTAGAGACTTACCTACACTATATTATGAAACCATTTAAACTAAAAGAGTGACCAATCAGTGCAAAAGTCTGTGTGGATACTCTTATTTTCATTTAAATTAGACTTATTTCAGTTTACTTTAAGTAGATTAACTATCAGTTTATGCTAAAGAGAAATAAGCCACTCTTAAACCAATATATGAATCTCCATATGGGGTCTGCATCACTTTAACTAAATGGATATAAAAATGATTTAAATTGAACTACTGCAACTTTCTTGTATAGAAAGTGTTCAGCTGAAACAGTCATGCTCAGGGAAAGCAGGAATGGGTGCTTAAATGTATGATTACATTTGGGAAGGAGAGGCGCCAGAAGACATGGACAAGAAACAGTATTACATGAACTGAGTGGGAGTTTGAAATGCAAAATGTAAAGCAGGTAATTAAGTGGTTATAACAAGGATAATTTTAGTGGGAGAGCAGAGGGTGGAATGAACTAAGTGGTAACTGCAATTAAACATCAAAGGATCAGCATTGTGGCAGAAAACACTAGTGAAGGATCAAATCAATGAAGGATGAAAGCCGACAAATTGGTAAAGCAAGTTTGACAGATGAATCAATCAATTAAATGGTTGTGGAAGGCAATCACCTATGAAATAAGGGTGTGCTGAGAGCCTTTGGCGATGTTTTTATCTGTGCTGAAACAAGGGAATGAGGTGATATCCCCCTGGGTGCCCTGCTGTGAAAATAACCACTGTGGTAGGAGCTGGGCTAGCTACTCTCCTGGTGGTCGTGTGTCTGTTTGCTTACAATGGAGCCAGTGGTGGAAGTATTTGTGCCTGACCAAGATCCTGTGCTACAAATACAAACCTCCCTATTAGTGCAGGCTCAGCTCAGCCCATGTGCTGTTAGAGAAAAATCTGCTGTAACTAAAATGATCAGTTATTAAAGGCAACTGTCACAAAGCCTTGTGTGATAAGGAGAGGAGGAGGAGGCTGGTAAATAATGTTCTTCCAGAATTTTGTGTGCTCAATACACACACTGCTTGTGTGATATTTATGATAAAAAGGTAATCACAGAGGGCATGTGAGAGGGAAAACAACAAGCAGAACAATATACATAAAGTTACAGACTAGTTATTTGGAATATTTATAAATTATCTGAAAAAGGGGGTAAGAAATAAAGTGGCAAAATGTGCAGAGAAACAACTCTGGAGAAAACTTGGAGGAACTTCAGAGGGACCTAACCAAGCTAGGGAATTCGTCCAGAATATAGTATGCAGTTCTGGTCACTCTATCTCAAAAAGGATACAGGACAGATGGAAGAGGGAGGTTCAGAGAAGATAATGGAAAATGAATAGGGTCATGGAAAAGCTCTCAAGAAGAGAGACTAAAAAGATTGGAACCATTTATCGTAGAAAGGAAACATATAAGATGGGCCATAATACAAGCATGCAGTAATGAATGATAGGGAGAAAGGAGAGCAGGCCCTTCTGTTCAAATGTTTTCATAATAGAAGAACAAGGTGAAATTGTTACATTCAATGAAGTTCAAAGATAGCAAATTCAAACCTGAAAAGAGATGAGTGCTGTTTCACACATGGCACAATTAGTCCATAAAGCTCATTGCTGTGAGCTGGCACTGAAGTTGTGTCCAGCAGGGTTCAAAAGAAAGGATTATGTATTTATCTAGATAACTAAGAATAGCCAGTGTTATTAGAGTGAATATTAAAAAAACAAAAGTTGGAGGTAATATAAACCATATAACTTTAGAGGCATCAGCCAACTTCTAACTATTTGGGTGTTAGGTGAAAACCTGCCTACAGGGCAAGTTATCTCAAAACTGTCTACTGGAGGGTTTCTTCCTGTGAGAATCTGGTGCGCATCACTGTTATAGACAGGACACTGGACTACAGGGCTCATTGGTCTGATCCAATATGGCAGTTCTTTCATTCTTAGAGAAGTACATCGCTTTGACAAGCAGCATGGGTCTTTCCTGCAGCCCTTTCCTCTAACACTACGCAGAGACTGCCTTCTCTCTTATTCCAGAAACGGCTTCTTGTCCCTTTTGAGTACTATCTGAACACCCATGGCCCTGGATACAGAGAAGCAGGTTTTAAAAACCAAAGAATTAGGACAGGAAAGAAGAGAGCTGTGTAATGCCAGGACTGAGTTTGTATCTCTAGGAGTCTGGGCCTATTTATTACAAAGTTTCACTTCTGAAACTGAAGAAACATTTGATTGACACAAAACGAGGTTAAATACGTTGAAATAATTGCTAAATGCAAAACTGAATTAATTAAAAAATCTTAAAAGATATTAGCTAAAAGCAATGAAGATAAAGCCCTATGCCAAAATACTAGGAAGAAGAAAAAAGTTTTCACTCATTATAAGATTATAAATTAATAGATTCTAAAGCCAGAAAGGACCACTATGATTATCTAGTCTGATCTCCAGGATAAAAAATGCTATAGAACTTCCCAAAAATAATTCATAGAAAAACATCCAGTCTTGTTTTAAAAATTGCCAGACTTGATGGAGAATCCACCATGATCCTTGGTAAATTGTTCCGGTGGTCAATTTCTCTCGCTCTTAAAAATGTACAGTTTATTTCCAATCTGAATTTGTCTGAATTCAGCTTCTAGTCATTGGATCGTGCTATACCTTCCTCTGCTAGACTGAGGAGCTCATTATTAAATATTTGTTACCCATGTAGATAATTACATACTGTAATCATGACATAATTCAAAAAAAGAGAGAGAGATTCTGTAGATTAGATAAAATGCAGAGGTTGCAACTATCAACAGAGAAATACTCTGTGAGTTGAGTTAAGAAATATGAAGGGTGAAAGGCTAATAATAATGGTACATTTGAAAAAAATCCCACACGGGTAGATGAGAATGTAATGCTATTAGAATGGCTTGTAAAAATACTAAGCTATGATTGACAGGGTTGTTTCAGACTTATGTCTGTGATGCAATAGAAACATAAAATGATAATTTCTTGAGTTGAGGTCTCAGAAATCTCTGAGTTAGAGGAGGTCTGGAATCAACCTACAACCATGCCAGAATAAAGACATCACAGAAAGAGCTAAGCTGCCATATCAAATGACCACAAGAAGATTACATTTGATATAACATGGAAATCAAAAACACTCGTACCCCTCAATCAGGGATGGAATGTGAGAGGAAGAAGAGCAGAGCAGATAAAGCTTACAAAAAGGAAAAGAATTTTGGGTTGGCAAAAAGCCCACCTGACATCCATCTGCTCTTCTGATGTATTCATCTTTTTCACTGAGCAAGGACTTTCCCCCCCCTTTGTTAGGAACAATATAGAAAAAGCTTGAAGTATCAGACTGAGCAGAAAATGAAGGGCCCAATTCCGCTTAAGTCAATGGCAAAACTATAGATTTCACCATGTGCAGGTGAAATTAAAGGCCAAGTGAAAACTGCAAAACTCCTCTCCAGTCACATTGGAATGCAAACAACCTGTCCTACGAGACTCAAGGGAGGAATTAAGAAAATGTTTTCCCCACCCTACAATATTTAATAATGATATAATAATGGAATGTAATTTAATATAGTTCCTCTCATTCAAAGATAGCGCATGTTCAAAATGTACTGACAGTATTATAAGACGATGTCAAAATATGTTCAGTTCTTTATTACTAACATGGATACTGCTGCTGTACCTCCTCTTTGTTTCCATAACTAAATTAAAAGTATAGAAGCTGTTTTTTTCAGATATATACTGTGGTAGTTCGATATGTATATGAATCTTTCCATATCGCCATCCTATTGCTTTTCACTCCAAATAATTTTTTTCAATACTTGGACATCTAGCAAATATGGACTGAATATTTGCTTAGAGGGATTGTAGATGCAAGTAAGTAAGTAAAAAAAAAAGAAAGCTTCCAGACAGAATATTGGAATGAGTTTCTCATCTGCCTTCCTCCTCTAACACCCCCACTTTCCCCAGTGACCACATTCCATCTTCTGATCTCCCTTGCGCCCACTCTTACCTCCTCCCTTACCCTTTTCCTTAACCTCTTGCTCTGAACCCACACAATATGAGCCTGCTTTACTCTCTACCATTTTTAAAAAAACTTATCCTTGTCCTCCCTTGCCTTTCCAACTACCACCCTATTGCTTTTCTCCATTTCATCTCAAAGCATATTAAGCCCTGGAGGGCAGTCTCCTAGCTTTAGGGAGCTCCTAGCCAGGTGTAAAGCAGACATAGCCTGCTCCTATGCTTCTCTCCCATGGCCCCTAGTGCTGGGGATGCATTGGCGTGAACGGGGGAAGGTGCTGGGGGTGGGTTTCCAGAGTGCAGTGCTGGGGACATAGCCTGCTGGTGCAGGTTAAAACAGCCACTGCGCTTAGAGCTGGGACTAGAGAGAGCCATGATTGCACCCTCCCACTTCCCCCCAGTCCTGCTCTGCTGCACCTAATGTAAGCTGGACACAGGAGAGTCTCTAGCCCATAAAGTGCTTTATACGTACATAGGCATGATTCTATTATACAGGATCCAGCGGGGAGTAAGAACTCTGTAAGTGTCTTGAGGCAGTCTGAGGCCTGGGCAGCTCCAGAAGCAGTTTCTTACCCTGTGAGTCCAGGTGTGGGATTCCCCTGTGCTTTTGGAGCTCTGTGTGCCTGGGAAAGGAAGAGGGGAGATACCTTTTCTCTGCCCTCCAAGCACTAATTCTTTCTCTGCTCCTCCTCACCTCAGGCTGTTGATGTTGTCAAACCCAAATTATAGAAAGTTGATGCTGACACCTGGTCTGTGCCTTCTGATGTCAGTCCTCTAAATGCACTGTGTATTTCTACCCAAATATGGTCTGCTCTAGCGAGGTTCTTGTACGTGGGTAGCTGTGGATAGGCCAGTTCTGGGGATTGAAATGTTTCCCTGCTGCTAGGTAAGGGCCCTGCTGTGTAAATGTGCCTCTTGTTAGTTGCTGACAGAAAATATTACCTTTGAAAGTACTAATTTGCATAGCAGAGGACAAAGCTATCTCTGAGAATTGAATCCAGAAGCAGATACACAGGAATTGGTCCAATGGTATTTTGCTGGAAGATTTCATTATGCATTGCAACCATTGGGGCACTACTGATCAGCGGTAAGCCCAAGTTAGAAATTCAGATCCTGGCTTCCAATGTCTCAAAGATTGGGTGTGTGTGTTTGCCTCATTATAGGAAGTTGCTATCTGCAAAATTGATCGGGATCAGGGTTCAGTTTGCACATTAAGGGTCAGCCATGTGCTCAGCGCTGTACCAGGCATAGCCTGGGCCCTAAGCAGCTCACAGTTTAAAAGACAAGGTAGATTAGATAGTGATATTCGGGGCAAGGCCTAGGGAATGGCTGTAACATGAGTGACGATTTGCTTACATAGTGATTGGATGAAATCATAAACTCTGAGACAGTGATGGCACAATGCTGAGGGGGATCAGTGTTTGTGGGTCTCTGGGGACAAGCTGGTTGTCGGGAAGGATATAAACGACAAGAGGGAGGGATATTAGTCTGGTTGGGATAGGGAGGTAGTTTCAGGCATGGAGGAAACAGATAGGATGGGAGCGGGAAAAGGAAATGAAGGTAGCAGTGTGGGTGGGATCACTGGTAGAGCAATGATGATAAGATTTGGGGATGTCTCATCCTGTAGGAGAGCAAAGTCCTGGAACGAGTCTTGAAGAGGAATTTGAAGGAAGAGAGGGCAATTGGTGGACAGGAAGAGGGTTACCCAAGCACATTGTGCAGCCGGGGTGAAAGAGACAAAGACCCTAGCAGGTATAGATAATTGTGAAGCACATAGATAATGAAAGAATAAGAGGGAGAGGAAATGAGAGGAGAGATGTTGTAGCATGGGAGGACATTAGTAGGATCTTGTAGACAAAGGCAAGGAGACTTAATCTGTTGCATAAGCAAACAGGAAGGTGATGAAGGGGTGGGGTGGGGGGGGGCTGTGATCAGAGCAATGAGACAGGTGGATGGCCTGACAGCATTGCTAGACTGAAGAGAGAAGTGGAGGAGAACGTCACAGCAATCAGTTTGAGGGATGGCTTGATCACAGGCAGCACACAATAGCACACTGGGAAGTTCAGGAATTACTGCTTGTCCTGGACCCTCCTCGGGAGGTAGGAGGCAGGGCCGTAGCCTTGGCCCCAGACTTCACCAAGTCTGTCACTTGAGCCCAACATGTTCGGTGGAGCATTCTGTCCATAAGGGCTGGCACAAAATGCACATGCCCTGTTTACAGGGAGCAGTACTGAGGAAGATGGGGGCCTGCCTCAGATAAGTTTTCTCCAGTTGTCTGATGCTGCTCTGCACTGCCTCCAGCTCGGGGCTTGTGGCTAAAAGTTACAAGCTAGCCCTGTAAGGAGAGAAGATAGAAGGAAAGGAGTGGAAGAGAGGGGGCAAGTGACGCAGTAGCGGAAGCCAAGTGAAGGGTTGCACCTGACAATTATCAGAATAAAATGTTTGCATCTGTTTGGTGTTCCGCTCTCTGCCCACTGCTATTAAATGCATTTTTGTGCATTATAAATGCAGCCATGTCACTTCAGACTATCTGATCTCATCAGAGCTCATGAACTTGGGCTAGGTTAATGTCTGGCTAGGTGACCGTACTGGATATCCCAGCTTGCTGCAGGACATGGTACTGAAGAGTTAGGCACAAATCCAACCCTGTGGTGCCCACGGGCAGAGTCCTGGCATCTCCATTCAAGTCAGAGGGTTCTGTGTGAGGATAGCAATCTGTCTGAACAGATTGCAGTGCAAGACTCTGGCCTTAGTATGTAGCCCTCTTTTCCCCCGTCACTCTGGGCTCAGTGCCTGCACACAGTGCTGTGGAGCAATGTATTGCCGGAGGTGCTGTTTTTCCTTTCAGAGAGAGAACTGAGATCCTGAACACATGTGGTCATTGAAGACCCCCTAATGTCCTTGCCATATTGCAATCTGTTCTGCGGATTTAAAATTCATTGTGCAGACTGTTCCAGTTGGATGTATTCGTTTTCATTGCTGCTCCTAAAATGTTGCCTAGTGTTGTTGCGGGCTATCAAACTGCTATTGCATTTAGCCCCACAAGGGCACATTTCACTGTGGGAGGAGGTGACGCCTGACAAATCAGGAAAATTTTTGTATGTCTTAGGAATATTACGTGCAACTTGGTTTCCCTGCTCAATTTTATATCACTGCCTGATCTACTGAGTTAATTCAAAAAAGACTGTAAAGGCCGGGGCGGGGCGGGGGGGGGGGGCGGTGTTAAGGAAACCAGAAAGGGTAAAATGATGACACAGATAAGACAACCTCTCAGGTAACTCGCTTCAAAGGAATGAAAGATGGCAGTGGCAGGGAAAGAACTTATCTGGCTGGCACCTTCCAAACTCAGATGTTTTTCTCTTTCCATGCCTTGGGCTGAGATCAAAAGATCCTCAGGGATTGAAAGGTGCCTTAGCAGAAAGGGAGGTGGGGAGTAATCCGCTGAGCTGGAAGCCACCAAGGACAGAGTGTCAGCATGCAGGGAAGCTGTCATGCAGACAGACTGACTTGTGAGTCAGGGTCAGCAGCTGGCGAGCTGTAATGTGGTGCTCAGAGAGAACAGGGGATGCCAAGGCTAAGTCATGTCTACCCAGGTGCTTGAGCGGGAATGCCAAGCTTAGATAAGACAATATGCATATAAGCCTCTTTAGTTTTAAAATTTCTCTCTCTAAGCTGCTTCTTCTCTCACCTCTGTGCACTGTTTGGGCAAATAAGTCATACTGTATTTTGGAGAAACTGCTTCTCACTCCAAACTATTCCTGATCACAGGCTCACGAAAGAGGTTTCAGGCAGGGTCCAAGTCCAGCTGGATCTGCTGGATCTGCTAGGAGACACAAGTGGCAACCAGGAAGCTGTAGCCTGAAGGCAGTCAGAGTAGCTGGATTGCAGGATCCCTTTCCAAAGAGAAGTGGAGGCATGGGCCTGCTGCTTGAAGGGGGTGCACTTGGAGGGGGTGGGGCTGTAACAAGGTCTCAGAGGAGCAGCTCCCCAGGGACTCTAACACTTATTTTGTTACCAATTCCTGAAGCCCTTTGCCAGGCAAAAACTCTCAAGGAGGTCAGACCCTGAACACTTGCAACTCCCAGTGTCTTCAAACAGAATGTCATATATTCAGCTTGTCTCAGGACTTTGGGATTTGCCCGAGTGTTTATAAATGAGTAAGATGATTTGGGGTCCTTTGCAGAAGAAGGCACCGTAGAAATTTAAGCTATTATAGTAAGAACCGAACTCTTGTTTTATCTTAAACCCAAAACTTGATTTTTTTAGAAAAGCATACTGGTGTGAAAGTTGTAAGTGTACTCCATGGCTGTTGGTACACCGTGACATCATGTAAGGTGATGTACTTTGACATAACAAGAAGTCGTCTAGTTATATGAGACAGAAGATATTGAAAGGCAGTTTCAAGATTTTCCAGTTCAGTACTTTATATGAGCGAATGATCATTCTTTAAAATCATCTATTGGCAGCCATCCGTGTTGCCAGATGTTCTCGCACTGGAGGATGGGGATGCCATTCAAGAAGGGACTAGGCGGGCTGGAGGATGGACCTGTGGGAGTTTTGAGCTGGGGCTCCAGGAGAGGCCTAGAAAGTGGCTTGTCTGAGTGGCCACTAAGAGCTTGTAAGCATATGTATGAATTGGCTAGAGCCCAAAGGGAAGGATGCACTGGATCAGTGACTGAGGTATTGATGCTGGAGGGGCACTGGGACTATTTGTTTGCTGATAAAGATGTGGGACTAATTTCTGGGTTAGTTTCTACCTCCCCAAGGTTGTAGGAGGGGTCTCCATTCCAAGGCATGGGGTGGGAGTTTGAAAGCCACTTCCAGCACAAGAGGCCCTCACCACAGTGGCTCTTCTAAACAGGTGAAAAACTTCATGGGAAATGGGAGGAATTAGTAAATAGCTTATGTTTGTCTTTGTTACCATCTTTCCATAGCTGCAACATCAGATGTGTCAATTACTGCTGGCTGTAGAGAAGCTACTCTGTGCTTTGGAGTTTTGGTATTTGCGTTTCCCGTAGCTCTCTCACTCCACGTTTCAAGTCACAATCCTGCAACTACATGTGAGACTTCAATGAAGCTCTGCATGGGGGCAGGGACCTGCCCGCGCATGTGCAGTTGCAGAACTAGGGACTCTCTCTCACCTCATCCCACTCAAAAGGGGACATTTTGGGGATGGGACGTTTGTTGTGGAGCTTGGAAACTCAGTATTGCTCTTGATATCTCATCATTTGATTGGTGTAAACCTCATTGTATCGTGCTGTATGTGTTTGGATGGATTCCATGTTCATAAAAACTTGACATTTTATTCTGTGCCTTTTGGAACCAGGGCCAGTGACATTCGACTGAAACAAACGGAATAGCGGCATGTTGCCAAAGAACAGGGGTAACATAGATAGTTTGATATGAAGCTAATTGCTCGGGGACACTACCATCCCTCACAGTTAGATATGTAATACGCCGGCTGACCCAAAACAAAGACTAGCACAGCCATAGAAAGTGGGGATAGATAGCTATAAAAGCAATCACATGAGAAAGTGGTTAGGGATAGATTTTCAAGAGTGCCTAAGGGGGTGTCTATGCAGCCTGTGACATGCAGCTTCCCAGCCTGGGTTGACAGACTCGGGCTTATGCCTGCATTCTAAACAGAGCTGTATGCTCCAGCCCAAGCCACAACTTTGAAGTGCGGTCTATACAGCACAAGCCCCAGCAGACTAAGTCTGTTGACCTGGGCTGGGAGGCTTGCTCCTGGGGCTGTGTAAATGTACCCTAAGCCACGTACGCGCACAAGTCCCAGGAGCATAAACTTCCATTACCATAGTATATGAGTGCCTCATGATCTGGAATCTCATGATTTATAAGCCAATCTCAGGACTGTTGGAGGCCTGACTCATGATTTTTGAACACTTATGGGTGCAATACTGTTGATTGATGTCCACAGGTCTTTTCAGAAGTGTTTTATTCGGGGGAGGGTTATTGGATGGCTGCCACATTTTTAACTCCTGGAAAAGTGCTAATGATTTTTTAAAAGGATCAGATAAGCAATTTGGCTGAAAGTCTAGGACTCCAATAGCAAATAATAAAGAACATAATTCAGTGAAGAAACATGAACAAGATTTTGATTGAATTAAATGTTTTGGGAACATGGAAAATACCATGTAAATCTTGGCTGCGATGATTCTTTGACTAATGTTCTGTATGGTTAGTTGTTGGGACCTTCAGTTTTCAGGCCATCATAGATTAATGAAATTCAAACTTCTTTAGACATCTGTTGCTATTTCAGGAAAGTAATCCCCAAGTGAACCAGGAAGTTCAGTGGAAGTTACTATCTATGAAGTTGTTTTTTGCTTAGGAGAGGTAGAATGAGAGTCCAATAAAGTTCCCAAATGCAATTTCAAAACCAAGAAGCTGAAACTAAAGCAAAATGTGGTTGCTCATACCTGCTCTTTACTTTTTCAATGTCAAGAACATTCAAGGGATGCCACATAAAGGCACATATAGACTTGAGGAAATGACCATGAGTGATCTGTGAAGGAAATTGGAAGGAAACTGATCTCCAGCTACAACCAGAGCTGTCAATAAATATATTTTTTTTAAAACAATATATCAAGTACATTTTATGTCCTGGAGTCTGCACATAAATCCACATGGATGGACATTACTAAAGTGGCAAAACTTGGCTCTAAATTAGTACTAATCATGGTCCATTCTGCACCATGACGCTAGAGTTTAGTGGATAAATAAAGACACATTAAGCCAAGGCCATGTCCAAAGTTATTTATTGTTCCAGCCAAAAGAGGAAAACTTCTCCTTATGTGTCGACAAAGGGTCGGCAACCTTTCAGAAGTGATGCGCCAAGTCCTCATTTATTCACTCGAATTTAAGGTTTCACGTGCCACTGATACATTTTAACCTTTTTAGAAGGTCTCTTTCTAGAAGTCTATAATATAGAACTAAACTATTGTTGTATGTAAAGTAAATAAGGTTTTTAAAATGTTTAAGAAGCTTCATTTAAAATTAAATTAAAATGCAGAGCCCCTCTGACCAGTGGCCAGGACCTGGGCAGTGTGAGTGCCACTGAAAATCAGCTTGTGTGCCGAAGGTGGCATGTGTGCCATAGGTGGCTTACCTCAGCATAAACTGTTTTTGTAACAGTAGTTCCATAAAGACGTCCATATTTTAAAAATTTGGCACTGTACATTTTCTAAATACATATTTGTCTTGTGCTTCCATAATAAGCATGCTTTCATTTCATTGCCTGTGCAGGATGCACTGAAACTGATTCAAGGGAGTTATAAAAGGACTCAAAGATGGTTCAGGATCCAAACCAGTATTTTAGCCATTCCCAGCTGTTATCTTCTCTTATATGATAGAACAATTGTGTAAGTAGCAGCCTGAGCATAGATTGCTAATCATGGTTTGCACATAAATGGAGAAATGAAGAAAGGCTAGAAACATTGGCTTGATTTCTGAGAGTTTGTTTTTAATATGTTTTCTTATTTATAGTCCTATGAATTGTTTGCAGTTTTTAGTTATTATTAATGAACTTCCATAAATCTTGGGTAGATTAAACTTGCTTCCAAATTTGCTAGCCAAATTCTATTATTATTTAGAAGCTGAGATATAGGTTGAAATTTACGCATGATTTATTTTGTAATTCAGTAAAATTACAGAATTAGCAAAATTACTCATATTAGCATCACCCTTACCTTATACTTCCCATTAGTGGAAAAGTTCCAAATGTAAAAAGCACTTCTCAGAATTAGTAGACTGTGGGCCAAATTCTGCAGTCTTTAACTGCGTAAATCTCTCATGAGCTTCATGGAAAATAGAGGTTTTAATTACATTTGACACTTCTGAATCTACTCTAAATGGTGGCCATCTTTCCAAAAAATAACTGCATTTGTGACTCCGGTATATGGGAACTAAACCAGAGCTCAAATGTTCAAACTTGGCTACCTAAAACTGGTTACCTAAAGCTTTATTTGTCCATCTACTAAATTCATTGGAAATCCAGACTCATTCTGGGGGGAAAAAAATAGTGATGCTCTCTCAAGCTTTGCCTGCCAGCCAAGTTCCATGCACTTTTGATACCAAAATGAGATGTAACTCATAGCAGAGTGTGCAGATCTTCATAATATTGTCTTTATTGTGTTTAATATGATCAGCAGTTAAATAGTTAATAATGTATATATTTTATATTGGGCTTCATAGCTAACATCTTACTGAGATCATTGGTAACAATCCTTTCAGAGCTGTTGTTTCAGGCTGTTTTCTAACCCAGACAGACATAGCTATGTTAGTCTACAGTAGATTTGCATTTTGAAGATTTTTGGGAACCTATACTTGAAATCGTTGGCCTTTGTTTTAATAGTAAACATGAAAGTTTGTTTCATGATTGTTATACTGATCATCTATAGAATAGAAAAGCAAGTTAGAAGCTTTTTTAGAAAGATGGCTGTCAACAGTATACATCTCTGAAGAGCAAGCAGGCTGAGAGAACACACTTGAACAGAGCTCCCAGGTGAACCCAGGACTGTACTTTTACTGTGTTGAAGCAACTTCCTGAGCTTCCAAGAAGAGTATTGATTCTGTGAAGCTACTGCATTGACAGGTGACATGCCTAACAACAAAATGAATTATTGACAGGAAGCCTCTGTTCAGCTGAGGTTTATAGAAGGTTCAACAATCTTCAGGTGCTGCACAAATGGGACTAGCTCTTGGAGACTCTGTCTACCGACAGAGTCATCTCATATAGTTTATACCTTTTATCATGAAGGATAATAACACACTCTCTTGCCAGACTGAGGTGGTAGAAAAATGAGGTATGAAGCCACAATATTTGTTTGTGGAGAGTGGAGATGTTTATCTGGAGAAGAGAGGGATGAAAGTGGGGGTTTTTTTAGGCACTCTCATTTCAGGACTACTTAGACTTGACATTGACAATAATTTATCCTGAGGAAATATCAGCAGATCTTATGAGAGGGGAACATCCTGGCCCAGATTAGTAAGAGTGAAGTCTGAAATACCATAGATATTACTAGCCACTTAGTGTCAGACACAGGGTAAAAATATGTTTCCGTCCTTGCCATCTAAATGGTAGCAAAAGCCAATAATAGCAAATACATAATGATTTGTAACATGAGATTTTTTCTTTCAAATGCCATGAGTTTTACAATAAATAGGTACTCTGTATCTTTTTGAAATTGCTGTCTCAGGGACGAAAAGGCGAAAACACATATGAATTATAAATCCTCTTCCCTGATTCCTCTACAGTACAGAGTTCAGATCGATAGCACAATGCAGTGTTTTTAAACATTGTTTTGAACTTCACCAATATAGTATATTTTTGTTGCTCTATTTATTTATAACAATTTTTATAGTTTATAAATGTCTTCATTAACTTTGATAACATTTTTTTAAATGTCCCTGATCCGGCAGAGTACTTAAGCTCATGCATAACTTTAAGCACTTGACTTTAATGAGACTGCTTACTTGCTAAAGTGCTTTGGTTTGTCTGGGACTATAAGACTGTATATACACTTGAATTCAGTCTAATTCTTCCTATATTTGTCAGGGATCTTTTGTATCTAGTAAGAGTCACTTCACCTCTTATGTAGAAATTTTGTTTTTTATTTTCTTATTTTTAACCCAAAATTTTGTGTTGGTGAAATGAGCTGGGATGACAGCTCAGGAGACTGAACTCTTTCATTTATCCTCAGAAAAGGTACAGCACAAACAACAGGAGAGCAGGTTCCCTGCCCTGCCCCCTGAATCAGAGAGATCATCTCTAAGAGGGGAGGGCATAGCTCTACGTCCAGGCTCATTCGATCCTTGGCCTCTTTAATGAGCATGCAAAGAAGGGTGCATAGGCCTGCCATCAGCAAAGCACTTATGCATGTGGTTAACTTTAAACATCTGAATACTCCCATGGGACTTCAAGGACATAGTTGAAGTTAACCACATGCTTAAGTGGTTTGCTGAATGGAGGCATTAATGCTGGTGGTGTTTCATTGAGGTGGATGCCTCTCCTGAGACCACCAGCTTCGGGATTTTAAAAAGTAAGAGCAAAGAGATATGCCAGACTAAGTGGCCTGATTTTTCAAAAGGGTTCAGCGCCCAGCAGTTCCCACTGAAATCAGTGGGAGTTGTTGGATCTTCAGTACTTCTGAAAATTTGGGAGGTGCCTAACTGTGGCTTTTGGATCTTAACTTTTGTCTCTACTTCTGAAAATGTTCACATGAGCCTGAAATTTTGCTAGCAAGCGGTAACAATTTTCACTATGGCCTGAGCCAGATTCATTCTAAGGGCTTAGAGGTAAAATATTTGTTTTTCCCTGACCCAACCATTCCCTTCTGATTAGAAGTTTCAAGTGAGATACTGCTGATTTTTACTCTGACATACATTTACCTTGGAATCAAATTTGATTGTAGTCATATTCTTAGAGAATCATATTCTTATCATTCAACAGAACTATAGTATAAAATGTAAGCTTTGATAATGTATAAGTGTTTTCCCGCCTAAGAGCTTTGTGTACCGTACATGTCAAATGGATCAATCAGCATAGTACACTATAATCCTTTCATTACTGGTGGTGCTTGGAAAATGACAATCCCAATCCCTGCATCACAAGTCATTTAACATAGATCTGTTAGTGAGGACCTCAGGCCCACATGTTTCAGCTGATCCCTGCTACGGAGGGAGGCAAATGATGTGGCAGTGAGGACACTTGCCTCAATACCACACACCCTTGTTTCCCCAGGCCCTGCAGAAGTCCAGAGTGGTTCAGTTTCAATAGGCTGGAATGGGTTGGGAAGAGATGGGACAGGACCAGTAGCTCCCCATCAGTTCCTCCTTTCAAATCTGCAAATGATGCCACCACAAATAACTTCAAACAGAGGTCACAGTCACATGATTGCCTTCCTTTTTATGTCTTGGGAATGCAGCTGAGGTGGATTTCAGGAGAGGATAAGGGATGGGAGATACCCCTTTCCTCCAGCAGATCCAATGGGAGCTGCAGGTTTGGGGCTGGAATCACTGACTTCTTCACTGGGAGGCAAAGGAAGGAGCTGGCAAGTGTGCCCACCAGACAGAACAATTCAAAACAGATTACAGAAGCTGGAACTCTGAATTTTGACTCTGCTGTGTGGGTTATTCTCACATCAGGGGGGAATGGGCCAGAAGCGTGATGTGTATTTGTCAAATTGCTTAAAATAAAAAACTAATTTCACACCCATGAGATGAAATACATACTTTGCTGGGTTTTAGAACACAGTTTGTCTTTTGCTATGATAACAGTGTTACAGCTACATGCTGCTACATGCCATCTGGGATATTGACATACAGTAAATCTCTAAGAGAATCATCATAGAAGTGTAGGACTGAAAGGTACAGTGAGAGGTCAACTAGTCCAGTCCTCTGCATTCAAGGCAGGTCTAAGTATTATCTAGACCATCCCTGACAGGTGTTTGCTCTTAAAAATCTTCAATGATGGAGATTCTACAACCTCCCTAGGCAATTTATGTCAGTGCTTAACCACCCTGACAGTTAGGAAGTTTTTCCTAATGTCCAACCTAAGCTCCCGACCCCACTCTCCTGCAGAAGTGCCAAGACTCTGGAATGGGGCAAGACCCTGTGCCCTGACCCATTTCCCTGGCAGGAGTGCTGTGTGTGTGTGTGTGGGGGGCGAATCCCAGGGCCTCCACAAAACCCTAATCTGCCCCTGCTCATAGTGAGAGTCCAACTGTATTTCTTTTGTTGTATATGATTTGCATCATGTTATCAGAATGATGTCACATAGTATTAGAATTTCAGAAGGCAAACCATCTTCAAAACTGCCTGAAAGCAAAGACGTATTGAGGAAAGAAAATACTGAAATATGTTTTTCCATTGTATCTTCTTTAGAAATCCCAACTAGCTACAAAATACGGGTTGTTACATCTCAGCCTCTTGAATACAGCAAGGATATTTGGAGCAAGTCTGAATTTAGACTCTAAGATTTAGTGCCACCTCCTGCTCCTGCATTATTCTGGTGTTATTAAAAGAAAATGGTATACTTTCTCCCAGTGGGAAATATAAAGGGTGACTAAAATCATTGCCATGTGATCAGAAAGTCACTTTATACATACCAAATTTTCTTTTTAAAGTTATAAATAGGGTTTCCACGTTCAAATTTAAATGCCACTCAGCAAAAATTTCAGAATAGATTTTGATGACACGTACACCCCCAAATACCCCGAATCTTAAATTTGTGAATTGTTGAAAATAGTTTGCAGATGGCATCTGTGGTCCTTACAGATCTACCATTCTCACTCTGCCTTTGAACCCACAAACTCTTACACCTGTGTGTAACTCTGCTCACACAAATTGACTTCAGTGAGATTACTCATGTGCATAACGTTACTCACGTGTTTCAGGATCAGGGCCTAGAAATTCAACTCCCAGAGAGGCTGGCTGTGTTGTCATTTAAGGAATGCCATTTTTATTCCTAAAATAATAAACCAGAACTTGCCTTAAAATAAACATGGAGGATCAGGGCCTCAGGTGGCATAAATTCATGTAGCTCCATTAAAGTCAGTACATCTATGCCGATTTACACCAGCTGATGATCTGACCCAGAAAATGTGGGTGCGGAAAAGTGAGCATGAACCAGAAGCCCCTGCTATAGAGGAAAAAGACTGAGAATTGCTCTGTAGTCATCTGGAAGAAACTGCTCTAGCATACCTTAGCTTGAGTACTCTAGTGTACTCTAGCTAGCTACCTAAGTAGGCAGCATCTAGCAGTATGAAAAGTTGCTGAAAGATTGCATATATCTTTGAATATTGTCACTTGCTCATCAATTTCACAATAGATTTTAAGAAAAATATATCTTAGTATATCAGTGAAATGCAGAGAAATAGGAGCTTTGGATGATTTTTGGTTGCTTATCTACATAAAAATGTCACATTATTTATGTTCCTTAATTTTGATTTGCCACCGATATTATTGGGCATTGGCTTTTCCAAATATATTGTTTTAATAAGCCCCTAGGTCAAAATGATAATGTAAATGTATACTGTAGTAATGAAAAACACCACTCAGTACGGTCAGCTTTGAAAATCCATTGTTAATTAACAGCATTCAATTCTTAATTGTTTTTAACAATTCAATTGAAATTGTTGACACAAAATACATTGTTAAACTGCTTAATCAATCATTGTAGAAAAATAGAGGTGTTTGATAGGGACAGTCTATTACAAAGTTTCTGTGAAGCTTCCCAGTTGAAAGCCTTGGAGACTTTTCATTTTTACGCTTACGTTACAAAAATGAGTTTTTTTGTAAACTTTACATTTCATACCACATTGATAGCAAAGACAATGAGAGACAGACTTAAGCTTTAAGTGCCCTAGTCACAAAAATATAACTTACCCATGTACATGCCCCAATAGCATCAAGTTTATTTTTTTGTACTAAAGGGCACAAAAAGGTTTAAAAGCCGCTGTTTTATCGAACACGACAAGCTCTTCTTAAACTGCAGCTATGGATTATAGAAGGGCCCGGTAAATTATAAGAGCAAAAAGCAGATTTATCCTAAGAGGAGTTTTTTGCTTTAAACTCATGTACTCTGCTCTAGGACTACAGGCTGACACACACAGGCTGAGCTCCCTCCCGCAGACTATACTTCATTACTTCTAGCAAGTATCTTTGCTACGGGGTTCTCCCTTACAGGACTACCTCTCTTATGTGACTACTGTTCTCCAATCAAATTTCAGAGCAGCTCTTCTCTTAAAACACCTTAAGAAGCATGCATACACCCTGCTCTACTGTGTGTATTCCTTGGCTCTCAAGAACAGCCTTAAAGACAGGGTGTGCTGTATAAACTATAGGACTGAGCAGGTTCTGACATTGTGTCAGTAAACAAAGGATACGATTGGATTTTAAAAGGGTCTGCAGCAAAATCAGTTTTATTTCACCAACCTAAATGAAAATAAGCAGCAATCTGTAACTACCTGATGAAATCAGTCATCCTGGTGGAGGGGATGAAAATACAACTTTTGAACAATTGCTTACATTGTGGAATTGTATGAGTAGCTTCTTCGTAAAAACCGGTTAGGGAAAATTTTCATAAATAAAGCAAACACAAGGCTTAGCTATTTTGAAGGGGTGTGATCCAGGTGTGCAAAACCTCCAAATGGAGGCAATCATAGCTGTCGGAGCCAAATCAACTCTTAACCATTCAATGAAAATTAAGGATGGGCAATTGTGTTGCAGTAAAAACAGTGTATAGATGTGAAATTAATGTGAAGGATATATCACAGTGCAAAATTTCTACCTGCCCACTAGGTTTCTCCTGAGGATTTTTTCTTCTATTTGAACTTAAAAGCTTCTGTACAAAAAACCCCTTTAAATTCTTTTCAGTGTATCTTTCCTTTCCAGACTAGGCAGGTACAAAAAGAAAATTAAGGCTGCAGTTTGGTTTTCTCTTGACTGAGGGAAATGGTATTCTTTATGGGCCAGAGCCAAAGCCCACTGAAGTCAATGGAAGTCTTTTATTTGAATTAATACGATTTTATGCACACTGGGCCTGATGCAACAATCCAGTTCTTAACTTGAGTAATACCGTACACTGTGAGTCACCCCACACTGAGTGTATTTGGGAAGTTAGGTACTACTCTATGGGCCAGATCCTCCGCTGGTGTAAATCAGGCATATCATCATAGTTCTGTTGCATCAAATCAAAACTATTTAAATCAGCGGAGGATTTGGTCCAATATGAATAAGGGTGGGATGATCTACTCATCTGAATAGAGATATGAGAAGTGGGCTTTTATATGAGAAACCCTGATGAAAATTACCTAGGGTCATAAAGTCTTTTGGGAATGTTCAGGACCAACAAAGCACTAATGATGTTAACGAATGAATCTCATTGACTACGACTTTAGATGAAATTCAATTATGTTTTCCCAGACCGAGTAGCTAAAAGTGTTTCCTACTTACCTATGAATAACATTCAGAATTTTTAATGGCTTCTACTGTTTATATAGAAAACTACATAGTTTTAATCCAACGGTTTAGGGAAAAAAATAGCTTCCCACGGTAGTGCACTTACAGGGTCCTAGCCCAACGTGAACATGCTTTTTATATTAACAGTATACCGGAGATTCTTGTGTTTTCCCAGAATCTGCCACAGTCTAATTCAGGCTGAACTGCCAGAAATAGCCAGGAATAGTTTACCCTAGAATATTACAAAAGAGAGAATCATTTTTGTAAACAGTTTCACAGTATATCAGTAATGTTTCAATTTCTCCACCCTGCCCTCCCCCAGACTTATGGCTTTTTAGAATCAGTAAAATGATTTTTTAGGGAGACAGTAAGGTCCTCTAAATAGCTGCCAGTCTGGTACACTGAAGAAAATGTTGTGCACTAAAAGGGCCAAATATATAGGGGAGAAACTAATATACTCCAAATATTAAAACAGAAATGCCTATTCAATTTTTTGTATCCAATATTTCTAGAATTATGTATCTAAACCTACATTAATTACACATCTATGTACATTATTTAGAAGTTCTTTACTACATTATTTTTGTACATGCTGGGTTTATTACTAAATTTAAAGAGAAAGTAAATACATAAGGCATATATACAGTATCTTCTTGAACTGCAGCTCTTTCTGGTCACCTTGGTCTTAAAGCTGCAATGCCCATTTTCATTGGAGGCATCACATCCTGTTTATGAAACTGTCTTGAGATATATAAAAATTAGAGCCAAGGCCCACGGCATTAACAAACATTAATCACGTTCTTTCCTTTTATTATCCCAGATACTAAGTTTTGCCTCCCTCTCTCTTTTTTTGGTTCTTTTTTAAACACACCTGTGGTCAGGAACTTGTATTTATCCAGAGGAAATATGCAATTATTGGAAGGGCAGTCATCAGAGATTTCATTGTATATAAGGGATATTGCAGCTTTAACCCATGTCTTTGCTTATTTTATGAATCTCTTGATTTGTTTGGGCAGGTAGACATTTCAAACCATAAATATTTCTTTTCTTGTCATAATAATAAAAAAGGGAAGGACCAAAAAGAAAAAAAGAGGTGGTGTGGTGAACCGCTGCTGGTTCAAACTTTGGATTCATTCTCTAAGTTTGCCACGTCACCATTCCTTTCGGTTTGGTCTTCGTGGTTCTTTCCCCTCTCTTCAGTTTCCAGATCAGCATGCTGGTTAAGTTTGCTGGACACAGACCAAGTCAGGGGAAGTTCTGCTTGGCTGGCCATCTCTGCCAGTTCTTTGGCACTGTAAGACGGTGTGTTGGTCTCATATGTTTCATGAAAGCTGTTGTAGTCAACTTCATAAAATCCATCCTCCAGCGTGAGGACAGGTGTAAAACGATGACCCCACAAGATCTCACTGGTTATGTAAGAACTTCGAGCTTGGCATGTCATTCCTGTGAAGAGAGAGGAAAACAAATAGTACTATGGACCGAGTGCCCCAAAATGATTCTTGTTGTAGTTTTACATAGTCGTGTGGTTGTATTTAGCACTGCATGATAGGAGTGATATGCCAGACAAGTCACAAGATCACTGCCCCACTACAATTAAAACTAAGCAAAAATTTGCCATGTGTCATTTGACAAACTTTACCTTTATTTTTTGTGGGCATGGTCCACAAAATTCTCACATTTATTTTTTTGTTGGAAGTAGTCTTTAATTTCATCAGCAAATAATTCTCAGACTGCAGATGAGTCGCAGTCAGTTTGCTGAGACTAGTAATCTTTTTTATTCTGATCCCTGATGGAGAACGTGTGTAACTAACTCTGTCTAAATTAGATGAAGAACTAATACAAAAACCTTTACTCTGGTTGAGCTGCTCACTGAGAGTCTGACCCAGGGACCGACTTTGTCTTGCCCAAAGGTTTGGGACACCCTTAAAGTTAAGTCACTCCAAATGTCAAACTCTGTCTGCTCAGAAATTTTAGCAAATCTCTCAAGCGTATGTTGTGAAAATGTGTGGCATTGACTGGAAAGGACTCGGATAAACTTCTGCCTTAATTTTTCTTCACAATACGGCTTCCACTGGGACTTTTGCCCTTTGGAATGCTGGAAGGGGCATCAACCCTAAAGAATCCTATGGATCTTGTTAAGGAAGCTTAGGGAAAGCAGCCAAACCAAATTGAAATTATAATCCAGCATGTCCTCTAGATGAGGAAAAGTCTGTCCATGGTGTTGAGATTTGCTTAGGAAAACCTACCTCAAACCAAACTGACCTGAGGAAGACACTATAATAAAGGATTAAGGGAAAGGGACATACTGATTGTGGTAAGGAACAGGAAAAAGTGTAAAGAATGGGGGATTGAAGGTTACAAAACCATTTTCCCCAAAAAGTGGAATTATGAGGCAATGACGTAGAAGTTTCCCTTAAATTATTTCCACATTGTCTGCACAATTTTTGAATAACACTGGTCAAACAACTAGTATAATATGGCAAGAAAACATAGTGAATAGCAAGATCATGTACCTGGAGAACAAAAAGTGAGATAATCAATTTAGGAGATAATCATAGGCAATAAAAAAGTATGTTCAGTTTGGAGATAATAAAATGCAGTCTTTAGGATCTCACATTGCAGCTCTGCAGCGACTCCTGCCAGACAAGTCATGCAGAGAGTTTCTCAAAAGTACATAAGCCAGTGTCTGGGTATTTTGATTCTTAACAGGGATGTACAAATCACCTTAGACAAAATAATATTGTCCCTACCACGTTTGAGCCTTCTCTCCATGCTCAAGCAGACTCATTGTTGAGCTCCGAAAACATTTAGTTGACCTCTGTACTTTATTATTACTTTCTATTTTCAATTATATTGGTTGCCAATAAAAAGACATTTACTGACACTTTCCACACTGTGGTACTTCTGCTGCATTCCCCATTCTTAGAATTGCAAATAGTTGTAGCATCTCTGCTGCTGCCAGGCAGTAACGGTTGGTGAAGGCTTTTTCATGATGACTGCTGTACCTCTGTTACCTTTCCCTTTTTGTCAGCTAGGAGCAGCTACAGAGGTGCCGAAATATCACAAGAGGTTGGTTTCACTGTGTTTGCTACCCAACAACAACAAGAGGGATCCTAGAAATCTTATAAGATGTCCTGTTCTAAGGAGATTTCTACTGCAATTTCAGTCTAAACAGGGTCCACTACTTTTTGATAATTTTATGATAAGCATCAAACCGTTTGATTGCTCGTTTGAACTGAAGCTCCAGATATCTGGAGAGTCACCATCATTCATCCTCTCAAATTTCATGAAGACTTCTCTGTGAAATGAACGGCAAAGTGTGGAGATATGCATTTTTCAATTTGTCTATTACCCAGTGAGTGAAACATAAACTTCCCCTGTTCAGCCAAGAGAGGGAGGGAGGGAAGGAAAGAAAGAAAGAAAAAGAGATTTGTTTTTTTGGTCATGGGGTGGAATGAAAATGAGGTTACTTCATCCAGGTTGTGAAGGACCTTCATGGAGAGTGAAGACCTGAAAACCAGAGACAGGATCAATGAACAGGGAAACTGATATTATTTAGGCTTTATCTGCTACTTTTCACTTCTGTCTCTGCAATTCCAGACTCAGTCTCTTGCTTTTCTGGACTATATTTCTGGTCTTTCAGGGCTATAAGCTCTGGGAGAGATTCTTGGTCAAATTTTAAAAGCGAGGTAAAAATTAATCCACAAAAAATGTCTGCAAACACTTAAAGGAAACTGCTTAAAAGAAAATGGCCAATTTTTATGAAAACAATTGGAGTTGTTATGCAAATCTGAGTTTTTGCAGGTGCAAACATTGATTTTTGTGATCTACACAACTTTGAATATGTTACCCTGTAGTAGGGTGACCATATTTTCCAAAGGGAAAATGGGACATTGCATGGGGCTGGCCTGAGACACTCGCCTGTACCCTCCATCCATACAGCTCTTCCCCTTCTCTAGTTCTCTGTCCACCTCTGGATTTTTTTCTACTTTTCCTACTTCCTTTGGGTGAGATGATCATTTTCTATAAGGGACGGGAATTTTCTTCTGTGAGGAAGCAGCCAGGGGAAAATAGTTGTGATGTTTGGAGGGTTTTTGCATGTTGTCCATCATAAGGATGGGGATGGAGCTGCTGAAGAATCTGCAGCTGACGTATTCATCTTGCTCTGCTTGTAGCATTATTCTCCTTTTGCTTTGTAGTGCTGTAGTCTCGGCCAACCAGTGATATGTCTGGAATAAAATGGAGGCTCACACCCTCCATGAAATGTGGCCATTTGTGGGCGAATTTTCAAAGGGTAAAGGCCCATTTGTACTCAGCCAAAAATGCAAGACAACATTTATGAATGCAGTTTTGCACACAGACCTGTTCTTGAAGAGGTGTCCCAGAACAGCAGCGAGGAAACACTTGCCATGTCAGCTATGCACGCATGCATGCACGCACGCATGCACATAAAGACTGCTCTCTTGGACAGGTCCCTTCACCTCCTAGGCCTAAAATTGAGAGAATCCTGATCCACCCCACAGGGGTACTGAGACTTTTAATTAATGTTTGTAAATCTCTATAGTAGTCTCATTTATTTTAGAGGTGCAGCACCATGAACAGGGCTCCAAGTGGCCCTGCCCCATAGATCTTGGGACATTTTTACTTGGTGGTGGCGACGTACCATTCCAGACACAGAAGAAACTTGTGTCTGGGGGAAGTTTTAACCTAAGATGGCAAAATAAGCTGGGGGGGTTTCCTTTTTTCATGCGGGTCCCCACATCTGTACCCTAGAGTTCAGAATGGGGAGGCAATCCTGACACTTCTCAAAAGAGTTTTTGTTAATAAAGTTGGTTAAAATTCCTCACTACACAGACTCTTAGAATCAGGGAAAGGCAGATCGTTGAACTGTACCTGAATGCTCCCACAGCACTGTCGTATAGCCAGTGATAAACTCCACATCTTCACAGGGAACATGCTGCTGCTTCAGACCGATAAAGAAACACACTATTCACTGCACGTTCATCGCCCGCACAGTATGCCACAAAACTTTAATTGCGGTCTCATACTTGTGTCACAAACACCCAACACATAACACATTGGTCAATACAGAATAGCTGCTAATGTTGCAGAGACTGTGTTGTGTTATCCTGTTAGGGAGATTAAGGTCATCACTCCTTGGGTTAATTTGCTTTCCTTTTTGTACTGTGCTCACTTGCTCCTTCAGCATCCCATTTCCATTCTTCATTGAAATTTGCCCAATAGAAAACCCCCCTGTATGTTCTGTGACAGACCCAGACCGGTTGGGTGCAGGAGTCTGAGAGAAGGAAAACATACTGGACGCTGGATGAATAGTTTTCTGTTCCCTGAGTGACCATGGCAGGATCTGCCCCAGAGCAGTCAGGAAGGTGCTAGAAGCAATTAAGTCAGGCTGACTCCACAAGACACCTGGAACCAATTAAGAACTGATTAGAAGCAATCAAGGGAAACTGCTAATCAGAGCACCTGAAGCCCATTTAGAAGTGGCGGGGACTAGTTTAAAAAGAAACTCCTTCAGAGAGGCTGGCTGGTAGGAACTGGGAGTAAGCAGGTGTGTTGTGGGAAGACTCAGAGAAAGAAGGTGCGCAGTGAAAGACCCGATAGGACAAGCATGGTCAGATACCAAGGAGGGTGCTAGAAGGCGCCGTTTGGAGAAGTAGCCCAGGGAAGGGCTATAGCTCTAGTAGTATAGGAAAATTATCTGCTGCTGGTGCTTTTAGGGTCCCTGGGCTGGAACTTGGAGAACAGGATGGGCCTGGGTTCCACCTAACCTTCCCCACACCTCTGCTGAGTAGGAAGACAGGGACTAAAGAGGGTTCTTACACCAAACTCATTGACTGGCCGATGATGAGGGAAGCTCAGTAAGCTGTAACCCTTGCCTCCAGGAAGGGACAGAGGCTACGTTGAGAGTCACAGCAAACCTCTGAGGCAAATCCTAACTGCCTAGAAATGCAGGACCCCCAAGGCAAAGCTGGAGCTCTGCCACAGCTCGTACAAAGTAAGTAATATTCCCTCTAAAATACACTGAAGAAATACTATTGCATTTTAAGTACTCTCCATTTCCCTCTGCTCTTTCATTATGGTCGTTCTTAATGCAAGTGTGATCTTTTGCCCCAGACGCCAATATCTGAACTAGCTAAAATGAATGTGATGTTCACGGAGCATGACATTCATCAGCAAACTAACAATCACAACAAAGAAGAGCTGGTGTGTAAGTTATTAGGAAATTATATTTAAAAGTTGACTGAGACAGGCTGCTATGGTAGTGTAATCTACATCTTTGTGGGCCATATGCTACTCTTGATTAGCAAACACCTTGATTAGCAAGGGGATTTATGCAGGTGGATTGAGGGCTTAGAAAGTGCTCCCAGTTGTCGTTCAGGTTAATGGTGAGTCCTCTGTGCACTCAAATATAAAGGCAGATCGCTTGAACTATAATAGTTTGGGAATATGCGACCTCTCAAACCAAGCCAAGTGAAAATGTTTTTATAAAGCTTTTCAATAAACATCAGTCTTGTTAAAAAAAAATTAGACATTATTTTGTGCCCAGTATAAGTAACTTGTACATACTTAAACATGGTAGACCTATGGCTAGCGCTTTACAATTTCTATTATTTATAAAATTAATCAAAGTAACATGGCTTATAAATCATGTCCTCCATTCAGCAAAGTAACTATATATTATGAATCAAGTTTTACTCCATCACACTGGGGCGCTACTATATAGTGTGTGTGTTTAATATTCTTACCCCTTTATCAAGCAAGAGTAGATTTTGGGACTCTCCAGGTTGGCATCTTGGAAGCAGAAATTGGTGACATGGAATCAGGGTACTTTCTTAAGGTTATTTATTTATTTATTAAATGGGCATGGGTCCTGTGTCCTTGAAGGGAGACAACTCCCTTTTTACAGACGCTTCTAGAGATAGCGCCGCCTTGGGCCTCTGTGTTTCTCTAGGGTCTCACAATTCTAAATTACTTCATTTTCTCTTTCACCCTAAGTTTACACCTGGGAAGCTCCTCTATCTGAAAGCCTCTCATCTGAGACCATATGCTTAAAAATGAGTCTGGGTATCAGCCCACCTTCTGAAAGTAGCTGCTTTGTAATATAAAAAAAACAGAGACCTTTAACTGCCAGAGAAACGTGCTCTAACCCACATCATTTCATTAATGTATGGGTGGGCATTTATACGTCAATGACCCCTGATGGACATATCAATATATTTGTATGTATGCGGGTATGTCTATAATGTAAACTGTAAAGGAAAAATCATGCTATGTATGAAATCTGGGGGTCCGACTTTTCAGAGGCTGAGCATCTGTAGCTCTTGTTGACTTCAAATGGAATTGTGATTGTTCAGCAGTCCGATCCCGTATCTGTGTCCCTTCATATACAGATACAATTATTCTATGGTCATGGTTCCCCAGTTACGTTTACAAGCTGGGATGCATTATGATCTATGTAGTAGAGCTGGTCAGAAAAAATCCAATGAAACATTTTTTTTTTGACAGAATTTGCTGATTTGTTGAAATCAAAACGTTCTGTGGAAATGTGCGGATGAAGTACCAGAGGAGCTCTGGACCCTGACTGGTTTCCTGGCAGCTTGCTTGCCCATATCCAGGGTCCATTGCTCCAGGGCAGGGAACACCAGAGCTTCCAGAGAGAAATCAGTTAAAAGGTCATAACATTTCTGTGAAACTCAGAGCAATACCAGGTGAAGCTAATACAGTCAAGTGAAGGGAACAGATACAGAAAAGCCTAGGGCCCCACGACAAAATAAAAGCATGACAAGTAAGTAAAAAAACACACAAAATGGGGCCCTTTATGGGTGTGGTTCCACTGGAACCTTTTGAACGGCCTTTTTCAAGGCCTTGGCCAATGTACATCTATTCAGGATCTGCCCCAACCCCTCTGGCTGGAAGGGAAGGAAGAGGGAGAGGGAGAGAGACCATTGTTGTAATTATTATATATTGGGAGGCATTCCAATACTATGGCGATGTGCACCAGTATTAGAACCTAAAACGACATGGATAGAACATTGTTTTCAGTGTGCATCATAATACATTTATTTATTGCTGAAGATTTCCCTTTGTTTGTTTCATTCTTTTATGTTGTGAGCATTTTTAATTAATTGTGATGCTCCTTTGTATACATTTTAATTTTAGGGTGCAACCTTAGCTTATTGTTAATAACATAGTTTTGGTCCCTTTATTTTACATACACATGGAAACCATGGAACCACAGCTAAACATTAAATAAGAAGAAGATTGCTGGGCCAACTACCTATAAAGTAAAATTAATTGCTGTGTTACTTCTTTGTGGTTTTAAAATTGTCTTTATAGTTCAGTTATAGCTCTATGTTGTGTAACAAAAGTTGCCAGTAATAAAAGTTCTGTGAGAGAAACACGCCATTTTGGATACATTCCCTATTGCCTCCCCTTCCCCAACTCGTAAGTCAAAACACTGTGGAGAGAATTGAGGCTTTGAATCTTGGCCTTGGTTACTGTGGGTAGCTCAGTCAATACTTGTGCAAGGGGACCCAGTTTTGCATGAGCCAACCAAGATGATATATAAAGGTGGTTGCATTTTGGTTCAGATAGGCACAGCGCTCGCTTTGAAGTCACTGGGAACACTATGCATGTATCTAAAACCAATATTATTTAGTTATTGCACGCATATGACCCCCAATACCGTACAGAGTGTCTCACAATTTTTAATGTGTTTGTCCCCTTACAGAGAGGATAAACAACAGAGAGATTAAGTGACTTGCCCATGATGACATAGGAAGTCTGTGGCAGAGCCAGGAATTGAACCCACCTCTCCCAAGTTCCAGGGTGAGCATCTTCTCCGCCTGCCTCCCAATATATATCAATGTGTGTAGAAACTGTCTGAAAGATTAAATGAAACCGTGTGACTGACTTTGCTCCCTCTTTCAGAACATTAAACAGGACAGTGCCTCAATAGATTATGTTAGCACTTTGTCTCACAGCCAGCATTCAAGGTTTGATTAAGCTTAGCATGTACACAGTGCAGTCTAGAGAAAATGACAACATGGGATATAATAGTTCCCTAGGCCCATTATCCACAATGTGGGCCAAGTTACAAACCAGCCCCATGATCAATTAGGATCAATAACAAAGCTGACACTGAGTCCAGATTTGTTAGAGTTGAAAAGTGGCCCATGCGCCGTTAGTTTGGGATTACATTTTGGTTGCACTGTATATAGGTATTTAGGCTTGTATCTCAGCACTGGTTTACAAGGCTGTGGTTTTCAGTGTGATGACCTACTGTGACTTGACACATTTCCTCACAGCAGGCCTAATGGAAGATTTCACACCCGCGCACATAATAATGTGTTGTGTCATGCTCCCCCAGTGTATGTGAGTGCACCTTATGTGATGGCAGACACAAACTACAAGATCATAAGAGGTAGAAAAGGCTAGAAAAAAAATGTTACTGTGGAATCCTGGGACAAAATACTCTTTCTGGCCGAGGTGCCACGAAATTCAGCACCGGATCGATCTTTGTTTTCACGTGTTTTCATGGCCTTTTTACTCTGCCTTTTTCATTTCAAATTTAGTGCCTGTGATAAAGCATATCCCACTAGGTAGCTGTTTCAAAATGGAGTCAGCATGCCTTCATTTATGAGTGCCATATATGGGGGCTGCCAGCCTCTTACTGAATCTTTTTGATTGGTGATGGTCACAAAGTCAAAAAGAATGAGAGGCTGACTTTGACTGGGATGCCCTGCGTCTGAATGAAACTACCTGTGTAGTATAAAATTGCCAGGACGTTTCATGAGAATAGTGCCATTTAAACTGTCCAGTAGAAAGGTGGCTTTCCAATTTATGTCGGCTCCATCTATAGTGTGAGACTTTGACTTAGCTGCTTACACTGGGGAGGGGGAAGGGGAAGGGGAAATCGACCTAAGATTCGCAACTTCAGCTAAGGGAATAGCGTAGCTGAAGTTGACGTATTTAGGTCGACATACCATGGTGTCTTCACAGTGCTGAGTTGACTGCTGCCACTCTCGCGTCGACTCCACCTGCGCCTCTCACGGCGGTGGAGTTCCGGAGTCGACGGGAGAGCGCTTGGGGATCAATTTATCTATCGACCCCCAAAAGATCAATCACTACTCGCTGATCTGGCGGGTAGTGTAGACT
This sequence comes from Dermatemys mawii, assembly GCA_007922305.1. Lineage (NCBI taxonomy): Eukaryota > Metazoa > Chordata > Testudines > Dermatemydidae > Dermatemys > Dermatemys mawii. The sequence goes on along the minus strand of ML677384.1, from coordinate 1,214,328 downwards.
GTCCGCAGTAATGTGGGGCCAGATTCTCTGTCAGTGTAATGGATTCAGTTCTAAGGAATTCAGAAGATTCACTCATTTATAGCAACACAGAATTTGTCTCAGAGTCCCTGACCACGTGCTGAGACTTCCACACACACATGCATGCCCGGCCTGCTACACTCAGATTACTGCTAATGTTTAGGGGCTTTTTTTTTTTATTGTTGCATCTCCTTATTACTCCAGAGTGCCATTTTTAATACATCTTGCTTTCAGTCTGACCTGAAACACTAAGCACAAAATTCTTTGTGTTCAGGAGATGCAGACTTCCTGTGCAATACTCCCTGAATCATGGCTCTTTTGCACAGTGGAACCAAACTGTTCAGCTGCACTAAGGGCTCACCATACCTGATATGTGTGTGTGTTTGTATTGGGAGGGGGAAAGGGTCAGGACTATTTACCCCTGGAGGAATGGCTGGTTTTATAACATTGATTCTTCCTCCCGACTGTGCTGTGTGAAAATGTGAAGCAATGAACTTTATTACACCGAATATTTGGGACCACTACCCAGCTAACAATATTTAATCTTCACTGAAGCCACAGATCTGGTACATGCCCAGCAAACCGAGCACCGTGCTGTATAAATTTTAATCATTTTGTGAGTTGTGCCTTTTCAAGACTAAATGGGATAAAACGAAGGGAGGTTACATTTTTTTCTGCTGGCTAATCTGTGAACTCTAATCAGAACAAATAATGGAGTCCTGACCAGAGAGAAGAGTGTGTTCCAGGGCTCGTACTCAGAGTCCTTGGAAGCAGTCAGCTCAGTTCTGTGGCGTGGGAACATGGAGTACAGTATTAGGATGTTGTATCCTCTGTGTTTGACTAGTTTGGAATATTTACAGTTTCATTGGTGTTTGGATATTAAACCAACACCAAGCAGGAGATGGAGTTTATTGCTGTATTTCTACTTCAGAACTGCTCAGAGAAGATAGGAGCACTCTAATGCTTGATTGAAAAAGCTGCAATAATGTGGCTGTCGTCATTGACTCCACTTCTAAAATACGAGGCTTGGATGAAATTAAAGGCTCGTCTTGACCTTTTGAAAGCCTTTAGAAAACGCATCCTGTTGAACAGTGGAATTCCCCTTTAATTCTGGCCTGCAGAGGGGTCTCTCTCCAGTGAGGCTGCGGTGTCACTGGTAGATCTGCTTGCAATTTCCTGAGCAGCAGTAGGGAGCAGGCAGCAAAAGGGTAGTGCTCCAGCTGAGCCTCCTGCTGCTGCTTCACTTGAATGAAGTCTCTGCAAGATATTTTGCTGCTGCTGTTGCTGCTGCAACCAGGAGCCCAGGGTAAGGCTAGTGCTAGAGTCTGGGACAGAGGGTCCTGTTATGGCTTTGGACTGAGTGTGGGAGATGCAAACTGCAAGTGTATCAGAATTTACAGCGCGTCTTATGTTTTTAGATGCATCAAGTTTTCTTTTTGGCTCGGTTGCTTCCAAATTAAAGGGACTGGCCAACTAGAAAATCACATTTTGTGCTTGAGTTTCTTCTTTTCTTTCCATGTGACACCTAAATTCCCTATAGCTGCAAATGTTAGCAAACCAGAAATCCTTCCCCAGGCTTTTCAGCTTGCTTATTTGAGCCTTTGAGAACACTGTGCAGAGTCAGCTTTATTGTGCCGCTAGTAGTTGGTTTCTCCATTGCTGAAAAAGGCCCTTATAAATATCAGCGGGGGGAAGGAGGAGGGGAATGGGGGAACAGTTATCTCAAGTGAATCCCGCTGCATAGTACATCCTGCATTGCAGCTGATTCTGTCTCCCTGTCGTGCTGCATCATATTTTCAGGTGGTGTCCCCTCAGAATGGGGAGCAGCAACCACTGGCTGGTAGGACTGGGGGAACCTTGTTTTTCAGGAGCAGCTACCTGGACCTTTCTGCTCCTTAGCAAAAGAGAGGAAAAGCTTCTCGCAGGGGGAGAGACGCTAGAGACAACAGGGGTGTTTTTACTTGGGTAGGGGAGGGGTGATGATGGGCCAGTGTGGGCTGTTACCTTATCCAAACAAGGAAAGGTGGGGAATTGGAACTAGAGCAGGCCCCGAGCTGTTGGGCTCTGCCTAAGCTGGCAGGCTGTACTTCCACTTCTTGTGGCTCTGCCTGCTCATTTTGACCTCCCCTCTGTCCTAGGGGAAACCAAGTCAAGTCCTGGGCAGCTGGGATCCCTCTCTGTGCCCCTTAGATAGGGGGCAGGGGAGTGGAGCAGGGCTCAGAGCATCAGTGGCTGCAGTGGAGCCTTGTAGAAAGGTAGGGATGGGCCTGAATTAACTAGTGAGGCTGGGAGGGGGCTAAATGATTTGTGCTGTCAGTGTTGCCATCTCCCTCCTGATTTCCCCAGGAACGAAGGGACCTGGGCTGGACCCAGCCTGCCATGAGGTGCAAAGCTCTGGCTCACGACCAATCTGAGGTCTGGCTGGGGCAAAACGTCCTTTGCTTGGCTGGCTACTTATCCCATTGCCCAGCCCATCCTGGGGCTGAGCAGCTGATCAGAGGTGCTGCAGGCAGACCTCTCTCCTCCTCCTCCTCCTCTCAGCAGCCCAAGGCTGTTCTCATAGGAGGGGAGGAAGGAGCTAAGGAGCCCAGGATCTCAGGGCAGCTTCCCTTCTGCCTGCCTCTACCTGTCCTGTGAGCAGTGGGGACCGGACAGTTCCTCTGCTCCTCCTCGCGATAGCACCTGCCTGGGAAGGGACAGGGGGAGGCAAAGAGCCGCTTGAGCTGCTCCCTCAGGTGTAAGGGGCAGAGGGACCTTGCTCTAGGCCCGGGAGGAGGGGGTGAAGAACTCCAGGAGGAGCAGAGATGAAGCTGGGGTAGGACACGGAACTGAATGGGGGCTGGGTGGGGACAGGAGTAATTGCTGGGCAGGGGATGGGCAGGTGTGGGGGGTGAGAGCTCCTGCAGGGAGGCCAAAATCCACTTAGCCAGGACATTTGGGAGTGTGGGTGGCACTATCTATCACATCCATGCAGGGGCAGTTAAAAAAAAATAAAGACCAAAGCCCACCAATCTAGTCTTCAAAAAACAAAAAAAAACCCTCATGATTTTTTGGGGGGTCTGATGCTCTCTCCTATCCGCTCCAAGCTGAAGCTGATTGGGAAAGTCCTCTCCTGCCCATCTGTCAGCGATTACAAAGTGGATTTATTTTATTGACATAGTGTGGAAACAGTCTTAAAATAAAGGTGTCACATGTTATTGGGAGGTGTCACCCATTGCGAGGTTTGAGAACTATGAGCACGAAAACCTGTGTGTGTGTTGACATAAAGGTTTCACTTTCATAATATTACAGCAGAACCACTTTGGACAGGAAGGAGATGTTCATGTAAGGAGTGTACATTGGGGGCCATAGTTCAAATGGTGGTAACAGGGATTCTACTGTGTGTCTGATGCGTGGAATTTGCAGAAGGGCTCAGCATTGATCTGTTACATGTGACATAATACACAGCACATACAAACCTCAGAGAAGGAGTTTGTATATAACGGGGAGGCCATATCTAACAAGGAATTATAATGGGGTAGTGTAAATAAAATAGAACATGTTTGGGGAGTTATTATAATCATGCATTTCAGGGGTGCCGGGGAAAGACATAATCTTCCGTTAGAATGATACTTGCTGGGTAAGGAGTATAGGCCATTTTTATTTTATTTATTTATTATTTTTATTTTATTTTCCTAGTTTAAGTGCTCCATAGTTGTCAGAACTATGAGTTAAACATTTAACAAAATATAACTATGTGAAGCTATATCACATCTCCTTGTTTGGTCTAATCAAATGCAAAGTTTGAGTTTACACTTTAGGCAGCTTCTGGTCCAACATAATCTAAAATTTTATTTAACCTCCTCCTTCTCCCCCAACCACCCTCCCCCTTAAATCTGGAGCACACTGAGCCTCACCGATACAGAGTTTTTGATAAAATGTCACAGTTTTACTACATCAAGGATGTGGCTGAAACGGGTTAAAAACAAGACTGTGTGAACCCATTTTGGCATGTCTTAAAATCCAAGGAGCTGCTACAAATCAATAACTTTTGACATCACAATGCATGAATCACATTCAGAATCCTGTAATTGCTATTTCTGTGGTCATGGTTAATGGCATTGTTGTAGCCTTGCTTGGCTTTAGTGAAATCTGGGTGGCAAAGCACTCCGTTCGGCCAGGCAGGTGTTAACAAGAGATGATGTCTGGAAATTAGTGTAAAGTGAAGATGTGCTGTTTTTCCCAAGATCATCTAAGTAGTTGGCAAGCAGCAAAATCTGTCAGTTAATGTGGTCAGCCAAGCAATTTTATGTTAACAGTGCATCTTTTCAAGGGGGTAGGAAAAAAAAATTTAGATAGGTGAGTTTGCTTTTTGAAAGAATAATGCATAGAAAGTAGTCTCCCCCCACCTCGCCCATATTGCTAGAGGTTAAATGTTCTATTTACATGGTTCTTTACATTCTGAAGAGTCTCAAAGGGCTTTACAGACTGTTGACTTTCATGAGAGTTTAGGAACTCAGTGCCTCCAACGATCGTGCCCTAAACTCATACAGCAGCATGGAAATGTTGCCACCTCATAGAGTGGAGGGAGGCACCCAATGAGCACAAAGCACCTTGCAAAACAGAAGTAGAGGGAAAATTTTGGCAAAAGCCATTGGCGCAAATACCTAATTTTACAAAACCTCTTCAATGTCTGTGCAGAGCAGACAGGGCCACGGTTTTAAGTTCTTATCTGAATGACCTGTTGCACATGATCTGCTCTGAAAGGAGGATTGGCTGAGTTAATCTTGTTAGGATTTGAAACTGTGGTTCCAGGTAGTTGACCTTAGCCTGTAAACATTTCAAACCTGAGGAAGTTTAGCTCGCTAAACGTTTGTTTATGCAGTTCTCCAATGTGACGGAACAAAACTGATTTTTGATTTAAAGACATTGTCAAACGTGTTAATCTTAAAAATCGATCTGCCATAAAAAGTGCTCTATCATATTTTTGACTTTAAATTCCAGCTGTGTATTTAAAAATCCCAACCCTATTAGTGCATTTGGTATAGTTTGAGCTTTGAAGCAAACAAACAATTTAGCCAATACCAGACTTAATACAACTCAAAATACTGACAAACTTTTGCATACATACTCCTAGCTCCCCATATAGAAAAGCATATATGGAATGTAGAGAAAGTCATCTCTGGTTTTTGTTTTGTTACCATTCCATAGCAAATGAAATGTTTTATCGGAATGCATAGGGTAAGATTTATGATCAGTTACAATTTTCAAGTTGTTGATTAATACTGGATAGCCATCAACTTTGGCACTGTCTATTTAAAAATGTAGGATTGAACAAGGACCAGATGCCCCAGGTAAATGAGAAGCAGAGCACTGCACTTCTAAATCACTGGTTGAAGTTCAGATGAAGTCACTAGTGTGCAGTGACCAAAAGTTATTACCATATGACAACTGTTTGGTATGCTGTGTAGTACACTTGCTAGGAAGGTGATGCCCTCATGAAGGATTTTAACTGACACTCTTGTCAGCTTTATTATATCGAATTGGCAATGATATCAAATTATTATCCAATGCCTAGAAATAAGCCCACCAAAACAGGAAAATTGGGTACATTTGCTATTCCCACAAACACTTCAGATGGGTAACTGAGGGAAGGAAATCTGAGTTCTTGTGCCAGCATGCTTCATATATTGCCATAACAAAGGTTTGGTATAACTTGCATAGCATTGTTCCTACCAACTGCAGCCCAAAATATTTCACAATTTTACTTTAAAGAATTTCAGAAAGTGGGCGAAATGAGAGGCATTGGTACGGGGAAAAACGAGGAGTTTTCAGCTGAGTCTTGAAAGGAGGTAGACGGGCATGGGAAAGCGGTTTTAGGGGGCAAGATGAGAAGATAATTGTATCTGCAATGGTGAGGTTGTGGGGCACGCCACAAAGGAGTGGTATTTCAGACAGCCTGTTATATCAGAATATCAAGATACATGATGGAAATTCTGTGCTCTGAGGTTCCCTTTGGCATATGGGGCCTGGTTGTCTGGATATGCTATTAATTCTCCATTTGTTATGGAACCCTTAGCTTTACTTCTATGAGTCAGTTCGCTCCCCCATACCAGTCATGAGATTTATGCTCCTAAACATCTGTTAGTCTATAAGGTGCTATAAGACTCTTTCTCGCTTTTACAGTGCCAGACTAACATGGCTACCCCTCTTATACTGGACAGTCATGAGATGACATTCTTCTACCATAAAGGATGCCAACAATAAGATATTTAACAATGTATATACAATTAACTGAACAAGCAAATTACACCTTGAATCTGTTGGTCATGTACTAGTGTGAAGGATACTTGAGATATGTCTACACAGAAAGCTGGCCACAAGGATGACGGAATTTTTGTGGTAGCTCACATTTGAATGTAGTATTTAATTAAGAAGTCTTGTCTGAAGGGGAAAACACAACCCCTTTCTAGTTGAGTTGGTGATTATAGCTGCTTCCTTTGATTTTTTTCTCCAGCTCCCCTACAGACATGAAACACTTCAGCAAACTAGCTCCAGACCACATTCTCCTTAAGGACAAGCAAAACAATTATGTGGTTTCTTTCTTTGAGCTCTTATGACAGCTGCCAGACCATTGCTAATTTGCAGCAGTTTGTTGATATGTACTTTGGGTGAGGTTTGCCCATCCTTCACAATGCTGATATCCTGCCACTTGGTGTATAAAGTAGAACAAGTCCCAAATCTCAGAGGTAAAATGGGGAAAAAACTAAAAACAGTCTCTACTGACAAATGAGATCTGCCTTGAATGTTACACAGAAGTTATTTAAGCATGGTTTTCAGTGATATGGGACTAAACTGTTGATACAAAAGGAATACACGAGGCCAAATACTGCGGTCAGCTAACACCAGTGCAAATCTGGACTAACTCTTTTCACTTTTGTTGAATTGCTCAGGATTTACACAGTTACTCCACTGAGGTATGAAACTGGTGAGATCAGAATCAGGCCCACAGCCTGGACTAGCTGGAGCTTGTGAGGTTTGTAATATAAAAGCGCTACATCAAGACAATTATAACAGCCCAGTCTCGATGTCACTAGAGCAGCATTTCTCAGCTGGTGAGTCACAGTCCCTCAGCGTGTGTGTGTGTGTCATGAGGCTTTGAAAATGTTATTACAGTCTAAAACATAAAGCCCCCAAGAAAACCCTACTCTAGGCATAGCTCTCTGTAACAAGAGAAGGAATAATAAGAGTAAAAGACTCGCAGGCCACGAGAGACCTTGCTTTGCTAGTCTAATTAAACCTGGGATGTTCTCAGATGCTACAGTGATGGGTGGCAGATAGAGCCGCTTTGCTTTCCTCCCCCCACCTCATCTGTGTCAAATGGAGCTTTAGCTTAGCTGGGGATCTGGGCTGTGGGGTGGTGTTGGTTAACTTCCTGCGGTGAAATTTCTGAGTGGCTAATCCATGATTCACTCTGGCGTCAGTACAGCTAAGAAAGAAGTAAGGGAGTTTTAATTACTTTTTTTTTTTTAAAGAGCAAAAGGAGCAAAATGCTAATTCCCAGTGTGCACATAAGCCCTGGAAGGTAATGCGTGAAATGCAGAAAATCTGAGCTGTAGAGAGCTTAGATCTTTACTGGGTGTTATGCATTAATTTAAAAGCTGCTGCAGAACTTGGACATGTTGTGTGCATAAAGTATTAACTTCTCATTCATTAGATTCTATCTCTATTTACTTACCTAGATTTCATTTTTTTAAATGCATTTTATTCTGGTTTTACTGGAAAAGGAAGTCAATGCAACTGTAATAACATGGGAGAATAATATATTATGTCAGTATCTAAAGTCACAGTTTGTATCTCATAGAATCCAGAAACCCAGGTGGTAGGAAATTACTTGGGCCCAGAGTGGATAGTAATAATAATTACTTCTGAGTTAGTATTCTTCATCAGTATCTCTCAAAATGCTTTACAAACCAAGGCAAGTGGTATTATTCACATATCAAAGAGAGAAACTGAGACTCAGTGAGGTGACTTGCCCTAGGTCTCTCAGTAGGTCCGTGGCAGATCCAAGAAAAAATGCTCCTGGTATATGGATATATAACTGTGGCATTCATTTGGGACAGTGAAGGTTACATTTAACCCTTTGCAGCCTGCCATCTAAACTTTCTGGCAATAGCAGTGATGCTGTTTTCATGGATTTTCAACATTTGGAAATGCTGATGGCCAGACTTCCATTAACGACCAGGCTTACATAACACAGTTTTGAACTACCATTTCTACCCTGTCTAGTGGTGCTTCAGAGTGGTGAAATAGCTATTTTTGCTGTGATGGTACTGTATCTCTGCAGGTTTCTCTGTTTCTGCATTTTTGAATGCCCCTCATTTTAATCATCATTTTAATACTACCACCACTGACTTAATGGGAGTCTTCCCTGTGTAAGGACCACAGCATGAGCTGCTGTAGAGCCAGTCATATACACAAAGATGGCTGTAATTTTGATTATGTGATTCAGGTGTTCCCAAAATAACACCTCCCTCCAGCCTTCTTTAAAGTATACCAGGGAGATCCCTGAATCCCTTCAAATAGTTTAAAAGGTCGGTTGATCATCATCAAATGACAATTACCTCTGTCATATGTGCTAAGGAGAAAGGAATTTAACTGTCAGCAGTGAGAAGACAATTAGCAGACTTCAGAGAGGCACTAGGACAGTTAAGACATTGTTACAAGAAAATAAGTGGGGAATGATGGATAGATCAGGTTATTATAAGCATATGGTGAAACTGAACAACAAATTACTATAAGATAGTGAAATGTGGTGCGCTGAGATGAAATCAACCAACAGTTAAAACTGTTTAGGACCCAAACATAAGGGAAATGTTTAGGTCTTGGAAATATTTGCATTGTAACTGCAAACTGTCTGAAAAGTCCTTGCAATACAGAAAATTACTGAATTTTCTAATTTTGCAAAAAGTTGCAGTAAAATTTTCATTAGTTCAGTGAAATTTAATGGTAATCTGTGAAATTTTGGCTGTTAGAAAAGTGTTAAGAAATGGTGGATCTTGAGCTTATAGAGTCCAGCCTCTTCAGTCTTGCAAACATTCCCATAAGCATTGAGAAGTTTAAATAATTTTGGAGGTATAGTTTAACCGCCTATTAATCATACATGAAAGATTTTGCCCTGCACAGCAAAGTAAAGTAAATGTAATTCACTTGAATGCAAATAAAGGGATAATTGCACAACTAATCATATGCTGCTCCCATCACTAAATATTGGCTCAAAGCCACGTTAGTGCTACAAGCATTCCTCAAAAAGTTTTGATAAATACTGTAAATTTCATGTAATGAAACCCCTTATGAGAGAAAAGAAACTGTGGCCAGCTTGTGTTTTTTTTAAAAAAATTTTCTTTATGCTTCTAACCAATAATGAATATGAGACATTTATAATTTCCCCTAACGAATCTACTGCTCTTGTCATGTCACACACCTTCCTGGGCAAGAGCTAGACCCATTCTTCACAAACTGTCTCACAGCTACAAATGAGGTGTCCAAAGCCAGTTGACATGTAAAGGCCTGATCAGAAGTCCACTGAAGTCATGGGGAGTCTCCTATTGACTTCAGTGGTTTTTGGATCAGGCTTTAAGGGAGAGATTTTCAAAAGCTCCTAAGGGAAAGGGACTTGTGCTCCTAAATCCTTTAAATGCATTTGAAAATCTCTGCATCAGCCTCACTTAGCTACTGAATCTCTCAGGGAGGCTCTTGGTGTCAGGCAGCATGTGTGTGTGTCACATACTGAGGTGTAGGCAGTGCGACCTAGTGGTCAGAGCAGAATCAGTTGCGGTCAGGAGACAAGCCAAAGGGTGGAGCCAGGAGTTGGGAGCCTGAACAAAGCCAAAAGGCAGATCTGGATTTGTGATGAGGAGACAAACCAGTGGTGGGAGCCAGGAGTCAGAACAGAGCCAGGGTCATGGAGGGAGACAAGCCAATGTTCAGAACCACTGAGTGCAGGCAGAGTCATGTCCAAAGATAAGCAAGTGATCAGAGTCAGGAGTTATCTGCCAGCAGTTCAGAGGCAGGCAGGGACTAAAGCGGAGTGGAGCAGGGAAAGGGTGCAGCAAGGGATGGACAGTAAGTCTGGCACAGCTGCAGGGGTGGAACGCATTGAGCAGCCACTGTGCTGCTCTTGCTACTGGGCTTAAATAGTGACCCATTGGCTCTTCTGACCAACCAGGCAGCACAGTCACTTAGTGAGGGTTTATTGGGCCCGGCTGAGCTCAATGGGTTGCTGAGTTCCGGACAGCATGTACACACCAGTGCTTAAGTTGGAATGAAAGAGATGCTGTGGCTCAAGCAATTTTTTTACTTTCATAACTGAGGTGCTGGGGTACACGTGAGTCCCTGTGCAGGCATTGCACGACTGTATATTGCATAAAAATAGAAGTATAAATCCAAAACGTCTGCTATTGTAATGAAACCTCAGAGCTGTTAATGCCGAACACCACAGCTTCCGATTATCACTAGCAAACTATCTGCTCAGCTCTGGTGATACAACAAAACACAGGACATTAGTTGTAGCCATTTTACCTCCTGGATTATGGGAGTGAGGAATCCATTTTACAGTGAGGTTGCGCAGAAGCTTTACTAGGTCCTAAAAAGTGAATATTCTCCTAAGGTGAGTGTAGGCAAATTCAGTTGCCATATACAAAGAAGAGCCTGGGTTAGAAGCTAGTGTTGTGTGCTGTAGATTTAGTCACCTGTCTAAGTCTTGTAATGTAGCCAGCAGTCCATTCCACGACCCATGGTCCAAGCTAGAATTTATGAAAAATCTTTACAATGACACTAGGAACTGCAGGTTGTATTTGTTGAGCAAGGGAGAATTGCTGACATGGTGGTCGATCACTTAGCAAGCTAAGAGTGCCTATTTGAATTCTCAACAATGTAGTCTTGTCATTTTGGGGAGAATACAGATCCAAAGTAAATGGGTAATATAAAAGAGGCATCTGGAAATGGAAAACTTAGCAGTTACAAATGGAAAATAAAATCTGTCACTGCTAGATTTTGATACCCATCTATTGGGGTGGTTTCATAATATACAGTAGCAGACTGACTCCATATTGATCCATTCTAACCCATCTGATTCCATGAGAGAAATTATTGAAGTAATTAATGGATTTTAACTGGAGGGAGCTAATTATTCAATTGAAATGAATCCATAACTAGAATACTAAACAGTTTATTGTGGCTGGTCCAATAAGTGTTACTGACAATTCTTCCCTCTTTTAGAAAGGTGTGGAAGTGGCTAGGATCAGATACAGTGACACCTGTATAGGAGAATGCCCTTGTTTGGTAACCTCCAGGCTGCACAGTGTGGTGTACAGGAATAGGATAGTATCCCTTTAGTGGTGCACTCTGCATTCTCTGTTTAGCGAAGCAGCATGGTGTATGTTTAGTGATGTTTTGTGTGTTGTGTATAGTTAGTGAACATGGTTGTGTGGACCCCACTGTGCCCATGTGGTTCTTTCATTTTGTGTTTGCTGTGTAAAGATCAAAAGAGACAACAAAGAGGTTGCCTAAAATATATTGGATAAAATTGTTGTCCATCTTGTGATGCTGGCAGACCAGGTTGCAGCTTCTACCAAAGTCCCTAGACCCAACTGAACACTGACAAATGCACAGCTAGAAACCAATCTGGCTCACCTGTGTGTTAGCATTGTTAAAACAGATGTTAAGTTGATAAGAATGTATTTAATGTTTGGACTTGACGAAATATGTGTAGGATGCTGCATGTATTGATCTCATTTGTAACATCTGTAGTCCATGATATATAAAGTTATATTGAGTGTTTGCATAATAAACTTCTGTAATTGTGTAACAAGCCAAACAGGAAAGACATTTTTATTAGTGTAAAGTGCTGGTCCTGTACACAAGAAAACCCATTGAAACCATATAAGCCATTGTGACACATCACAGCCCAAAGACTTTGTTGACTGCTCCCCGCCACTCCCATAAAGATGGGATCTGGGCATGAACTCACCCCAACAGCTTGAACTCTGGGGGAAGGGAATGAAAGTGTCTGACAAGGAGGATCTGTATCACTATGCTGCTTGGAGTTTGGAGAAGGCAATATTTCTAAGCAAAAGCAAGGGATCCCCAAGTAGCTTTGATTGGGTTAACCCTAAAGGACACAGGGTGCTTGCATATATAGCAGCTGCTATCACCTTTTGGTACCTAAGATTATAATTCATTTGTGTCTCATTTGTTTATCTGCTTTAACCTTATAAATTACTCGCTTATTTCTTTTCTTAGTAAATAAATCTTTAGTTAGTTTTTTACAGGATTGACTACAGTAATTGTCATTGGTGAGAGATCTGAAGTACAATGAACCCGGGATAAGTGACTGGTCTTTTGGGACTGGGAGTAACCTGAATGGTCGGATTTTGGTGTAAGGGACCATATATCACAAAGGCAATCTTGCCTTAGTGGCAAGAGAGACCAGAGTACCTAAAGGGACTGTGTCCCCATGGTATGGCTATTCTAATACTTGAGAAATTCATGCTTGATACTGACTAGAGCTAGGAAGAGGTGGAAACAGGAAAACCCCAGTGAGGGAGGAAAGATTTTGTGTTTAAAGACATTTTGGGACTTCTAAGTGTGGACAGCTGTGACTATAGAAGTGATGAACTTAAGATGGTGACCTGGCTGAATGCCAAGTTATTGGAAGCGACAATATCACAGCACTGGTGTAGATCTTGGCAGAGAAGCAAGAGAGCTGTTAAGCTACACCTGGCCATGAAGGGTTGCCTAGTGGTGAGTGAATTGATTTACAAACACCATATCAGAACATGCAGTTCTCCCATAGGGAGAAGGGGAGAGAACGAACCCCATGTGACAGATGTCACATTGCTTATTGCACTGCTGGAAGGTGCTTGGATACCATAGAGTACAGAGGTGGTACAAGAACCTGTAGAAAACATAATGGAATAATTAAGAAAGAGATATGAGGTGGTGAGGGTTTTAAATATTGGGGAGGCCAGAGGAAGGCTCCTAGAGGAAGAGGCCCTGGGGAAAACTGAAGGATGGGGCAAAAGGTAAGGTGGCTAAGGGCAGATAGCCCATTTAAAGAGGGTTCACATGGGCAGAGACCCATAGAAGAGGGCAGGTATGGGTTTCCCTTATCTTCTGCCATCTTGGGAGGTGGGGCAGCCACCCTGTTGACAAGGGGAAGAGAAGGGTGGATTGGTGCCCAGGAGGTGGGAAACTGAGCTCAATGGTAGGAGAGATGGCTGAAGAGGCCAGATTCTCAAAAGGGCTGTGCATTGACAAGAGGCTGGAGCTGAAGGGTGTCTTGGTTTAAGACTTTATTTGATATGCTGGAAGGGGTAAACTCAGTGGGCTAGTTGCAATTCACGGCAGACTCCTGCGTAAGAGCACCATGGATGCCACCCAATGTGCGATAGAGATGTTATGTGAGGGAAAACTGAAGTGGTGGATGGGCCCAGCACTGGAGTAGATAAGCCCCTACTTCCATGGGTTAGGCTTCATTATACTTACTTTCTTGAGGTTTTGTAAATTTATTTATTGCTTGGTTGCAGAGTATCATTGGCAACTCAAAGTGCCATTTTTATTCCCCAAATGTTGATATTAAAATGTAGCACTACTGAAGGACAACTGGAGACATAACTTTCAGCATGCACGTAGGCCGGTCAGCAAAAAATGAATATAAGCTCTGAGGATGAATGATACACTATTACATCAGCTATGGGAACAGAGCGATATCACAAGCCCAGTCAAGATGGATATCCATTATCAGTGTCCTGAGCCATTCTCTTTCCTGTGTAGATAACATGTTCTATAACTTGTTGCATGATTTAGCATTTTTGAGGTGATTAAGCTATGAAAATAACACCAGGCCTAGGTGAGGTCGATGTAAATCTGGGGATAAATATGGATTAGCTGACCTGTCCTAAGGAGGGATGGAGGAGAGCTATGACCATTGTTTATTTTTCTCTGTTTTTTTTCTTTCTCTCTCAGTATTGGGTGATGACAGATGCATATGAATCAAATGACACACCATCATGCATTATCTGGAGTTGAATACAAGATTGTAATTTGATTAAGGGGTTCTGACAGGTTAGAAACAGCAACATTTTAACACAGATCTAGAGTGGAGGGCTTCATTCATTTATAATGTATGCCCCTTTTAAGTGGATTTTTCCTAAACTTTACTTCCGCCCCACCCTGCCATAAAAGCATGTGGGAATTCCAGCTGAAGCCAATGGGACTTTATTTGTGCTGAAGTACCTTACTGAAAAGGAGCTTCTCTGAAACTGAACCTCAGTGAGGTCAGATTTGGCAGCTATAGGGTTGCACTGCTTTGCCAGTTATTCCAAGAGCTGTGGAGAAATGCATGAATGAAACCTGAAATTCTCACAAAAGCCTCCTGATTTGGAGTTTAATTTCAAATTCTAAACAGCACCAGCAAGTAGTTTGTAAATCTGGGATGATCGGTGGTCCTGTGAAATCCGTGAATTCATATTAGCATAAAAGAAGGTCAAACATGAGTTTCAATTTGAATGTTGGAGTGCCGTCAGATTCAAAGCTCAAGGTGAAATTATGTAGGTCAGAACTGAAGAAATGATTCACAGAAGCCCCTTTAGAAATTATTTCAAAGGTTATTTTCTGTGTCACATGTAAGACTCTCTCTAGGTGACTGGCATCAGGCTTGTTGTGGGTTTCTCCAGTAACAGTATCTCAATGAGCAGATTCACATGCATTGGTGTTCTTGGTTTGGACAGCTTCCATTCAGACAGGGGAGTGGCCTTATAGAACCTTCATAGTAGCAGTGGGTTTGCTCATGGCCCAGACTCTGTAACCTGTGTGGCTTGGGCCAGAAATCTTTGCACATAGACAAAATTAAGGGATAGTTTTGATTCTGCAAAAGTCTCAAGGTTAGAGAATTTTTAAAAAAATCAAAAGTGAGGGTGGTTCAGATCTGGGTCCCATTTCATCTGACAACACAAAGTGTAGCTGAGGAGTGTTCAGAGAAATGGGTTTTTGTTTATTTCCAGCTCGGGTCAGGATTAGATCAGTGGGACCCAGGTTTATGTACAGATTTCTTTAGCTAACGCTTGTCTTGATGTATGCAGGTCCATGAGTGAACAAGCAGCTGGCTGTGATGTGGAGGAAAGGAGAGATCTTGTTTCACTATCATGTGCCTGTCTCAGTAATACCCACACACTGTTGCATGTATTTGAAAATTAGTAACTTTATTTGAAAGTCATGTATTTTTAGTTATAGTGGAAATACTCCTTTTAAGTAAGCAGAGGAGACTGCATCATTGAAGTCGAGCCGGTTACAAGGGTTTGAGATTACTAAGGTAGATATGATCTAAGAGGGAAAAAATGCTATCACTTTTTAAAATATTATATTTCCAGGATGTTTAATATTCTCTTCCAGAAATGCTGGGCTGATGTTATTAAAGTCACCATCAACAATAGATTTAGAGCCTGATTTTCTGTTGGCTTGTTCTCTCTGGACTTGTTTACCTGTGCAAAGTGATTGCAAAATGGATATAAAATGCTACTAAATCAGAGAAGCAGCAGTTTTCACCAGGGATAGGCAACCTATGGCATGTGCGCCAAAGGTGGCATGAGAGATGATTTTCAGTGGCACTCACACTGCCTGGGTCCTGGCCACCAGTCCGGGAGGCTCTGCTTTTTAATTTAATTTTAAGTGAAGCTTCTTAAACATTTTAAAAACCTTATTTGCTTTACATACAATACTAGTTTAGTTCTATATTATAGAGTTATAGAAAGAGACTTTCTAAAAACGTTAAAATGTATTACTGGCACCCAAAACCTTAAATCAGAGTGAATAAATGAAGACTCAGTCCACCACTTCTAAAACGTTGCCGATCCCTGGTTTACACCAACTTTTACACATACTTTGCAGAGATATAAATGATTACACAGTGTGTGGCAGTGGAAAATCAGTCCTGAAGGATTACATAATTAAGCACATGTGTAAGTATATCTTCTGTTGACTGCTAACACAGTACTCAGGCTATGTCTTCACTACATATTACTTCAGTATAACTTTGGTTACTAATGGATGTAAATAATCCACGCCCCTGAGCGCCATAAATTAAATCTCCCAATGTGCTGGTGTGAACATCGCTTTGTCAGACAAATTGCTTTTCCTGCTGTCATAACTCTTGCCTCTGTGAGAGGTGATAGCTAAGCCACAGGCAGAGCTCTCTCCCGTCGACATAGAGCATCTCCACCAGAAATGCTACAGCAGTGCAGCTGCATTGGTACAGCTGCGCTGCTGTAGTGTAGACACAGCCTCAGTCACACCACTGAATGAAATAGGCAGATGTTATACCCTTCTCTTCCAGATCAAGCTCTGTCTGTTTTTTCTGAAATGACACAGAGGTTTATTTTCTGAGCCATTTGTAAATTTCACCTCCATTTTTTTTAACAAGTCACCTTGTTTAGTCTGATTTGAGCAAAACTGTATCATCTAGTCCCAGACTCCACTGCTTTATTTTCTTCCCCTTGGAGTATTTCTTTTTCCACATCAGAAAGTGTTTTTTCTCCTTTTAGAATTTCTAGGTTTTCAAACTAACTTTGAGGGCCGGATTTTTAAAATTGGCCTTTAAAGCTCCAATCCGGCAAAGCAATTAGGAATGTGCCTCACATTAAGCGTGTGAGTAGTCCCATTTATCAGAGTATACGTATACTGCAATTCAAGATGTGATTGCAGCTCTGGTAGATATACCTGTGCTAGCATTGCTAAAAATAGTGTACATGTGGCTGGGCAGGCTTCAGTGCTCACTAGGAACCCTGGATACTTACACAGGTTGCTGAAGCCTGTACCACTGCACCTACTCTGCTATTTTTAGCAATGTTATCACGTGTAAAGCTAGCATGGGTATGTATACCTGAGCTGCAATCCCACCTTGGCCTGCAATATAGACATACCTTTAGTTCCATGTATTGACTCCTGGGCTCTGTTTGGTATGTTGCTTAAGTACTTTACTCTACCAGGGCCTAAATTTGCAGCCATAATCTTGCATGCAAACTGCTTTTGGGTACAAAATAGAGTATCTGATTTGTGGGTGCAAATAACATTTACATCTGCAAGCCAGGGAGCTGGACATCAAGGGCCTGATCCAAAGCCTATTAAAGTCAACTGGGCCCTTGCATTTTATTTAAGCCTCATCCAAAATCGTCATTGCAAATGACTGTGTGTGCAAAACTGCAGATTCAAATTTAGCAGCTGGGTTTGATGAACTTTTACTAGTGTGGCCATGATTGGTTTTTCTAATTTAACACTTTGTATTGAATGACTTTTTCAGGAAAAAAGTATAGTCGAAATGTGTACTGAAAGGGAGACAGTGTTCATGCCTCCTTTGGATTGAGTGAGATCTCATTTAATTATGGGTTGGGAAGTGGAGTTCTTGTGGAAAATGTAGTTATGACCTGATCCAAAGCTCTTTGAAGTCAGTAGGAACCTTTCCACTGATTTCAGTGGGCTCTGGCTTAATCCCTTAATTGCACATTCTTGGTAACTACTTCTTAAATCTCAGAAATCCATTTTCATTTAACCAAATGCCCAGTGGGAAGTAGCCTATTGTGTGAATCAGTACCCTTGAAAATCTCACATTTCATCTTCAGGATGTTTTTGTTCTGTAAAAAAAAAATACAAGAAAATATTTGTACAACAAAACTCCTTCCTCCCCGTGTCTGAATTTATACAACACTTCAGTGGACAAACCAATTTTAAAGCTATAAAAGATCCCTCATGGAAATCCCTTTTTTTAGGTTTTGGGATGCAGATGCTTGTTACGGTAGTGTTCTCAATCTCTGGGTTTACAGTGGCAAAGCTGATGGAACAAGAGTGCTAGCCATGATCTTAAGTTACTACTACATAACTTAGGCCCAGCTCCTGCAACATGTTCTGCATGAGCAGGCCGCTAGGGCACAGGTGGAGCCATTTCCAAAGACACAAGAGTCTGGCAGCTTGAATGATCTGGGATTTCTTTCATCCACAGGTGGATTTCACGTTGTAGTAAATGACAAACTCCACAAAAATGCAAGCTTTCCCTAGTTAAATGTAGATGGCTTGAAGTGGGATGAAATTTATCATGCCTGGTTCCAGAGACCAGAGAGAGAATTATTCTTCATAAAATGTTGAAATAAACAAGTTTGATCTCTTTTAAGACCTGAAAATACAAAACACTAACTGTGAATTGTTGCTTCTGAGTTCCCTTTTGACCAGAAATAATTTGTTCAGTGCATAAGTGCTCCATGTGTGGAACTCCTCTGAGAGTCTGTGGGGGTTCCACATGGAGGGCAGATATGGTATTGGACCCAGTGAACTGTACTAGTACCTACCATTACTTGCTGGGCACTGATGTATGCTCAGTATTGTACAGAATATAAGACACACAAAATCCATGCCCCAAGGAATTTATAATGGCAGACCCAGTCCTGCTACTTGATGCATGTGGATGAACCCTTAGTCCTGTGAAGAGTCTCACTGAAGAAAATGGCGCTATACATGAATGCTAGGATCTACCTGTACAGATCAAATTGCAGCAAGAAGGCCTTAAATTTTTTATATAAAATATTACAATGTAAAACAGAACATTTAATTATTTTAAATAGCTGAGTGATTTTATTGTCTGTAGAAAGGTCATTGTTGTATCAGAACAAAGTTGTGCTTTTTTGCCCCTTTAAAATACCCTACAAACAAATATTTACATGAGCTTTTAAGAGAAGGACTTTTAATGATAGGCCATGTTAGCTGCTATGATTTATCATGTCTGTGGTTCACAATGTTTCCAAGCACTGATATGTACATGCATAGGTGTATGATAACTATTCTTATCCACATCTCTCTCTCTCCCTTCTGTATATGTGAAAGTGAAATCCATGCCATCATCTAGAGAACCATGTGATAATTGTATTACATTGCTTCGATCTAGAATTATCAAGCACTTTAACTAACCTCTGCCTGCTAATCCCTTCTCCCAGGATTGATGGTAACTTCTCAACTGCTCCCTGGCTTCAGATAGCCACTACAACAATTTAGAAAAGAAAATCATGATGATGGAAAGATGTTTTTCCATTTCTCTCTGCATGTGGGGTGTTCGCTGCATGCACCCACACATAAATATATTACTTTTGCCTATAGCACAGGACAATCCTACACCTGTGTCAACTTTCCACAAATAAAAATAATTTATTTAAAGTATTTTGCACTCCTCCAGGACTAGAAAGAGAAGCCTTAAGTCACAGGGAAGGGGAAATTCTCAGCTTCCAAGTAGGGACACAGCACTCACTCCTGGACCTGTGGCACCATGGCGTATCTGGCTATAAAGGTGACATTTTTAGATAGAGAAGATTTATTTTAAGTCCTAGTTATTTTTATGGTTCTCTCTAACCATGTACATTTGGATTCATGATAACTAAGGTACCTGATTTTATAGGTAGAAGGATATAAAAAACTGTCCCAGTAACATTATTTTACTTTATAAAACATTCTTAAAATGACTTCAATGTAATTACACATAGCGTATAGAAAATATATGGGCTGCTGCATAGTACAAAGATTTTATCAGCCCTGGTTTGGAATATCATGCCTAACTTACCCATGACTTCACCACTGGTTAGTAATGGGGTCTTTCAAACTCTCATGATAAACCCTTTTAACCACATTGTCATGTATTCGGTATATATTACGTATATGTGATGGTCTTAATTTGGATCTATGTAATAAATTGCATTTTTTGCTGCACTTTTGGCCATGTCTCACCTGTACTCTGCCCACCAGAACATCTTCTAACATTCGGAAAACCACTGAGCCATTTTTTCTTCCAATTTTTTTTAAACCTTCAAAAATAGTTTCTTCTTTCCCTCCAAATAAGTAATTGCCCCCATAAATTACACTGATCTATCAGGGCTGGCTCTAACTTTTTTGCTGCCCCAAGTGAAAAAAAAGGGGGGACGGAGGAGCGAGCGGGGGGTGCATGGCCACAGCGCAGCCAGAAGAGAGAATGGAGGAAGGGCAGCGTGGCCGGAGGACCAAAGTGAGGGTAGCGCGGCTGGAGGAGCAAAGCAGGGGCAGTGCGGTCGGAGTGCTGCCCCTTACAGAGTGCTGCCCCAGGCACCTGTTTGCTATGCTGGTGCCTGGAGCTGGCCCTGTGAGGCACTGGATTGATGAAAATTGGTCTTTGACCATGGAATAATATCACGTGAACAAACTGGGTGAGAAATGGTTGCCTTATGCTATTGGGAAATGGAGAATGTTGCATTTCCAGTGGGAGACAGCACTTGTTTCTAACCAGGTGCTAGACTGTGAGACATTGGACATTTGACATTATGATTTATAAAATGACAATTTTGTATAACGTTTCTAAAGTTTAATGATTAGTTTTCCTCTTCTCCACTCTCTTAGAGTTGAAATCATGTTAATATGGCATTCGGCTTTCTAAGCAGAAGGATAGGAAAAATATTAAAAGGAAAACTTTTCAAAGCTCTCAAACCTTTCTAAAATATCTGTTTGTGAAATATGTGGTACATGCAGATTATATGACAGCATCATGTGGATAAAGGTTTCATCAGCATAAATTTGGATTTAGCTCCAGAACAGGCCTATGGCATCACAACTCATAAGAAATAATGTAGCCGTGTAAAGATGAATGCCAATAAAATCTTGTTAACATACCACACTAGCACATATTCCATAGTATGGCCGTTCTAGTTGTGACTCCAATCTGAAGTTTGTGTTGAAAATGCAGCTAAATTGGGGGTAGAGTATTCCTTTCCCATACTTTCACTCTCACAGTTAGAATTTTTGTGAATATTTTAAGAGATGCATCAAATAAGTTAAAAGTTAGCACCATTAAAATGTGACCCATTTTTGAAAAACATCAAATATTTTAATAACGGCCCTTTGGCTCCCTCTGTTCTAACACTGTTAGATCTAGAGGGCCAGATTCTACACTGATGTAAATGGGTAAAGCTCCATTGAGGTCAATGGACCTGTGTCCCTTTGCTCCAGCTGAAAATTTGGCTCATACTTATCAAATGTATAGTTATTGATAATATCCCTAACTCTCAGATTTGGTCCAGCTGTGCTTAGCACAGGGCCCAGTGGGGAAAGGTGGCAGCTCTGTTAATCTGGGGCCTCAAATAAAGTCGCCTCAGGGCTGTGCCATGACCTATGCCCATCTTCCAATAGTTCCAAAGAGCCATACCAGCCTGGAATAGTCAGAGTGCTGCAGCATTGTAACCATGCTCCCTTTGCTCTGCCATGCCCCTCTGCTGCTGATTGCGAGAGCAGGTGGTTTAGAGACACTATGCTGGCTCTTCACCACCCAGGAAGTAACCTGCACTAAAGGAATGCCCAGGTAACCAGTTCTGCTGGCTTTATGGCTCCTTTGTACCAACAAAATGATAGAAAGGGAGCATCATGGAGAGTCTGGCCAATCTCCATTTGTACTGAATTTATAACAGAGATGAGATGAGAAACAGCAAGGTTGGGCTTGAGGGAACCGGTGGCTGCCAATATTGCCTTTGCCTTCAGTCTTGTACCAAGATAGTTGCTTCTGCCTCATTCTTCTTTCAAACGTCCCTCTCCCACAACTCCCAAGTTCTTCACCTTTTCGAACCTGGATTATGCCAAGCGAGTGGCACTCTCACACCACAGAGTCACTGAAGTCAACGCACAGGTGCCCTGTGTCATGGCTCTGGTGGACATATTTTTCATACACATTCTTTCTCTAAGGAATGTGTATGAATGCATCTAGCCCAAGGTGCATTGTCTATTTATTTATGGTCTTTTTAACATTATCTTTTCCCTTGTCTCCATATTTCTGAAGTTTAACTGGAGTGGTTCTGAGGGACACTAACCCTAGGTTAAAGTATTGAGTTCTGTGGAAGCAACAGCACATGCTACAAACCAAATGAGCCCTTACACTTAACCTAGTTTGTGAATTTTTAAAGGTACATACTACAACTTTTTAACTACTTTTATTTAGGTTTGGTTTAATTTTTAATAAAATATACAGTGGGTGTACCTTTACCTATATTCATTGGATATATGTTGCTATTGAATAGTAATTAACTGATGGCACCAATAAACTATGCTAAATCTCCTATTAGCACACTATGTAATACCCCTCCAGTCTGTCAAAACTCCTCTAACCTCACACCAATTTCACTTAAGCCATACAAATCTATTTTTGGATCTACATACAGCTTTGCAATTGGTACTCCTAGGGCCAAAACATGACAGCCTGATATTGCATCATGGTATCTTTTAATAGAGTTGAAGGCCAGAAGGGACCATTGTGATCCTCTAGTGTAGTTTGACCTCCATTCATCATGATATACCAGAGCATTTCATCACATGCAGCCAAAAATTGAGACTGGCCCAAGAAATTGGGCCCACACATAAATCACTCTCTGACTGACATTGAAATATTTGGGTGGAAGATGCAACCAGAGTGCAAGAAAGTATGAATTATTTATGACTTGCTATATGTTCATTATGTCCAAATAATACAAATCTCTCTGAAATGGCTGTCTTTTTAGCAGTGCACTGATTGGGCTGGTGTGGTCCAGGAATGGCACCATTCCTCAGAATGTTTAAAATCAACATCTTTTTATTGAAATTTTCAGGTGAATTGGCCCATTCATTCCTCGGAGGAAAAAGGCAGGGCAAGGAAGAGCGGGAATGAAGGAGAAGAGCTCGCCCTGGACAGAGCAGCAATGGCCTTGCGTCCTGTTCCAGAACTTTGCGCATCTAAGGATATCCACAGATCTTGGTGGACCAACCTCTTTCATCTCCCTGCTCTGGAAGAAGCAAGGTGGAAAACCTCAGCTCTGATGGAAAAATTTGGAGGAAACTCCTTGAGATTCCTCTATTGGACTCCTATACTGCTGTTAATTTTTCCTGCAGATTTTCCTGATTGGCTTAAAGTTAGTCAAATACAGTGATGACAGGTGACCTTAGAAAAACCTAGATAAGTTGATCTTGGCCTTAGTTACAAAACATTAGGAGGAGCAGCCCTGAGAGCTGTGTGTGTTTGCAGGAGTCCATCGGACTCTTCCATAGTTTTTTCATCTTTTTAATGATTTCATGAACAATTTTTTTTAATGAACTCACCACAGTTCTGTTCAGGGGAGTTATATCTGGTATGAATTTGGCTCTGTTTCTTTTTTCTTACAGATGGAACACTAAACAACAATGTGCAATAGATGGGAAGCTTGGTAGGTCATGGGGATGACAGTATGTAAAGAAGAGGACTAGGGTGAGGATTATATCTGCAGTCGGATCAAGTAATTACATAGCAATATTTGTATGTACCATGAACGCATGTTCATGGGATGAAATATTAAAGCTTTGTTTTGGTACAACTCTGCACTGGGTGTTTTTTACATCTACATATGTAAAGAAGAGTGGCTTCATAATAGGAGAGTCCCCGGGGAATGGTTTCCTGCAGAGAGGATTGGCTCCTCAATAGAGATTGACTCTTTTTTGTTTTAAGTGGCATAAAGTCCTTTTTTCATAGACAGAGCTTCCAGTATCAGTCCCTTGACTTCCTTGTAAATCTTTTACCTGCTTTTAATCTGTCTAAATTAATTAGTATTTTAATTAGAGTCTTAATTGCTTGTTTTGTGAGGTGACTGGAAAACTGGCAGGCACCATGCAAATTACATTTAATATTTTAGGACTATTATAAAAGTCCTTCAAAGTGAGTGAGAGTCTTTCCACTGGGTTCAAGGGGTTTTGGATTAAGCCCATAATGTACATTAAGGTTGTGATACAAACTGACAGGAATTTCAGAGTTCAGGCAGAGTTCCATTGCCTCACCCTCAATGGGGAATCATTTATTATCTGTGAAAACCAGGAGTGATATGCTACTAGCATTTTACATCCATTTTGCACGGGTATAAAAGACAAATCAAGCAGCAAGGCTGAATTGGGTTTAAGCCTACCCCATCACAAGGCTTTAAATGACTTAATGGAGTTTGAATCCACATGGTTTAAAAACTGTTAAAAACACGGTTGTACCTTACAGAATAGTCTCCAAGTGCAGTTTGGAGAGTGGAGTGTGGCTGGAATGCTGCTGGGCTGCATAAGATGATCACCCCAGGCATCTCTTAATGCACAGCATAACAACAACAAAGTGAAAGTTTAGTGTCTGTTTTCAGACCAAGAATTTCAGTATGATTGAACATTTAAATACAACTGCTTTAATTTGAATGCATGCTATTCCCAGTTATCAAAATGGGTATCTGAATATAACTTTAAGATCAATGAATTTAGCTTTACTTGAATTTTGTTGTTGTCATCCAATATTTTTGTTTGAAGTATTACTCTTTCTTCTAAATCTTAAACAGAGAATTGAACACTCAGTGCACCTATGAAGCCCACATTATAAATATCTAGACAGACAGAATGTCTAGTATCAAAAACCTGTATTAACTGTTAATTTGCATAAACATGTAGTGCTTGCTAGGGATTGTCAAACACTCTTTGATCAAAGACAGTTAATTGAAAAATATACACAGGTACTATTTTTTCATTTACTTTGCTTGAATGTCCAAAGTTAAAGAGAACTACTTTAAATTTGGGGGCCCAGCTAATATGTAAGTTAATCAGCAAGGATGTGTGGGAAGAGGGGCTTGTGTCTACAGAACAAGGCCATGAGTCGGGTGAGGGCTAGGTTCTATTCTAGTTCTGCCACAGACTTCCTATGTGAGCTTGGGCAAGTTGCTTAACCTCTCTAAGCCTTAGTTTTCCGATCTATAAAATAAGGAATTTTCTGTATTTTCCCCCTATTTGATTTATTTTGTGTAAACTGGGCTCCCTGATCCTTTGAAGATCATGAAATCCTCCCCTGACCTCCACTAGCTACATCAAGGCAATAACTACCTGTGCCTTGTCTCCACTTGGATTTTACACCAAGGTAATGGTTATGATGTAAAAAAGCTCAACACAGTTGTTTGTATTGAAGACAAAGCTCCAGAAATAGGTAGAAGTGGTGTGAGTGACAGCCTCATTGTGGCCATGGACTGTGAGAGAGGCTATAGTCTCTGCTCTTAAACAGTGTCACGGAAGAGCCTGAGGGTAACGTGAAGGCAACATAGACAGAGAAAGAAAACCTAAAGGAAAAATGTACCATCACAGTCCTTCCAGGATACACAACTGGAGCCTAATTCTCAGCCCCTTTACACTGTGCTGGCAGTTTAATTTGAATGTGTTATGTGCTTTTAGATGTGCTTCAGTGCTTTGCCAAATTGGGACTTAAATAGATGGATATTGAAATGTTAAAAGCCGACTTCTACCTTTTGATTCACAAATTCAATTAGATGTTTTTTAGCTGAACCATTATTTTGGGTAAAATTTTTCATGAATAAACATTTCCACAAAAGCAACTTGATTTTTCTCAACATTTTCCCTGATTCAATGAATACCTTGGGAAAGTTTTTTGAGATTTTTTTTAAATTTTTTTTATACCAGCTCTGGAGATTGATGAATCTCTTGGTAAATGAGGGAGAAAATTTTCTTAGGCCTTGTCTTTATACAGAATTGCATCATTTTAATTAAAAAAATTAAAATTAAACAATTTAATTAAACTGGTGCAAAACACAAAAAGTATAAATTCTTAATCCTGTTTTATATTGATTTATCTTAAATCTGTTGGTTACCAAGCTAAACTAAATCAATATAAACCAGATTTAAATTCAGTTGAATATCCACACTATTTTTCACTGGTTTAACCAAATATTCTCACATTGGAGCTCTTGATAGCCCTCTTCATTTAGAAAGAAAGAACTTGTTTAACTATGTTGTAGACCTACGGTTTGGAAGATGTCTGTACATTTACTGCAAACCACAGTCCATGTGAGTGAACGCCTGTTAATGTTGGTAGGAATTGCAGGTCTGGATCCTGAGCAATGTGTAACTCACAGAATGTAAACAACTCCATTCATGTCCCATGAAAACAAAACTGTAATACCTGTTAAAGTCTCAGGTCCAGACTGATTTTGGATCTTTCTTGCTGTTTTGTACCTACTTCTTTGGTGACACAAAGCAGCTGTAAATGCATTGTGACCAGCCTGTTAAGCTGGGTTCATGGCTGCTTTGTGTTAACAGAGTGGTGCAAAGCAGCCAGACTGTACTGGGGAAGCTGATCCTGAGTTTGCTTCTGTGTGTTTTAAAATCTGTTTTTGAGTCTCTGAGGTTCATTGCAATTCTGTAGTTTTTCTTTGCTCTAACCTCCGGAGAATTTTTGTGTGGTGGCCTCAGGAAACCCAGAAGCAATGCCCTAAAGGGAGTTCCTAGTGCTGATAACTGCCCCTTTGGATACGAAAAGGGCACATAAAAAAGCTGATCTATTTAAACATATTTCAAATGTTGTGTGGGATTAACCACAGTCCATAGCCTTGTCCTCTCTAGTCTGTCGAATTCTTATTTTGAATTTACAGTATGCCTGACAGCTGTATTTGCTGTTTCGTTTATATTTTCTGTCACTTCTTCCTTCATAGTAACTGTTCTGTTAAATTCTGAATGAAATTCTTTTGCTGCAGTTGAATGTGAAGAACAACATCCTAACAACATGCCCTAGTGCAATTACCTGTAATTTTAGAGAGAACATAACACTATTAGAAAAGTTTGTTGTAACTGATGCTGACAGACCAGAAGCCAGCTCATGCCAGAGCTCCTGGCCAATTCACTTGTGTGTTGGTATAGATGAAAGAGATTGTTAATTGTCTACGAGTGTACTTGGTGTTTAAACTTCATGAAAATTAGTGGGATGTTACTTGTGTTATTTTCACGTATTTGTATCCCGTTATAGTGTAGTAGCAAACATGTACATTGTGTACACCCTGTAACTAGATAACCCATCAAAGGAGAAAGAAACCTTGTGAAATGCAAAAGAATAACTTTAACAGGAAAGTGCTAATTTCTAAGCAAGTGTGTGTGATGATCGGAGGTCAAAGACTCAAAATGAATTCCTCATTCTCTGTCATTGAAGGAAAAGCCCACATGGCTGGTGACCCTGTCCGTTTGTTTTCTGTGAGAAGAAGCTGTAAATATGGATTCAGGGAAAGATCCTGGATCTCTGCCCTGTTTGGACTCTGATAGGGAAGTGTACCAGATGCAAAGCGGAGATCCCCACAGAGAATGTGGGTACCCCGAAAAGACTTCTGGGAAACAGGCAGTTTATTACATTACTGTGGCCATTTTTAATTACAAACTGTGACTCACCTGTGCATGTTTTACCTGCTTTAAGCTCTAAATAACCCTCACTTCCTTTTCTTAGCTAATCCACCTTTAGTTAGTTTACTATAGAATTGGCTACCAGCACTGTCTTTGGTGTAAGATTTAGAATATCAATTGATCTGGGGAAAGGAACTGGTCTCTTGGGACTGGAAGCAACCTAAATGTGATGTGATCTTTGGTGTAAGTGACAATTTATCCCAAAGTCCAGCTTTCTGGATGGGAAGATAGACTGGAGAGTCTAAGGGGACTGTCTGTGACACCATCGTAAGACTGGTACAGTGATCCAGGAGTTCACATTTGTCACTGGTGTGGTGAAATCTAATCACCAGCTTGGGCTGTCTTCCCTGTTTTCCAACAATAGGCACTCACAGTTGTGAGCCCTCTCCAGACACTGTGACAGTAGCATGGTTATCCTCCAGTACAGTTTAATAAGATGGTATATTCAAAAAGAAATATTAAAACTGAAAGCAACTGAAGACCATAGGGAAAAGTAAAAGAACCTCATCTATCCACTAGAGCGGCCTTTGCCAGAAAGATTTCTCAGAGACTTGCATATCTGGGTATTTAAGTATGTGTGACATGTGCATATCAAACTCTATTGATCAAGCTAATTAGTTTAAAAGATCAAGTTAATTTAAATAAAAACTCCAGGGTGTGAAATCTGGCCCCAATTGAAGTCAATAGGACCATGATTTAATCTCAGTTGTTCATAAGAGCTGCATTCTCCAAAGGGAAAAACTTAAAGTAACTAAAAGCAAAAGATCAAAATGAGAATGAATGAACAAAACTTTCATTTCCAAAATCAGCCATTCCAGTTCAGACTCTCCATTTTAATTGGTCAAAGATCAAAGATACAAGGATAATACATTTATATACTACTAGATAACTATAAAGTTCTTTAGAATTCAAAAGGGGCTTGATTCTTCAGCACTCCTCCTCAGGAGGACTTAGAGCTGCTGTCTCTGATCTGCAAGCAAAAATGTTCACTGATGAACTTGTTCCCAGGGAGTTAGGAGTGAAGAAGCCCTTGACCTGTGTGAGGCATGTACTGTATATGCTTTGGCACAGGTCATCCCTTATGCTTTGAAAGCGGAGGTGACTGAGATCTAGCGAATTGCTTCTGAGGGACAGAAAAAGCAGCTCAGTGCCATCATCCTATCCTTCCCTGGCCCCTGAAGAAGTCCCTCTGTTGACGTTCCATCATGTGTTGAGGTGGGGCTGGAGGTGAATTTGAAGTTCCAAGATCTCTTTGGAACATCATCCTCAGTGAACCCCTTGGAGTCCCATTAAGAAATGGAAATGTTGCTGCCTAAGTGAGATTAACTCCTGCTGAGACCACTCTGTGTCTGATACTGGGCCATGGTAGGAGAACCCAGCCAATTGACCCATGATATCCAGGATGAGGGAGCCAGCAGAGCCATGTAGAGGGTTCAGCTACTTTCCTTGCATCTGTGGATGTGGAGCTGCCCATTCAGCAACTCTTCCCAAAGCTCTTCCATCTAAGGAGGGGTGGGGTCAGTTTCTTGAAAACTGTGCAGTACTTTCAGTCCCCTATGGCCCTTTCCCATGTGTTTCTCCATGAGCAAAGGTGATACAGCCCTTTGTTCGGAAACACTTTTTAACCGTGACAGTTAAAGGTAAATTACAAACTGGAATTTTGAGTTCCCTAAACAGACTGTAGCGATGCACCATGCACCTGTCATACTGCCATTAACATGAAGCATGATTATGAGCCTGGCCTAGTGACATGGAGACAAAAGCAGAGAGACCCAAGCTTGAGAACAATTTTGTGATCCTCATTTACTCTGCCTGTGGGTATCTCTGCATCATGGAGGTGACATGTTTGGTCTCAGAATGTTAGGGCATAGAAGAGCAGAATGTTTGAGATGCTCTGCTACATGCTACGTGCTCAAAGTGCCAGCCATGGAGCAGCATTGACAGCAGATTCAGGGCCAGTGGAAAGCAGGCCTTGTGGCTTTTGTTAAGGTTTTGAAATCCCAGTGTTGTCTGAGTTACGAGCTTAAATCTACCAATAAAGGTCTCTCTGCCAAATTAATCAAAAAGAGAAGCTCCTCTACTGAAAATATGTTGTTGCTAGGGCTGTCAATTGATCACAATTAACTCATGTGATTAACTCCAAAAATTAATTGTAATTAAAAAAATTAATTTGGATTAATTGTAGTTTCAATCACACTGTTAAACAACAATAGAATACCAATTGAAATGTATTAAATATTTTTGGTTGTTTTTCTACATTTTCAAATATATTTCAATTACAACACAGAGTACAAAGTGTACACTGCTCACTTTATATTATTTTTTATTACAAATATTTTCACTGTAAAATATAAAAGAAATGGTATTTTTCAATCCACCTCACCTGTAGAGCTATCTCTTTATCGTAAAAGTGCAATTTACAACTGCAGATTTTGTTGTTACATAATTGTACTAAAAAAGAAAACAGTATAAAGTCCACTACAAGTCCACTCAGTCCTACTTTTTGCTCAGCCAATCGCTAAGACAAACAAGTCTGTTTACATTTATGGGACATAATGCTGCCTGCTTCTTATTTATAATTTATAACCTGAATGTGAGAACAGGACATGCTTCTATGCTGACGATGCTAAGCTTACGCTGACGATGCATGTTAAAATAATGCAGTGATTAAATTTGTGACTGAACTCCTTGGGGGAGAATTGTATGTCTCCTGCTCTGTGTTTTACCCACTTTCTGCCATATATTTCATGTTATAGAAGTATTGGATGATGACCTAGCACATGTTCATTTTAAGAACACTTTCACTGCAGATTTGACAAAACTCAAAAAAGGTATCAATGTGAGATTTCTAAAGATAGCGATAGCACTTGACCTAAAGTTTAAGAATTTGAAGTGCCTTCCAAAATCTGAGAGGGATGAGGTATGGGACATGCTTTCAGAAGTCTTAAAAGAGCAACACACTGATGTGGCAACTACAGAACCTAAATCACCAAAAAAGCAAATCAACTTTCTGCTGGTGGCATCCAATTCAGATGTTGAAAATTAACATGCATTGGTCTGCCCTGGTTTGGATCATTATCAAGCAGAAGCCATTGTCATCATGGACACATGTCCTCTGGAATGGTGGTTGAAGCAGGAAGGATCATACGAATCTTTAGTGCATCTGGCATGTAAATATCTTGTGACGCTAGGTTAGGGTTAGGTGTTAGCACCCTTCAACGCCTGCTCTCATTTTCAAGTGACATTGCAGACAAGAAACAGGCAACATTATCTTATGCAAATACAAACAAACTTGATTGTCTGAGCAACTGGCTGAACAAGAAGTAGAACTGAGTGGACTTGCAGACTCTAAAGTTTTACATTGTTTTATTTTTGAGTGCAGTTTTTTTTGTATATAATTCTACAATTGTAAGTTCAAATTTTATGATAAAGAGATTGCACTACTGTACTTGTAATGGGGGAATTGAAATATTATTTATCTGTTTTTACAATGCAATACTTTGTAATAAAAAGAAAGTGAGCACTGTACACTTTGTATTTTGTGTTGCAATTGAAATACATATTTTTGAAAATGTAGAAAACATGCAAAAATATTTAAATGGTATTTCTTCTTTAATACTGTGATTAATCGTGAATAATTTTTTAAATTGCATGATTGTGATTAATTTTTTTATTGCTTGGCAGCCTTATTTGTTGCTTTGTTCTGAATATCATTAAATAACAGCCATGTGACAGACTGGCCATATCATATAATATCCTGAGCAAACCTTATGGAATTAAGACAAAGTTTATTGAATTAGGGTGCATTATATTAAAAATGCAGTTGTGTATGTGTTGTGTCATTGTATATACCTTCTCTAGTAGGAAGGGAGGATGCTATCAGCCTTTGAAACCACCCCCTGGGGAGATATGTGTATACTAGTATTATGTAGGGCCAGGGAAGATTAAATAATAACCTGTAAGCGACCCTTAAGGACGTGTCAAAAGGATATTATAATGGCAAACAGGCCCATTCTTTGTAGATAGTTATCAAAGCCATGTCCTTCTTCCTAATCCAGCAAATGGACAGGACTTCTGGTCCATAGAGGGCTGCTGTCCTTCAGGGAGGATTGGAAGGACTGGGCCTACTAAGGCCTCATAAAACAAAGTGATTGTTCTGAGCTGAAGCTCTGATGAACTTGTAACCACAAAGAACCCCCTAGGCTGGACTGATGCCAGGTAAGCTCATTAGCCTGCATGTACATTCTTTTATTGTTTCTGATGTTTTCTTTGCAATGGTTTTTACCTTAAGAATAAAGTAGGCTTGCCTAGAAATAGCTGTGTGGGTAACTTGTACGTATAGCAATCACTCTGCTATCAGTCTCAGACAAGAAAGCAAGCGAGTCTGTTTATCTAGGCAGACTGTCTTTGCTGGGAAATACACAGTGAAGGGTGGGAACTGTGCAGCCTTGACAAACCCTGGTCTGAAAGGAGATGTGGGTCTCCACCCAAGACAGGCAACAGCTGGAGAGCTAGAAGCCTGAGAGTGGGTGCCCTGGCTGTACCACTGAGAGGACATGCAGGTGTAGTTGCTTGAACTGTGACTACCCAATCTACTATAAAGAAAGTACTAGATCATTTGATGTAGGAAGTTGCTTTTCTGCAAAGCTAGTTTGCAGAAGTCTAGTTCTTCTGCTTGGCTGTCTTTGACACATGAGTAGCTGTTTATGTCTGAACATTATAATTGCACTGATAGCTTGATGAGAGACTTCCATGGATTGTTGATTAGTGGGAGAGAGGAGTTGTTGCTATAGCTGCAGTTGTTAGAATTGGCTGGCTACCTGGCCAGACAGGTGTTACCAATTAAAGAAATGGATAATAGCCCAGAATTGAATGAGAGAAGGGAAAATATTTGGGTAGTGCAAATAATATTTAGAGGATGCAGCTATTAAACAAAATGCAGTTCCTGGTTTATTCCAGTGAGGGTAATTTAGACTTACTCCGCAAAATTTTGGCTGATATTTTCATAACCAGCATCTAAGTTCCCTATGTACCTTTTGTCTTCTTTTCTAGTTGATTTGAAAACTTCAGGGTGTCTGGTCGTTAAGTGTCCATTTAAATCTAATAGTCTCCTAAGACAAACAGACTAGTTTGTTCCACCTGCTAAGGAAGCTCCTTAAAAGAAACATCACTTGAAATGAGAGTGACTGTGAGCCCTTTCAGAATTCAGTGCAACTCCCCCTACCTCCCAAACACAGGCTGACCCACTCTACCACACACCAACATTCCTCATTCTCTGTATTTAATACTTACCCCAAACAAACATAAATGCCAGCCAGGAAAGTTAAAGATACTGTTGTCATTTGTACTTGTCAAGGATTCCGTCCCCACTCTGAACTCTAGGGTACAGATGGGGGGGCCTGCATGAAAAGACCCAGCTTATTTTACTAGCTCAGGTTAAAACTTCCCCAGGCACAAGCTTATTCTGTACCTGGAAGAACAGTATGCTGCCACCACCAAGTGTACTCCAAGAACTAGGGGCAGGGCTTCTTGGAGTCCCCTCTCTTTCCAAAAAATCCCCCTAAACCTATACTCCCTCCCTGGGAAAGGCTTGAGGAAAAACCCCTCACCAATCCTGCTAGGTGAGCCTAATCCAAAAGCCTGGATCTACACAATGGAAAAAATCAGTCAGATTCTTAAAAGGAAGATTTTAATTAAGGGAAAAGGAGAGAAACAAAATCTCTATAGGAATCAGTGGAAAAACACTTTACAATCACAAAAGGAATCAAAGAAAAAACCCACACCACAGAGGAATTCCAAACCCTCCTATGCTGAGTTCAAAGTACAGAGAAAACACTGGATATCTCCCAAAAACCTGAGAAATTCACAAGCGAAAAAACAAATGTAAGCTACAGCTTTGCCTGGCTAAATTACTTACTAATTGCTGTTTAGAAAGGTTATAGATAGAGGGAGAGAAGAAATGGGTCTAGCTCCTTTGAAATCTCCAAAGTGAACAAGAGACACACACAAAGCACTTTCCCTCCTCCCAGGTTTGAAAGCATCTTCGGTCCCCATTGGTTCTTTTATTCAGGTGCCAACCAGGTTTCTTTTAGCTTCTTAACCCCTTATAGGTAAGCAGGAATTCTAGGCTACTTTATGCTTATGACAGTACTCTTGGCAGGGGCTCAGATATTATAGTGAAGGGTGTATAAGGGGGATAGAACACAAACACCATGAGAGAACATAAAAATGATAGCTTAGAACTGAAATGGAAGAAATTCCAAAGACTGTACGTCTTTTGTATTCCATCCCTTTCTGAGAGGCTGGTGAACCAACTCAGAATTGAAACTAGTTCAGTCCTAATTCTATTTGGAATGTATTTCAAGCAAATAAACTTTGGTCACACTATGGAGGCACTATGGAATAATCTATTTTCATCTATTTCCATAATCTATTTCTATTTCCTTTGGAGAGGCTTGGCTGTAAGCAATTCTGATTCCTTTCCCCTCTTTCACCTCCATCCCCCTAAGAAGTAATTTAAGAACATAAACATTGCTTCTTTAAAGAGCAATAGGAAAATTTGGCCAAAAAACTATAAACCAAGTAAGGCTTATTAGAAAAGAGAAGAGTCTGAGAGGTTCCATGAGGGCTGGAATTGCTGATATCCATCTCAAACAGAGGCATTTGTTAGGATAGGGCAATCATAAGGGGGCAGTGTGGTAACCAATTAGTGTGGAAGCAAAAAGACAATAAATCATTCAATCAACAGAGTGTTAGTTAAGACAGACACAGCTTTCTACCATGTGTGCCTAGCCAATAGCCTCATTTGCTATATAAATAACATTGTATATGCACATTTGACTGCTTTTCACACACATTTTCTACAGCTAGTGAGCATATTTGTTTATGTATCTATAAACCCTTCTGCAAATATTGGTCTCACGCTGTCCATGTGTCAGAAATATAAATGAGTTCTATTACAAATATATTTGTATCATCCTCCATATGAACCCGAAGATGTCTATATAACTGTGCCATGCAATTTCCTGTGTTGCCTTTTACTTTTAACACACAAAAAGTGTTTATAATAGCTGCTGTCTCACTTTTCCCATTTTCATTTTCATGAGTGGGGAATGAATTGCCATTGTGTTTTCTAGTGCCCTCCTCCACAGTGGTCACATAATAAAGCATGTAGGTTATTAGTGTTGGTACCCACGTTTTGTGACTCACTGAATAGTTGCTTTCTCCAAAAGGCAAAGGGTTTAAACCTTCAAAGACATTTTGGGGCTTGTACAAAGAAAAGCAGCCTCAGTGACATTTTAAAACTTTGTTAAAAAAATAACCCCTGTCCCCACCAACCCAATTAAACAGCCACGTATTACCTTTTAGACGTGCTCCTCTAGCAGTCAGATCTGAGGCTCGATCTAAAAAATCTACTCAAGTCCTATGTGGAAAACAGCCCCTCCAAATAGAAGTTCTGGTTCATATTCAATCACAGTAAAAATGTTCATAGTGTAAAAAAAAAAATCTCTAATTCCTCTGTAAAATAATATACAATCAATGGTGACATTTTAATATAAAGCAAAATTATGAGTTGTTGGCCAATATTAATCAGTGATAACACAAATTGTCTGCATCATGCAAGTTGTGTTCCGACCACTGTTTGGTGGCTGTGTTCAAATTCTTTGGTTCTATACGAATCCTTAACTAGCTTGGTTTTATTACAATGACTGTGCTGTTAAACTAGGCCTTAAAAGTTAGGTCAATATAGTCATGGTGCTCAAGAGGAATTGTGATGTGTAGACATGGCCTTAGTCGGTGGTATTTGCATTTGCTCAATAACATCTAATTTTACCATCTGGCTGAGTTAAACTTTTATTTTCTGTCAATCTAGTGTGATTTTGCTTGATGCATATATTTTTGCCAGCACAAGTGGATCTATATCAATAGGATGCATTAAAGGATCCCAGTCAATTTATCAACTCATCAAATTATTTAAGAATACCTCTTTGTATCCTGCTCAGTAGACAAGTTATACACTCATTTGATCATCTACATTTACAGACATATCTTCAGCTCAGGCATATATAGATCTTTCTGTTCCATCATTTCAAATTCTACTGAGAAATATTTGTCCTTCTCTATACATGCCTGTGTGGCATTGCCATATGGGCTCATTTTGTTCCAATTAAATGAAACAAGTTTTGTTTGCAATTTGAACATGCGTCAGTCACTAATCCTTTTGTGTAAGTTTGTTGTGATCACATTGCATTAAGCATCAGTATCTATTTTGAGATTTGCTTTCTGTTCATTTATTTCCAGTGTCACAGACCAGTTTGCTGTAGGACCTCGATTTGTAAATGTATTGAGACCCAACAAATAATTCTTTTTGTTGTCATTGTCAGAGATTTGAGCTCCAGATGTTTATCCATGATGTGTTTTGTTGTTATATTTCCTTGCAATATGTGCTAAGCCAAGCGTGGGCAAACTGTGGCCTGCGGGCTCCTGCCCAGCCTCTGAGCTCCCCGCTGGGAAGGCTCCCCCAGCCCCTCCCCCGCTATCCCCTCTCTCCTGCAGTCTTAGCACGCCACGCGGGCAGTGCTCTTACCTGATGCTGCTGCCAGGCAGTGCTGCAGCGCTGTGGCTGGCCCTAGTGGGGCCTGAGCTCCTGCTGCTCTGAGCAAAATGGTAAGGGGGCAGGGCCATGAGCTCTGGTGGGCCACACGGAGCCAGACATGCTGCTCTGAGTGGCGTGGTAAGGGGGCTGGGGTCGAGGTTGGATAAGGGGCAGTGGGTTCCAGGAGGTGGTCAGGAGGCGGTTGGATGGGGAGGAGGTTCTGGAGAGGCAGTCGGGAAGGAGAATGGGGGGATTGAATAGAGAGTGGGAGTCCTGAAGGTCTGTCAGGGAGCAGGGGAGTGGATAGGGGTTGGGGCAGTCAGGGGACAGGGAGCAGAGGGGGTTGGATAGGGGATGGCATCCTGGGGGGCAGTTAGGGTGGGGAGATCTCAGAAGGGGGTGGTCAGGGAACAAGGAGCAGGGGGGCTTAGATAGGGGTGGGGTCCCGGGGGTGGTGGTTAGGGGCAGGAGATCTCTGGAGGGGAGGTCAGGGGACAAGGAGCAGGCTCGATTGGATGGGTTAGGATTCTGAGGGGGGCAGTCAGGGGGCGGGAAGTGGGCGAGGGTCAGATGGGGGCGGTGGCCAGGCTGTTTGGGAAGGCACAGCCTTCTCTACCAGGGCCTCCATACAATTTTGCAACCCCAATGTGGCCCTGGGACCAAAATGTTTGCCCATGACTGTGATAAGCAGTATAAGTGAATTAAGTCATTACTAGCAGGGGCCCTCAGTATTCAGTTCTTGGTCCAATACTATTCAATATTTTTATCAATGATATAGATGATGAGATGAAATCTTTTGCTCGCTAAACTTGCAGGTGTCATGAAGCCTGATGGAGTAGTAAATAAGGAGATGAACAGGTTACTGTTACAGAGTGATCTGAATTGCCTGATTTAAATGATCACAATCCTACAAAATGTGTTTCAGTACAAATGAATGCAAGGTAATACATATGGGAAGAAAGAAATCAGGCTGTGCCTACAGGATGAGAGACTGTCTTGGAAAGCAGAGACTCCGAAAAGGACTTCTGGGGGTGTCACTGTAGAACAAACTCAACATAAGCCCTATGCTGTGATTAAAAGGGCTAATGCAGTCTTTGGATGAAGTAAAAGGAAAATATCAAGTAGAAGTAGGCAAGTGATTTTGCCTCTGTGTGCAGTACACAGCACGGATGAGACTGCTACTAGAGTACTGTGTCCAGTTCTAGAATACAGTGCCCACGCTCCAAGAAGGCTGTGGTAATACTGGAGAGAGTTCAAAGGAGGTCCACAAAAATGATCCAGGGCCTGGAAAACAAGCCTTTCAATGTGAGGCTCAAGGAGCTCGGTCTATTCAGTTGTGATAGAGAAGGTTGAGAGGTGTCTTGATGAATGCGCATGGTTATTTACACATGCAGCAGATATCTGACATTGAAGGGCTTTTCAGACAAAGGCATAACAAGAGCCAGTGGCTGTAAGTTGAATTTAGACTAATTCAACCTTGAAATAAGATGGAATTTCTAGCAGTGAGAGTAATTAAACATTGCAACAGTTTACCAGGGGAGGCGGTGGACTCAGTCTCTTGGGGTCTTTAAAACAAGTTTAGATATCTTCCTAAAAGATATGCCTTAATCCAGTTCGGGTAACAATTCCATGGCCTGTGTATACAGGATGATCATAGTGGTCTTTAAATCTATGAACCTATTGCTTTTATTGCATATGTGACACTGCTCCCCTTATCCTGTTTGCCTTTCCATTGTTTACATGCAGTGCTTCTGTAGCCATGTCTGTTCCAGGATATTAGAGAGACAAGGTGGGTGAGGTAATATCTTTTATTGGACTAGCTTCTGTGGGTGAGAGAGACAAGCTTTCAAGCTACACAGAGCTCTTCTTCAGGTCTGGGAAAGGTACTAAAAATGTCACAGCTAAATACAAGATTGAACAGATAGTTTAGCCGTAGCTCTAGACACCTATTTTAAGGCTCCTCTACATTGCTAGAATGGTATAAAGGGCAATCAAAGAGTGTAAATGACAATCAGGTCCTTGAATCTAAAGTGAAAGCAGCCTAAAAGTTAAAATAAAACAAGGATTAAAAAATAAAGTGTTAAGTTGAGCATATTATCATTTCACATTCGATGCAAACCTCTTTTGGGAATTCCATGGTAGAAGTTTACACATAGCACGCAGTTCTTTTTGCATTACCCATGAATAATTGGGAACAGCAGGTACTGTAGTATTTCCACATTATGTCTAATCAGGGATTCAGATTAGATTTTTAAAAGCATTGTAAAGCACTTTAGCATACTAGGTTCTACAGGCTTGATTTATGCTTATGATAGAATGATAAATAATGGGATGACATGCTCTGGAAAATTTAGACAGTAATAAATGTTATATCATTTTCAAACCAGATCAGATACAAATGTAATTTCATTGGGTGGAGTTGAGCAAACAATTTAATTGAGCATCCCTTTAATTTTAAACCCAACCCTACTGCTGATGCCTTTTGCAAATGTAATCTCTGCTTCCATTGTTGAAGTAATTCTTTTAAAGTGAGGTGAAAACAAAGGTTTTCTGTGGCACAAGAGGCACCAAATAGAGTATAATGACCAGTCCAATCAGATTTACAGTATTTTCCCTGCTGAGTATAGTTTGTATCTGAAATCAATTTGTTTCAAAAATTAAAATGTATACTTTACACAAAGTATAAGAAACATTACCTGTTGCCTCCACCATGCCTTCTAGAATTACAACAATTTCTAGCTCCTCTTTGGGCAATTGGTCTTTGGAAATCTCCCAGAAAGGACTCTGCTGGTTAATTTCATGGCTGATGATCAGTGGTGAAACCAAAAAGAGACGATCATCCCCTGTGTAATAACCTACGTTGATATCTGTCTGGTTGAGTGGTATAAATTCCCCCTCCTTTGTCTGTTTAGATTTGATCAACTTGGCTCGTATTGATGCCTCCACAATGTGTGAATTCCTAAGGTCCCCTACTCGGAACATCAGGCACAGCTTCCCATCCCGCATGGAAATGACTGCGTTGGTAGAAAAGACCAGGGTTTCTGCCCTCTTCTTGGGCTGAGATATTTTCACAAACATGCAACCAACCATGAAAGCATTGACAATAGAACCTAAAACAGACTGAACTAAAAGCAGAATAATTCCCTCGGGACATTTGTCCGTGATGACCCGATAACCATACCCGATGGTGGTTTCTGTCTCTATTGAGAATAAAAAGGCCGAGACAAACCCATTGAGGTTACTGACACATGGGGTCCATGTATTGTCTCCTATATGTTCCATATCACCTCGGATGTAAGCAATTAGCCACCAGATCATTCCAAAGAAGAGCCACGTCACAGTGTAAACCATGACAAAAATCAAAAGGTTGAACCTCCATTTGAGGTCGACTAAGGTAGTGAAGATATCACTCAGATAACGGTAAGTCTCTCTCACGTTCCCATGGTGGACGTTGCATTTCCCATCTTTCCTAACATACCTCTGAATTTTTCTCTTGGTACATACTTTGCTTATATGTTTTGGAAGATCCTCTCTAGCTTGTTTGGGCAACTTTGGCTGCTGAATCATGACAGGGCTCTCCACGTCCTGCTCCATTGAGTCTTCTTCAAGTACGCTAGCTGCCATTAAAAAAAAGACAATATTTATGTGTATACAGACAATTGAATAAACACACAACTTCCTTCTGTATTAGTAGTAGGAAACAAGTATTAATTCATTATCTAATAGAAATAACTTTGAAAGGAAACTTTCTCTTATGTCATGGGCCAAGAATGCTCTTCTGGAGATAGCACTTATATAAATGAAGAAACAGATCTGCTTTGGGGCTTAAGTCACCAACATGAGCAGAGAAAATGAGCAATTGTTACACTATTTTATTTTTTTACGTTGATGCCATTACTAAGAGGAAAAGAATTAAATACATGTAAGTGGTTCTAAAACACACTTTATTTTCAAAGGAGCCAATTCTGCTGTCATTGACCTCAGTGGAAGAAAGATTGGGCCTTAGAATAATATACACCAACAGCAATTCTAATGAATTTCTATACAAAATAGATGCATTTATACTGAGCCTGGGCAGTCTGTGTTCTACTTTCACTAATGTAAAACACACAGTACTTCAGAAGTTGGTGACATGGTAGTTCACTTGGGTGAGGACCCAAGAATGAGGCTCTTAATTGTAGTGCATCGTCCTTTCTATGGATGTGAGCCCTTATCCACCCTGGTATCTGAGTGCCCCCCAAATATTTAAAAAACAGAAACAACAGTAACAATCTCTTTCTCTCTCCCCACTTCTTTCCACCCTTTCTAGAGAAATAGCTTGATTAGTTTATAGGGTTTTTGTTTGTGTATGAAAATGTGTGGGTGTTGTGTGTGAAAAACTTACTGAGGGAAAGCGAAGTCAAATGAATGAATTTTGCACATCATTCAGAGCACAGGGAGACCGGTGGTTATTCTTATCTCTTGTAGGAAAGCATTTTGCAATCCTGTGTGAGTTACAGCTCCTGCTCTTCCAAACCTCACCCTATTGGCTGACTTTTGTTGTTCCAATAGAACGTAGTGGTCACGGTTGTGGAGGGGGACATAGTCTTTCAAGTAGCTAGTAGCAGTGCCATAGAAGGCTTTGAATATCAAAACAGAGGCCTTGAATTATGAGACAGGCTCTTGTTCAAAAGGAATTATTTTGGGGCTTGGAAATCTATGCCTCTGAACTAGACTCTCTATTCAGCAGGGAGCCAGTGCAGACTGCAGAACACGTAGGTGATTTCTTTTTAGCAACCTGTGTAGCTAAGCAGATGGTTTGCTGAGTTTTGATTCACGTGGAGCTTTTCGGGGTGTCTGGCTTCATCCCTCTGGAGAAGAGTCAGAGGCTCTCTGTAAAATTGTAAGTGCAGGTAATATACACATGAAAAGAAGGTGTCATAAAAATACAACTGCCTCTCTACCTCATCCAGCTGTCAGCCATGCTCTGGTCCACCCAATAGCCTTTTCTGTGAAATAAAGGCATGAAGGTTGGCAACAGCATTGAAACCTGCTAGCGTTTTCATATTCATGTGAGTTCATGTTATGGACTCCATCCTGCGTCATTTTCTAATCTCGCTACTATTTCTTTAAAAGAATTTTATTCCAGCTGATTTCCAGGGCAGCATTTACAGCAATGTTCTGACTAGTCAGTTCTGGATAAATTTATCCCAGCTGGTGACAGTGCTGCCTTCTTGGATTACCAGTAATGCAGCATAATGAAATAAACACATAAAAAGTGCACTCATGTAACCTTTTGGGGCTGACTTAAACTAAAGCCAGGAAATTTGGTGTTAAGGCTTTACACTCTATGCTTAACTCACAAGTGTGTCTAAGGGAATTTCAGTCCCTGGAATCTATAAAATCACTGCAGTAGCAGCCCTTTGAAATAGCCAGAAATGGGTTATGAAGCCTCTGGCTTAGAGTTTTAGACTTGTAATGTCCATGTAATGGTTTATTATATTTAAAATGCTTGAAATATTTTGCTTTCCCATCACAATTAGACTCTGGAATATGCAAAGAGATACTGTGTAAGCTTTGACAGTGCATTTCAGTCTTTGCAGATGGGCACTGTTGAGTTTTGTTATTTAAGCAAACTTTGTTGCACAACTCCAGTTCTGAGCCTTTCTTGAGCAGAGACTGCAAATGGCACCAAATAATGTATTGGAACTAAGAGGAGACAAACACACTAATTTCATTTGTAAATTTGAAAGGACGTCTCCAGAGGTGAACTTCTTAGCAGTCAAGTACTGCACTCTGTGGCCTATTTTGTAGATGTTTGTTTATTTTTGCTTTTAAAGTACTTATTAATACTGCTATTTGCATTTATTTGGCATATTTAATTTGAGGCTCACAAAGTGCTTTATGTTAAGTAAAGCTCTCCACACTGAGTGATTTGAAGCACAAAGGTTTAGGTCCAGAATTTCCAAGGTGGCCACTGGTTTTCTAGTAGAAATGAGCAGTCCGTATGCACCCCAGAGCGCAGGGAGTGCAGAGACTGCTAGTGTGAGTGACCCTCACAGACCTCTCTCCTCAGGGTGGGGGAAAGCCTCTTTTTTTAACCATAAGGCTATGCAAGGGCTGCTCACATTCTGTACTTTGCATACAAAAAACCAAACACTTCAAAGTCACTTTTATTAACCAAAGACAATCACTAACTTTACGCTAAAACTGTTTCAATAGAACATCTTACAAATAGGTGCTCACAGACACTTAGGGCTTGGCTACACTTGCAGCTGTAGAGCGCTTTGGGTTAAACTAGCTGTCGGAGAGTGCGCTAGGAAAAGCACTCCAGCCTGTCCACACGGTCAGCTGCAAGCGCACTGGTGTGTCCACATTTGTGGCAGTTGCAGCGGCATTGGGAGTGGTGCATTATGGGCAGCTATCCCAGCGTTCAAGTGGTTGCAACATGCTTTTCAAAGGAGGGAGGTAGGGTGGAGTGTGTTGTGTGTATATGTAGAGAGAGAGAGAGCGGATTTTTGGACTGCTGAGAGTGTGTCAGCATGTTATCTTGTAAGTTCAGTCTCCCGTAGCCCCCCTGCTTCTCACGCACTCACTCGGTAAACGTTTGCTTTGTTGATTTGCCCCGTTGCAGATAAGCTCTGAAAAAGCTCTGAAAGCCGCATTCCTCCGGCCAAGTTCAAAACAAACGGAAGAGAGGCCACTTGACTTAAGGAGATTAGGGGTGTTTCCAGAGACCAATCAGAGTGCAGTAACGTTACAACCCATTTACACTGGAGCTGCAACGTCTCACCCAATACACAACAGCTGTTAATCCTCTTGCAAGGTGGAGTACCAGGAGCGCTCCAGCCAGGGAGTCAGAGTGCTCTGCGTGCCTTGCCAGTGTGGACAGGTAGTAAGGTAGAGTGCTCTGGGATGCTTTATTGCAGTATAAAGTACCAGTCAGTAGTGTAGCCGATGGGAATCCGGGGAGCAGCCGCTCCCCCTGAGGATAGATTCCTCAAAGTTGCGCCTTTTTTTCTTACCAGAAGTGAGCCGGGGGAACTGTTGAAGCCGCCGCCGCAATGCCGCTGCCACCAAACAAAGAGGGGAAAGTGCTGAAATGCCGCCAAAATAGCTCCAGTTCTGTTGGTGGCATTTTGGCAGACACACCTGCTTCACCAAGTTGTCCTGTGGCGGTGTTCCGCCAGCAGCTCCATCACGTAAGTTTTTATGTCACAACTAGAAATGTAACTGACACCTTTTTCTTTTTCGGTGGCACCTTTTTTTTTTGGAAGTGGCACCTTGTTTTGCTGGCACCTTGTTTTTTGGTACTCGCTCCCCCTGCTGCTGGAATCTGGCTACGCCCCTGGGGCCAGTGTAGCCAAGCCCTTAGATTACACTGGAGACATCTGCATGGATCTTCAGCCAATTTTCAGTGCCAACCTCTCTAGACTGTCTGATGGGCTCCAAAAAACGTTAACCTCAGTACTCCAACCT
This sequence comes from Dermatemys mawii, assembly GCA_007922305.1. Taxonomy (NCBI): domain Eukaryota; kingdom Metazoa; phylum Chordata; order Testudines; family Dermatemydidae; genus Dermatemys; species Dermatemys mawii. The sequence continues at coordinate 1,170,977 of ML677384.1, read as the reverse complement.
TTTCACAGCTATTCAAGATACCCAGTTAATCTTATTACTCTTTCCATCACCGAAGCAAGTCATAACCAAACACCCCCTCCTTGTAGCTGTCAGCTCTGAATTCCACCAGTAAGAGTCTCAGCAACTAGAGTGACAAAGAGTTCTGTGGTATCTTATAGACTAACAAATGTATTGGAGCATAAGCTTTCGTGGGCTAATACCCACTTCATCAGATGCATACACTATATGCATCTGATGAAGTGGGTATTAGCCCACAAAAGCTTATACTCCAATACATTTGTTAGTTTATAAGGTGCCACAGGACTCTGATGCTTTTGCAGATCCAGACTAACACGGGTACCCCTCTGATTCTCAGCAACTAGACACACTCTCAGTCTGGAGTCTAGCTCCAAAGGGAAACACAAGAGCAGCATGTTCCTAAATAAATGATGCCCGGAATGCGTGTCTGTGTGTTGACAGAGATGCCAGGCAAACATCTTTTAAGCACCTGGCAGGATCCCTTGTATATCCCGACAGCCAATGAAAAGTCACACATGGATGGTGCTGTAGCCATAAGACATTTAGTCTAATGATATTTTTACTTGGTATCAAGCCAATTAGCATACGCTGTTTATCTCATTTCATTCTCTCTGCAGTTATATAATAGTTGTCATAATTCCAAGGATGCAGGAGTGAATGGCTGCTATCTTACTTGAAAGCTATTTTTATTCTTAGTGGCTTTCTTCATGGCATAATATATATAAATAATTAACCCACATGCTGAATAAGTATTTTCTACCTTGTGCTGTTTATGCATTGATATATATTAAATGTGTGAACATGATGGCACAGGTAGCAATACCCCAGCTATTTAGCATATTCTGTTCAATGTAATACTCAGTGGGGCATTCCTTAGACAGTTAAATATCGTGCCTAAGTGCCTGCAGGGTGCTCATTTAGCATTCTGTCCAATTACATGAATGTGTAAATGTAAATAAGTCCTCTTACTGGTTGAGTCATATTTAATCATAGCAGTACCTAGCCATGCTCGTTTGTTCTTGCCTATATTACCGTGAACTCAAAAAGGAATAATCCAATGTCTACACAAATAAAGTGGTCTGTATATTCCTGGATAACAGGAATATGATACTACTGATGAACTATTAGTTGTATGGGAAACCAAAAATATAGCTATGTCATGAGCTTCAGGGCTGCAGGGGAACAAAACTTAATAACAAAACCTAAAGTGTTGTTGTTAGTGGTGGCAATAGTACTTATTTGTATTGTAATGCCTGGGAGCCCCAGTCATGACTGGAACTCCATTGTGCTAAGGGCTGTCCAAACAGAAGAAAAAGACATTCTTTGCTCCACAGGGCTTACATCTCTCTAAATGAAATGTTCATATCAATGTGACTGTAGATCAGTCTAAACATACATTACATTGGAGGTGACAATATACAAAATTATTAAGGGGTTTTGCTAAGGTCAGTATGAATTATAACTAAGGCTATGATTTTATCATGGAGGTCGTGGAAATCACAGAATCTATGACCTTCATGACTTCAGCCCATGGTGGCTGGGAGCTGCAGGGTTCCCCTGTAGTGGCCGGGAGCTATGAAGAGCTCCAAGCCCCGGCGGGCAATGTGGGTGACCCGCAGCGGCAAGGCCCTATGGAGCACTGAGCTGTGGGCACTCAGTGTCCCTCACAGCTCCAAGCCACAGGTGGTGGGGGACTCCGGAACTCCAAGCAGGGACCCTGCAGCTGTCCAGCCACTGTGGGTGGTGTGGGGACCACACAGCTGAACTGCCCATTTTGTCATGGATATTTTTAGTAAAAGTCACAGATAGGTCACTGGCTTCTGTGAATTTTTCTTTGTTGCCTGGGACCTGTTTGTGACTTTTACTAAAAATACTCATGACAAAATCTTAGCCTTAATTACAACCTTTACCATTTGCAACAGAACTCTGCTATAAATAGAGCTGCATGAATGTTCCTTAGTGAATAACTTATGAGATGCATTAAGTCTCTTTGTGGGTCTGTGAATTGTTTGTGGTACAGTTTACTATCTATTCCAATTTATTAGTAATTCAAAGTTATTCACCTAGTTTCAAAGAAAATTATTCTCAAGTAGTTCATTGCAGGTATTTAAAATTCATGCAGCATTTATTAGTTTGGATTATAGTTTGACTTAGTTTATGTGGTATTCTTCTCTTTTCCTCGTTGGCTGTGTGTAATATCTAAAATTAATCTTACGGTGCAGATGTTTGCATTATAAATTGCAATCTTGCTTTCTGTTAATATTCTCTAATGTTCACTTTAACTTTGCTATTTTCATCATTGTTCCTGCCAATAAACTCATTTACTAGAATATTTCACATCACGCAACATTGATGTGAAAAAAAAATAACTTTTTTATTTTTGTGCACTGGGATTTTTTTTTTGGTGCGGGGAGTATTTAGTCATATCTATTTATAAGGGTAGATTTGGGCAATATGCTATCTAAGCCTTCTATCTGAATAATCATTATAGCCGAGTGGTGTCCAAACTTTTCCTGTTGCGCCCCCCTTCCCAGTAATGGGATCTGTCTGCTCCCCTTCTCCATTGCTGCACAGTTGGCTCAGCAGAGGATGAAGGTGGAGCTGTGGGAAGAACTGGGAGGAGGCGGAGCATGGGGTGGAGCTGGTCTGGGGACGGTGTAGAGCTGAGGCTGGGGTCGGGGCTGGCCTACAGGCAGAGGAGACCTAGGTGGTGCTCTCTCCCCATTTTCCATAGGGGCTGGCCTGGGCCCTACTAACGTTCCTACTAACGCCCCCCTAAACATTCCTCTGTTTTCTCCCTAGGGGAATGTGCCCTACATTTTCTGGAGCACTACTATCGCCAAACTGAGTGAATGAGGTGGACATCAGTTACTTAATATGCCACCTCCAATTTTTTCCCAATAACATAATTTATTAATTATTTCTGATGCCTTCTCCCTCTGAATTTGTTAAGCAAACATTATATCTGGATTTCCAGGAATCCAGCTCAGGTGGTCTTGTGTGAAAACTCTCTTCCCCATTGCCATGGAAGACGGCTGGGCCTCTAAATCAGGAGAGGACTGTTCAACTGCATAGTACAAACAAATGTCTGCTATGTCAAATTTACTGCCCTACTGAGTCTTTGCCATTCCTTCTCTGCTTGTGATCCAGACCCAAGTTGGACAGCAAGTCACACAAAGCATTTCCTTTGTTTTTGATGAGGATAGTCACAGGGGATTTGAAATGCCTTGCCAGATTTCCCTGGCTTGCTTTAGGCGCTGTTTCAGCTCTGTAAAATCTAAGCTTTGCTGAGCACTGGGCACACACTAGCAGATATTTTCAGAATGAGGAGGAGGGATTTGGTTGCATGGTGAACTAGACTTTTATTACTTTCTAACTGTGAGGCCATGTCTTCTTTATAAAGGAAGGATGCATATTATAACCAAAGCCACGTATGTGGGTTTTGGCTTCCTAGAATTGATCTTTACGTAACCAGCTAATCATTGTTAAGCAATGATCATTATTAAAGCCACATTTTCCTCTGCAAAGTGCCTTTCAGGTCTGATGCAGCACCACGGATGTCAATGGGAGCTTTGCATTCACTTTAATGAGAGCAGGATATGGGCTAGGGGTGGGCAAATGTTTTGGCCTGAGGACCACATCGGGGTTCTGAAGCTGTATGGAGGGCCAGATAGGAAAGACTGTGCCTTCTGGCCCCCTCCCCCTGTACACCCCCCTCCACTTCCTGCCCCCGACCATCTCCCCTCAGAATCCCCAACCATTCAACCTCCCTGCTCCTTGTCCCCTGACTGCCCCTTCCCAGGAACCCGCACCCTTACCCTCCTCACTGGAACCCACCCCCTAGCCAACCCCCCTGGCTCCCTATCCCTGATTGCCCCGACCCCTAGCCACACCTCCGCCCCCTGACAGGCCCCCTGGGACTCTTATGGCCTATCCAACTCCCCTTGTCCCCTGACCACCCTCCCCAGAACCTCTGCCTCATCCAACCACCTCCAGGACCCCCTGCACCTTATCCAACCCCTCCACTCCCTGCCCCCTTACCATGCCATTCAGACCACCAGGACTGGACGCCGTGCCACCTTGCTGGAGCCAGCCATGCCACCGTGCAGTCTAGAGCAGTGGGGCAGGCTGGCGGCTCTCACAGCCGCGCTGCCTGGCAGGAGCTCGCAGCCGTGCCGCCCAGAGCACTGGCGGGACAGTGAGCTGAGGCTGCAGGCGTGGGTGGGGAGGACAGCAGGGGAGGGGCCAGGGACTAGCCTCCCCAGCTGGGAGCTCAAGGGCCAGGCAAGATTGTCCCACAGGCCAGATGTGCCTTGTGGGCCATAGTTTGCCCACCTCTGATCTGGGCCTTTCATCTTCAAAATGCTTAACAAACATTAGTTTACCAAATTTCTTATTCATATATCAGGTTTCTTATTGGCTCTTTAGAGTGCTAACAATAGATTCAGGAGGCATTTGTGTGTGTGACTTGAATTGGAAATTAGTAGCACAGAAAAAAATTGTAAATTAAAGGACGTTTATAGTCAGAAAAGTGACACCTTGTTTTCCACATTAGCTGCTCCGTTTCCTGGGCCTTAGCTGGCAAAAATCACATTGTACTGTTTTCACTAGTTTAAAATCAGTATAGCTGCAGAAGGGCAGGGTTCTGCCTTTAAGTTCTAGAAAAGCCTGTCACTAAATTTGGTATTTTATTATTGAGGATGATGAATGACAATGAGGTATGGATTGGAAAGAACACAAACTGATTTTCCGGTACTCAACTGAATTGCAGATTTTGAACCTGCCAAAATGTAGAGATGTTTGGAGCTGAGGTTTAGCTTCAGCCCATTACAGAAATAAAGGCCTTCTACAAAGCTGAGCTCTGAATCTTGGATCAGATTCTTAAGCTCCCTTATATCACCTCCACTAAAGTTTGGGGTGTTTGGAGCCCTGGCCTTGATTCAAATCCATCCCCAGTACAAATGTACAGTGGTGAAAACAGGGCTGAGGAATACGTACAGGAAATCAAAAGGAAACAGAACAGAGATGAAGAGAGCAGAGTACGATCCTACTATCAGAGCCTCCCAAAATTCAGTATTTAACTGTCTTCTTTGCTTCCCGCCATTAGTTATTATACATCACCATCTTCACATTTGCCAGACTTTTGGTCTGTGAAATGTTGTAATCAGTTATACTTGTGATGGGCAAATCTCTAAAGAGTCAGTTCAGATAAGGAAACCCTCCTTTCAAATCTGTATGTTCACACATATTATTCCAACATCTTAGCTAAGGATTAGTGCCTCAGTTCAGCTCGGTTGCTAAGCACATGCCTAACTTTGAGCACATGAGTAGTCCTATTGAAATCCATGGCACTACTCACATGCTTAAAGATAGTCATGTACATAAACACCGTGCTGAAGCAGAGATCAGGGCAAGATGGGTCGTGGTGGACAGGGTTGGTGGTTGTTGTTCCTCTGAGCAAGATCAATCAGCACACCTATCTCCAACTACCTAGCACTGTCTATTGCTGGCAGCACATATGCTCCCTGGCTTGCGGGGTATCCTCATTCCAGGGCTGAAAGTAAGGTGGTACAGGCTGGTACGGCATATCATTAAAAAGTAGCTGCCAGTACTGGTCCGTACCTCTGACTTTAAAGCACTGCCACAGCAGCGCTTTAAGGACCCTGCTTAAAGTGCTGCCATGGCAGCACTTTAATGTCGGTGCCCCTTTTGCCCCCCTGGCTCTTTAAATCACCGCTGGAGCCCTGGGGCGGTGCGGGCCAGGCAGCGCAGATGGGCTGGCTGGGGGACCCTGACCACATCCCTGCCCCTTCCACCCAAAGCCCAACTCCTTTCGAGGGTTGTGGGGGGCAGAGCTGACCCCATACCAACAAAAGCTCAATTTTACTTTCACCTGTCTCATTCCCTGTACCATAGACACTCCCTAGCTCAGCGGTGTCCAATAGAAATTCCATGCTCGCCACACTTGTGGTTTTGAATTTTTCTTATTCACCACATTGTACAAAAGGATTAAAAACCATACTACAAATGACATTTCCAATTATTTTTTATTAATGTCAAAAATAAGTAGATAGTACAAAAATATGAATAAGTACTACTAACAGAAAATGACTTCAGTGTGGCACTTTGCATTCTTTTTCTTGTACCATAACCCTGAAATCTGGCATATAATTCATACTGGCCACACATCTTAACTCAGCCTCCAGATTTTCATCCATAATACTTGATCTCTGCTTGGAGTTTATAAAATCTACTGCAGAAAAAGTGGATTCCCGCAACCTGTCTTTCAGTGCAGTTTTCAATGCATTGCTCATGCATTAGCCACAATTCAATAGCCTAGTCGCCACATGTGGCTAGTGGTGAACATATTGGACACTGCTGCCCTAGACAATCACACATGTATTCCATGTCACTTTTACCCATTCAACTGCCAGTGCCTTCTACTGAGTCATCCATGGTAGGACATTCATTTCCCTCATATCAAACGCAAAACCTTCCTGCATCCTGTTCCAACTTGTTCACGGGACAGGATGCGGGTCTTAGTTCCTTGCTATTGTCAGAGAGGAAAGAGTAAGGGCAGAACTGCCGTCTTGTGCAGGTGATGGGTTGAGAATGACAAGTCCCTACAGCTCGAAAAGGCAGACAATAGACACATCTATCTGTCTTACGTTGTTTCATAGTGGTTGATAATTAAGAATGAGTTACGGGTTACTGATGATGCATGGAAGTGGACTGCAGCTCTGCAGCTGATAGTTTACAGATGGTGGCCCTAGAGGAAATCTACAAAAGAGATGAGTGATCCAGAGTGATGGCTAGCATTCTAGGCTGGCATTAAAATCAGAGGGACAGGGAAGTGCATGGCTGTTCAGAGATGCAGAAGCAATGCCCCACCATGTACAAGAGAATTAAATACTTTGTGCATGAAAAGAAGGGGTTCCAGCCAAACCTCTTCCCACTGGAAGATATAGGTGGCAAGTTTAACACCGAAGGTGACAGGGATCAGCAGCAGGGAGGGTCTGAACAGCATCATATCAGACCAGCTGCACACGCATTCTAAGTAGCACTGTACAGAAGAAGAGTGAGAACTAAAGGAGGAGAAAACGGTCTCCTCCCACCCAGCTGTTCTGAGAAGTAGTGCGCCAACCTCAGACACAGAATGAGTTCATATAGGCTCCTTTGACTTTACGGGACCTGTACCCATGTATCCCAGGTCTGAATTTGGCTCAATAAATACAAATTCATTGATTTGATTTCTCTACACCTTAATGAGAAACAAATCTTGCCACACTGTGGTAACAAACAGGTAACATATAGTCTGATCTGTGGGTACTTAGGTAGGGGTAAGTGTGGGGCAAGAATGTGCTATCTCTGTGCAGAGCAGCCCATATGTATGGGTGCTTGTTACACCCAAGGACAGCTCCGGGGGGCAGTTATACAATTCTTCCCGCTCACTGACAGAGAGGCTGACATCCATACTAACGAGACAGATTAAAGTTCAGAAAAGTTTTCCTGTGTTTTCTATCAGCAGTCCAATTTTGTTGTAACTGACCATCATATCCTCCTCAGTCTTTTCTGAGAAGGCAGCCAAGATACAGAGGATTCATTTTTATGCTAGAGAAATGAGTCCCTATATTGCAGCAGATCCCAGCAATAGTGCAGCTACACCAGTGCTAAGCCACTAGTGTAGACACAGCTCAGGTTGCTACCACAAAAAACACCTCAGAATCCCTCTCTATACCAGAGCTTGCACCTTCTCTCCCCCTTGTGAAGCTGAACCATTGCTGGCAATTGCTGTAATGTTTCACAATGCAGACAATGCCTTAGTAGCAGTAGCTGCAAATATAGGCCAAATGCTTTACTTCTGATACTTTAACGTCAAGTATATGTCTTCTAGCATAGCTGAAGAGCGGCAGCATTGCTCACATGCCCTGTGTGATTTCCTTTGTAGTTCTCTGACTCCTGATATTTTCCTCAGAGGATCTTCATTTATTCTCAGTGTCCACTGACCTGGCGGTAAGGGTTGGTTAATATTGTATAAGATGTATTAGTAGGTGGTGTGCTGGGCTTTGCTGACTTGCTGGTGGGGTGTGCTGTAGTTGGAAAAGGAGAAAGTCAACATACAAGAAATAGCCATGTCTGAATGTCATCATTTAAAGACTGCTTATGGTTATATGCCTTATTTTTGGCTGTTTACTATTAGCCCAGAAATGATAGTTCCTGAAGTGAGAGACTAACAGTGTAGCTGTCTTGATTTTCTCAGTAGCTGATAGTTTTCTGTCAGTGGTCAAATGGCCAAGCAGGGTTAGGACATACCGCAGGGCCTGGCTGAGTTCAGGATTTTCCACTCATTTTCTCATTTAGTTTTCAACAAATTGAGGAATGGAAAAACTTGGCATAGGGATGGTTTCAGAGTTCTCAGGTCCCTGGTGCCAGTCATAAAGGGCTTAAAGATCCATAAGAACTACTTCACCAATGGAGAACAGAGAGTTATTGGCCTGATGTCACTGTGCAAGAGGGGTAGAATGACTGCTATTTTTTGATCAATGATGCAGGAATGAACATCGTGTAATAGGAAGAATTTGGTGTAGGTATTGAAAATAATTGATTTTTCACTTTGAGGTATTTGGATTGGATGCAGATCATCCAGTATGTAACTGTTCCCTGATTGGAATCAGAAGTCTGATGTAAATACTGACAACACTGAATGAATTTGAAACTTGGATATTCTGCAACCTTGGCTGTTTTGGTGAAGCTTTCTGCCAGTAAAATCATGCACTAGAAAGAACATTCATGGAAAGTGAATGCCAAAGGCACGTGGATGCAGTTGAAGTGAATTTGTTTAAAATGAAAATGAAAATCAGTGAATAGTTTTTTTCAGTATTTGCCCAACTCTAGTTATTACATTTTTTGTAACAAAGAGCTGCATATAAAACATTATTCAGTAATCCAGCTATTTCAGCTGCTTTTGAAAGGTGTTGAAAGTAATGTTGAACAACCATTTTACTTAGTATTGCATAGAGCTGTGCCAATAACTTATTTTTTGGTTCACTAGAAGTTCTGAAAAAAAACAGTTCTCGATTTGAAATTTTTTCAATTTTTTCAGCAAATCGAAAAAAAGGTTTTGGATTGAAGAAAACATTTTTTTTCTCCCAAAATGAAATGTGTCATTTTGAGCTTTTTCTTAATGTTTGTTCTAAATTAAATCAAAATGAAGGACATTTTGAAACACGAAGTTGTTTTAAATCAAAAAATCAAAATGTTTCATTTAGAAAACATCAGAATAAAACATTTTGGTTTTTTTCAGATTTTTTTTAACCAATCAATTCAGCAAAATCAACACAAAATCATTTAATTTTTTGGTTGACACAAATCTGCATTTTTTGGTGAGAAAATGTTTGTCCAAAATGTTTTACCCAGCCCTAGTATTGCATGTGCTACTTCTACTGCTTCTGCTTAATAGCATTGGTAATAACCAGAGAGTGCTCCTATCAGGTTCTGAAAAAGATTTGTACATAAGAACTTCTACTCTCTCAGATTAAAATAATTATTTGGATGCATGTACATAGATCAGTGATAAAAGGTATAACCTTTCCCTTTGCTTCTGGAAATGTGCTCTGCTTTGATCAATAAATATAAGGCATAGAAATACGGGAGAAGAATATTCACCTTAGGAAGGACTAATTTGGCTCAATCAATATGCTATTCCAGTCCTTTGAAGCTAATATCTTATACAGTGGAATATACCTGCAGATGAAGGACAAGAATTTCTATTACTTTCCAATACAGGTGGGCTGGAGATACAAAATATAGATCTTGATTTGGAGATCTATCTCTTCAGTTTGGGGATGATGAATTTGGGAGGACTTTGTGAACATTTAACTTTCTTCTGAAAAGTACATAGCTATGATCTATGCAGAATGGATTTTTTTGCTCAGGGGTGTGCTGACTTAGGCATATTCCTACAAATCCTCATCCTCGGTATTGACAACTTTTATGATTTAGTGCAAGTTTTGTGTGTTTGCTGTTTTCCTGGACTCAGTGAATTACATGGGAATCTCAGAATTCAGTTTTTTAAAGGAAGCAACGGAGTCCTGTGGCACCTTAAAGACTAACAAAAGTATTGAAGCATAAGCTTTCATGGGCTAGGCATGCATCCAACGAAGTGGGTACTAGCCCACAAAAGCTTATGCTTCAATACTTTTGTTAGTCTTTAAGGTGCCACAGGACTCTCTGTCACTTCTGCAAATCCAGACTAACACGGCTACCTCTCTGATTCTTGACAGTTTTTTAAAGTAAGTTTCTAGCACTTGTGGTTGCAGAGAAAACCTTGAAAATGTGAACCTTATAGGCTCAAAAAGAAGTCAAATAAAAAGAAGCCCAATGTTGTTTTTTCAAAATGTCTTGATTTCCTTTGGAGGGCTAATGATTTTTGAATAATGTTTGGTAATACCACATCCTCATGGTCCAGAGGGTCTCTCAGACTAGTCTCTTCTTCCTCTTCATCACTGTCACTAGTGGTATGGCTATGTTACTGCATAGCAAGCTATACCAGCATATCTCCATAGTATGGATGCAGCCTACACTGACGGGGTCGGGGAAGGACACCAGTGTAGGGACACCACCTCTTAGAATGAAGTTAGAACAGAAAAATGTTTCCGATGATAGGGTTGCAGCTACACTGGTGTGGGGCCAGCCATCTCAGTCGTGGTGTGTTATTTTCACACATCTGACCAATCTAGTGATGTCGACTAACATTCACATGTAGATCAAGCCTAAGTTTGTTGGGCTTTTTCTTTTACCTACACTGCTGCAGGATATACATGCAATTGCAGAAAGGTCCACTGCTCTCTCAGTTAGGGGGTTAGAGAAGAAAAAAAGGCGTAACACAGCCAGAACTTTTGTTTTTAATCGATCCTGTTGCTTTTTTGTGTGATAACTTCTTCCCAATCTGCTCCAGAGTGCAATGGTTTATGCTCCTAGACTGCAGGTTTTACAGGTCTCAAGAAACTTCTGCCTTCCAGTATGCTCCGTGGAGACCAAGGGAGATTTTCATTTAGTGTTCTTGTTCTCTTGAGAATGAAAATCACTAGGATCTGACAGTGACAGCTTCCTAGACTGGGAGGAATAAGAGTTTGTGAATTCTGCTATTAAATCATATGGTGATGATTTACCAGTGCAGATGTATTTACCAATACTGTATTATCTAACTAGCTTATGTAATTAAGAGTCTTTCCTTTGATTTGCCTCAAAGTTCACTGGCTTTGCTCAGAAAAATAAAACTAACAAGTCACAATGAGCCGTGATTTATAATTTTGTTGTTATTATTATAGTAATAGAACCAAGGGGCCTCAATCAGGATTATAGCCTGCTTGTGCTAGGAGCTACAAACCCATGTAAGAACCTGGGGTCCAATGGATTGTTGCCCTGCACTTTGTGCAGTGATACAAATGGAAAGTGATTGCAAAATGTTACCACTCTGATTGAGTAGTGTTTTACATCCATTTTGCATTCATCTTGCGCTAGTGTAAATGTCTGTTTACAGTGCAGACAAAGACTGATCCAAATAGTCAGGACTGACAAAGTGTGAGGGGCAGGAATGCAATGGATAAGCAGAATGACCAGAAAAGGGGGTGGTTAGTAAATGTCATGCTAGTTACATTTTTTGTGGGGGCAAAGGGGGTTTGACGCTGGCAGACCCAGTGCCAGTTCATGCCAAGGCCCCAGGTCTCACTGAACACTGACAAATGCATAGCTGGAAACCAGTCTGTCTCACCTGTATGTTCTGTGACAAAGCTCCAAGTCTGTACTTGTGGGTCCTGCGCTTCCTGGCAGATTTAGGGGCCTCAGAAACTCATCTAGGCCCCAGAGTGACCTCCCTTTCTCAGTATAATTGGCAAGAGTCACCACCTAGTGAGTGGCCTTCATCACAGGCCAGTATGGAAGATGGAAAAAGGGGGGAGCCCGGGCCCACTCTCTACTCCGGACTCCAGCCCAGGGACCCTAATAGTATCAGCTAAGATGGCTGACCTTTTAGGCACAAAACACAATACAATTCCCTGAGCTACTTCCCCACAGCAGTCCCTGCTTCTTCATACTCCACTTCACCCTTACCTCAGGGCCTCCTTCCTTCTGGATGATATGTTGTCCACCACTCAGTCTCACCAACAGCACAATCTCCTTCCACAGCTCCTGACACCCACAGCCCACCTGACTAACTGGGAGGTTTTTATCTGGATTCAGCCAGTCCCTGATTGGCTTCAGGTGTCCCAATTAGGCTAGCTGTTTCTACTCCTTTCTAGAAGGTTCTTAATTGGCCCCAGGTGTCTTGATTGGCCTGGAGTAGCCTTTGTTTGGCTATCCAGGGAACAAGGACCTGCACATCCTGAGACTAATATACCTGCCTTCCAGCACTCTCCTATATCCTTCTGGTCTGACTCCGTCACAGTTCATATTGCTAAGATAGGTATTAGAGTTGTAAGAATGTGTTTGGTGTTTAGACCTTAGGAGTAGCTTGTAGGATGCTGCATGTATTAGTCTCACTTCTTGGTACCCCATGTTAGAAAACAATAGCAAATGTTTTCATTTCATTGTCACTGTGTAACTCATCAGACAAGAAAGAAGCCTTCTATAATGTAAATGCTGGCTTCCTGCAGAAGATGTTAGGTCCTGCCCAGAGAGAAAGCCATTGAAATCAAATGAGCCACTGTGAGACATCAAGGGTATATCTACACTGCAGTGTAAGCCCAGGGTTGGTGGGATGTGAATCAGCTGACCTGTGTTAAGGAACGCTGGGCTTGAGAATCTACGTTGTATTTTAACCCTAAGTTAATACTTTTCTAGCCCTTGCTTGAACCTGGGGCTCTGGTGTCCACACTGCAATGTGCAGACCCTAGTCAAAGTAACCGTATTTCAGAGTTCCTAGTACCCACCCCCCAAAAAATATGGCCACTTTAGACTGAGGACCATGGTGTGCTGTGGGAAAATTTTACTGCCCTCCCTGCACATTATCAGGAAGCAGCTCACTTTGCAAAAGGCTTGATTGGTTCACCCTCCATTGCAAACCCAGGAGGCTCTCTGATAGTGTGCTTGCAATTCAGTGATCAGAAGTTAATGGGTTAATGCTGACCTGAGCTGCTGCCATTTCTAAAAGTGGGGCTGGTGGCTTCCATTTTCACTAGAGTGGATTACAGATTGTTGGGATCGAGAGGACTAAGGAAATTGTCCCATGGAATTGTGAGATACTTCTGGCTGACTTCTGGGACCTGAGTCAAGCAGGGCTGTGTCTACATTGCAAAGCAATAGGACCCTGGGTCCTGGTGTAACTCGAGCTCAGACTTTCCAGACCAGCAGGGTCCTGGGACTGTGGGTCCAAGCCCTGGGTTAGCACAATTGCAGTGTAGATGAAAAGGGGGTTAGGCTTCAGCCCAGGTTCAAGCACGGGCTTATGTTGCAGTGTTGACATACCCCAAAAGAACAAAGACTTGCACTCTTCATCCCCTCCAGGAAGAGAAAACCTGCACATGAACTCATTCCATCAGCTTGGGCTCTGGGGGAGAAGGGGATAAAAATCCCTGACTAGGAGAAACTTAATTCTTTTTGCTGCTTGGACTCTGAAGGGGCAAGAATCACCAAGCATAAACACCTCTCCCCCCAGCTGTTTTGCCTGGGTTAGCCCTAAAGACATATGGAGTTTGCTTATGATAGAAGTTTGTATCCTCTTTTGGAACCTAAGAGTGTAACCCATTTGCGTGTAGATGTTTATTTGCTTTAATTTTATAAATAACTTTTATTTCTTTTTCCTACTTAATAAAGCTTTAGTTAGTTTATTACAGCAGTGGATCTCAAACTTTCCAGACTACTGCACCCCTTTCAGGAGGCTGACTTGTCTTGCAGATCTCCAAGTTTCACTTCATTTAAAAAACTCCTTGCTTACAAAATCAGACATAACAATACAAAAGTGTCACAGCCCACTATTACTGAAACATTGGTCACTTTCTTCTTTTTAACATATTATTGTAAAATAAACCAATTGGAATATAAATATTGTACTTACATTCCAGGGTATAGGATATAGAGCAGTACAAACAAGTCATTGTCTGTATGAAATTTTAGTTTGTACTGACTTCTCTAGTGCTTTTTATGTAGCCAGTTGTAAAACTAGGCAAATAGCTAGATGAGTTGATGTACCCCCTGGAAGACCTCTGTGTACCCCCAGGGGTATGCATACCCTTGGTTGAGAACCACTGTGTTACAGGATTGGCTACAAGTGTTGTCTTTGGTTTGAGATCTGAGTACAATTGATCTGAGGTAAGTGATGGATCTTTTGGGACTGGAAGTAACCTGAATATTGTTGTGATTACTGGTATAAGGGGCCATATAGCACAGAGGCAGGCTTACTTGGAGTGATAAGATAGACTAGAGTACCCAAGGGGACTTGTTACTTGGTTAGTGAAATCTAATTATAGAATATATAACCAGTTTGGAGTTTGTCTCCTATTTCCTGACAGGCTGCCCTGAGGTTGGCAACCACATTCATGAGCCACCCAGGACAGCATGACAAGGGGTGTTTCATGATTTTAGTTGTGCCTTATAAGATTCTCCATATACACCTGGTCGTATACATGCCTCCAGGAGAGCTGGGTGAAATTTTTCAGACTGCACTTTTTTTTTTTTTTTGCTGAAAAATGCAGAGTTGAGTTGACTAAAATATTTTGTGAATTTGCAGAATAGCTTCAATAGAAAAGCTCCCTCTAAAATGCTGAAAAAAAGAAATATTTTGTTTTGCATTTCAGTTTTTTCCATCTGAAATAACTTTCCATTTAGAATTTTACCTCAATACCATTAAAAAAAATTAAAAAACCCCTATTCCTCTAAAACAAAATGTTTCGTTTTGGATGGAATGAATGTTTTGTTTGACACAAAACCAGTTATTTTCACTGTGGGCTGATCCTGAAGAAACCAAAAAATCAATTATTTGCACTGCTGTGAAAGTGAGCAGCAGCTCTGTGTGACTTTCAACACTGCAGCTGTTGGATTTCTCTGGTTCCCTAATAGAATACAAAAAAGGCTAGTGCATTTTGCTGGTTAGCTGGGAAGAGAATAAAGGCAGTTGCACCGTATCTGTGTGAGACCGTAAGTGGCAGCTTGTTTAACACTGTCACTGACACCAAAACTGTCAACCACCTGCCTCAGACCATTACAGCACAAATAACGCTGGTTGTCTTGAGGAGCCTCTCTGATGTTTTCCACTTCCGTTGGCTTCTGCCCCTTATGGAAGCTGTTCAGACTAATGTCTCTCTTTTCTCCCTCCCTTTCTGAATTTTGAACAAAATTCTGTTTGTAATTGGGGCTGCGTTTGCTCTTTTCTAGGCTAAATAATTAGACCATCAGTAACCCCATCTCCTTTCCTCTCCCAAAAAACATTGAATCACAAAGACCAGCTCCCAGCTCCCAACCTCCCTTTTCCATTCCTGGCAATTTTCAGGCACAAAGAAAACACAACTGAAAAAGATGCTTGAAATGAGGGTCACAAGATTTTAAGAACCTCATCATTTCAGCTGGGTTGCTATTTTGTTTTGGACTGTGATATTTTGGTGTCCTGATGCCAGGAAGTGCAGAAATGCTCAACATGAACAAATATGACTTAGCTCTTGCATAGTATGTTTCATTATCCAAGAGCTTTTCAGTCATTAACTAATTATCCCCCGTACTGTCCCTGTGAGGTAGGTAGATAAACATTACCATGATGATTTTTGTCCCCATTTATAGATAGGGAAGTGGAGGCTGAATGTGAGGGCCTATTTCAATACGATGCAGTGCACCATAGATGCTGACTCCATGGGTGCTCCAGGGCTGAAGCACCCATGTGGAAGAAAATAGTGGGTGCTTAGCACCCACTGGCAGTCTTGCTGATCAGCTCCTCCCCCACCCTCCCCCAGCACCTCCCACCCACCAGTGGGCCCTGCCTATCAGCTCCCCCTCTTACCTGGCCGTACCTCCTGCATGCCACAATCAGCTGTTCAGCGGCATGCAGGAGGCATGAGGGGGAGAAGTGGGGGCAGGAAGAGTCAGAGCAGGGGTTGCAGGTGTGGGGGAATGGGTGGAGGGTGGGGTGCTGGGGCAGAGCAGAGCTCAAACAACTCCAACTCTCGGGGAAATCCCAAAGTCGGCGTCTCTGCTGTGCACTCTCAATTCATGGCATCAAGCAACATGGTGGCTTAGGCTTTAAGGGTATGTGTAGCCAATGAAGAAAAAAAGCATGGCTGGCCTGTGCCGACTGACTCGAGCTTGTGGAGCCATTCCGTTGCCGAGTAGATGTTCAGGCTCGAGCTGGAGCCCAAGCTCTGGGACCCTCCTACCTCACAGGATCTCAGAGCCCAGGCTCCAGACGAAGCCTGAAAGTCAACTCAGCAATGGACTACACAGCAACAGCCCAGCCGAGGGACAGCATGTCTACACAGCAAAGAAAAACCCACCACTGGTCTGTGCCAGCTAATGCAGACTCACGGGGCTAGCACTGGCCAGTGGTGGGTTTTTCTTTGCTGTGTAGACATGCCCTCTGCAGGCCTTGCATCAGGACTTTAGAGTTTGTTTAGACTACAGTTTTTGGCCTTGTCTACATAAGAAAGTTGCACTCCAAAGGTATGAGTTTTTTAAGCTGATTATGTTAAGCTAGTCCAAAAGGCTATCTAGACAAGCCGTTTAATCCAGTTTTTTTTAGTTTGATTTAAAAAGGATTAGAAATCAATTTAAACTAAACCACTGTTACTGAAATAAGAGTTTGTACTTGATTGTCTAAACTGGTTTAAAGACAGTACAACTTTCTCATGTAGAGATGGAACACGTGGGTGTAGACACAAACTACTAATCTCTCTGTCTAGGAATAAACACTGTGGTGTGTCTAGACTAACATTTAATTAACCCTGTGCTCAAATCACTAGACAACAGTTTTTGTCTTTAAAAAAAAGCATACACAAAGAGATAACTGAATTTTCCTGACTTCAAAGATGTATGGCAAAAAGATTTCATAGAATATTAGCGTTGGAAGGGACCTCATGAGGTCATCTAGTCCAACCTCCTGCTCAAAGCAGGACCAGTCCCCAAGTAAATCATCCCAGCCAGGGCTTTGTCAAGCCTGACCTTAAAAACCTCTAAGGAAGGAGATTCCATCACCTCCCTAGGTAACCCATTCCAGTGCTTCACCACCCTCCTAGTGAACAAGTTTTTCCTAATATCCAACCTAAACCTCCCCCTCTGCAACTTGAGACCATCACTCTTTGTTATGTCATCTGGTACCACTGAGAACAGTCTAGATCCATCCCTTTTGGAAGCCCCTTTCGGGTAGTTGAAAGCAGCTATCAAATCCCTCCTCAATCTTCTTTTCTGCAGACTAAATAATCCCAGTTTCCTCAGACTCTTCTCGTAAGTCATGTGCTCCAGCCCCCTAATCATTTTTGATGCCCTCCGCTAGACTCTTTCCAATTTATCCACATCCTTCCTGTAGTGTGGGGCTCAAAGCTGAACACAGTACTCCAGATGAGGCCTCACCAATGCCAAATAGAGGGGAATGATCATGTCCCTCGATCTGCTGGAAATGCCCCTACTTATACAACCCAAAATGCCATCAGCCTTCTTGGCAACAAGGGCACACTGTTGACTCATATCCAGCTTCTAGTCTACTGTAATCCCTAGGTCCTTTTCTGCAGAACTGCTGCCTAGCCGTTTGGTCCCTAGTCTGTAGCAGTGCATGGGATTCTTCCATCCTAAGTACAGGACTCTGCACTTGTCCTTGCTGAACCTCATCAGATTTCTTTTGGCCCAATCCTCTAATTTGTTTAGGTTCCTCTGTATCCTATCCCTACCCTCCAGCGTATTTACCACTCCTCCCGGTTTAGTGTTATCAGCAAACTTGCTGAGGGTGCAGTCCACGCCATCCTCCAGATCGTTAATGAAAATATTGAACAAAACTGGCCCCAGGATCGATTCTTGGGGCACTCTACTTGATACCGACTGCCAACTAGACATGGAGCAATTGATCACTACCTGTTGAGCCTGACGATCTAGTCAGCTTTCTATCCACCTTATGGTCCATTCTTCCAGCCCATACTACTTTAACTTGCTGGCAAGAATACTTGATCGTGATGAATTTTTATTTCATCCCAGCTGGTCTAATTGTAACATTCCATTCTCACAAATCTGTTAAGTAATCTCATGGCATTTGATTCTGGACTGCTGAATTTAAAGCCTAGTATAAACATAAAACCCCACTATGGTTTTCAATTTTTGTCTCCATTATGTGGCTGTTACCAGAACAGGCTGAACTGATGTCATGGTTTTTAAGTAATTCATATTTTAGATGGCACATGAGCCTTCACCCAGCAGAGCCCATACATCTTAATGGAGCTAGCCGAGTTCAGCAAGAGCACAAATAATTCAAAGCTTTCACGGCCTTTAGAACTCATGAGCCAAAAGAGTAGTTCTACTTTTTAACACAAATCCCTTGACTTTTGTAGGGGGAAGATCTATCTCCGATTTGTGTGTGTGCTGTATTTTAGGGATTTGTTCTCAGGGATCAGAAACACAGGTTACTTTTGTTAGAGACACTAGATGAAGGAGGATGCTGAGATAAAAGATGAATTCTATGTCTTTTGTAGGCAGATACATAGAGTGGTACCCATTTAAATGAGTGCCTAAAAAAGGAACTAACCTGTTAGTTGGAAAGATTTCCTGTGAAGTAAATGAGAATGTACAGCTCTTTGAAGTGAGTTCCTGAGATAGGAATAGATTTGTTCTAAGAACAGACTTGTTCATCCAAATAAATAAATAAAAAATTTTAAAAAATGGAACATTGAGTTGATAAAAATATAGCTCACTATGTGCGTAACAAGTTTTTATTGTTCCTTTATTAAAATACATTTGAAGCTCATTAGAGAAGACGAGGCCCTTGACAGAGGGGTAGCACTTTGCCTGGAGTGACACAGACGTTCAGTTACAGCTCGTGGTCTCTGACTTCCTAGGCCAGCAGGGGTTGGGCTAGCTCTGAAGGTAGAAGAGTTCAATGGAAGTGGAGGGCAGAAGCGAGGATGGATTGATTCTTAGTGCAATGACCAAAACGTAGAGGACCCTCTTGGAAAAATAAAATACCTTAAGGCTAAATTCTGCCTGCTGGAGTGTGTGTATGCGTGTGTGCACATGTACAGCTCCCACTGAGTTGCACACTGTATGCTATCCAAGAAGGGGGGAGGCCAAAACCGAAGGAAAAAAAATTAGCACACTATTACTGGAAAACTGCTTACTTTTGTATTTTTATGTCTGACTTTGTAAGCAAGTAGTTTTTAAATGAAGTGAAACTTGGCGATATGCAAGACAAATCAGACTCCTGAAAAGGGTACAATAGTCTGGAGTGTTTGAAAACCACTGGTCTATGCCAAACCCAATTCTTTATTCTGGGACTGTTACTTCCCTTTCTGCATTCCCCTCCAATTGATGAGACTGACACTTTGTGGAAGGACAGTACAAATAGGCAGCTACCACAAGGACTGATTTTCTGCTGCTTTAGAAAGCAGGCAACAGGGAATGCTGACTGTCAGAAGCTGGGACTGGACAACTGGGAATGGATCACTCAGTAATTGCCTTGTTCTGTTCATTCCCTCTGAAGCATCTGGCATTGGCCACTGTTGGAAGACAGAATAGTGGGCTAGATGGACCATTGGTCTGACCCAGTACGGCCACTCTTGTGTTCTTATATTCACAGTGGAGTGTCATCCTCTCTGTGATGTGCCTGACTGTTCACAGCCTAGGGAGAGTTCCATAGCTACTATTGCATTCACATTATTCTATCCCTTACTCACTATTTGATTCAAAGAAAAAAGGAGCAAGTTGGTTCATCTTCTGAGAGACTCTCTCTCCCATCAGCAAAGTATCATTAAAGTAAAGCAGAAGAAGTACTGCTATTTTTGGCCACCAATCACAATCTGTGATTTGTGGGAGAATCTTTGGGACGGATGGCAAGTGGGACTTGCCTGCTTACCTACACAATACTGGCAGCGAGGCAGGGAGAAAGACACAATAATAATACAAAGTGACATCTCACTCTCCTGACACCTCAGCAAATGTCTACAGTAGAAAAAAAGCAATAGAATAGTTACTTTTAAGTGGGTTGTTATGTAATAGGAACTCTTGATTCCTTCACATTTCCCTTCCTCGTACAGTTGGACAGCCCCTCAGGATAATTTTATTGGCGCATACAACATATTAAGAGGTTTCTAGAAAGACATCTTTGTAGAAGACAGTATGGCCCAGTAAATGAGGGATGCAAGGGAACCTCGGTTTGAATCCTAGTGCTGTGTGATCTTGGCTAAGTCACTTAGATCTTTCAGAGATGCAGTTTCATCACCTGTACAGTGGAGAGAATGACACCTACCTTTATAAAGAGCTTTCATATCTACAGATAGATGTGCTGGTTTCTGTGGGATGTTAACAACACTAGTGCTAGTACCAAGGGTGCTTATAATGATTCTCTTTGTTAATCTTTAGCTTGATCTTTGGTCTATACAGAAAGCTAATGTCAGTTGCTATGAGACTTTTCTATACTTGGTGATGAAAGACCAAACACATGCAACCTGCTGACAGGTTGTGTCTTCCCAAGGAAAGAGATGGATTTTTTTCTGCAAGCATGAAAATTACTGAGCCTTGGTCACATGAATACATTTACTCTTATTGTCTGCTGCTCACAGGCCCCTCTCCAAGTTCAGCTAACAACATCTGGCAAGCCATTAATAACAGCTGACTGTGATAAATGTCTGTTCGCTGCAACTGACTTCAGCATTAAATGGCTGACCTGAGTTTAGACAACCGGACCTTAATAGCATTCACATGTAAATTAGATACAAATCCTTACTGGAGTGGTGCTGTGGTTAAACAGGCAATCTCTTTTCATGTGTGAGCAATTTTAACAAATTATCCTGTTTCTTTGTTTTTGCCTTCTCCCTCTTTTCTCTCTTGCAATTTCCTTGATTATTTATTTCTACATCTGGCATTAGTGTATCATGTTAGCAGTCATGTCTCCCTGTGAAAGAGTTAAGGAACAGGGTTCTTCCCTGACCCCACCCTTCCTTTCCCTCAGTTGAGATTAGGTTTGATGCAAGAATTGCAGGGTGAAATTATATGTCCTATGTTATACAGGATGTCAGACTAGATTACCACAATGGACCTTTCTGCTCTTAAAATATATGAAACTCCTGCTATTCATCCTCCTGCCCATGAAACTGCCACTGTTTTCAGCTCTTCTGTTCTCTTCTTATTTACAAAACTGTTTGGCTCTGGTCAAGTCATTTAACTAGAGCCTGTCTCCTGAGCTGTAACATCAGATAAGGTTTGTTCAGTGCTTTCAACATGTAAAGTGTGTAGTCCAGTGGATGTGGGGTCTATTCCTGTGTAGTCCCGCAGGTAATGTAGGGTCTATTCCTAGCTGTGTCAATGATTTGCTCTGTGACTAACCAAGTCACTTAGAGTATGTCTACACAGCAATTAAACACCCCCAGTACAACACAGGTCAGCTGACTTGGGTTTCAAGGCTATAAAATTGATGTGTAGAGATCCGGAGTCAGTCTGGAGCCTGATTCTCTGGGACGCTGAGAGGAGGGAGAGTCTCAGAGCTCAAGCTCCAGTTGAAGTGTGAACAGCTACATGGCAATTTTTAGCTCCGTGAGCTAGAGTCAGCTGACCCTGGCAAGCTGCAGCCATGCTGTGGGTCTCTTATTCCAGTGTAGATGTATTCTGAGGGACCAGTTGTGCCTGGTGCTTGTATGGTGTGGGAGAGGATCCAGCCTCCCATTTGCAGAGCCCACATGAGGAGGCCAAGCCTAATTGAGGTCTCTGTTCTCAGAGTAATACAGGGAACTATCTCTCTTTCTTCCCTTGGGCGTGCAAAGGTACCAAAAGGCAGAGGATAAACTGGATTGCGGCCCCAGTCTCTGTCTGCACTACTGCGAGTGATAAGACCAAGGCAGAGAGGGGCTAGAATGCACCTGGATGGAAAGTTGCAACAGGCACTTTCTCTTGGCATAGAGATGCATAGTGTCTCCCTCAGCTTTACCCAAGGGAAGTGGGTCTCTGTGCTGCCCCCATATAAGGTGGTGCCTAAATGGCCCAGTTAAGCCCATAATATTTTCTAGCCTCAGTTTCGCCATCTGCATAAGTAAGGATATCAATACCCATTATCCTTTGTAAAGCACCTTTAACCTGTGGATCGCTAAATAACAGCCTAGTACTATCATTTAGAACTAGCTGATGAATCACTCCACTAGGGGGAGAAGCTTATTCTGACTTTCTGTGGGTAATTTATTCCAGTTCACCTAAACCCTGTGAATATTTTTTCAGAGCTCAAAACAACAGGCTCTGTGGCATGGCTATTCAGGTCTCCTGAAATGTCAGCTTGGAATGACTGACAAACATAAAGGCTTTGTAGTAGCAAGGCAGTGATACCCCTCGTTTTCCTTCCCATGTAATACTGCCAACCAACCCCATTAAATCTCCTGGATTTCAGGAATAGCTGAACTGCACTAATATGTGTTGCCATTCCTCTGTTTTCAGTGATTCATAAGCCTCTTGTTGGCTGAAGGTGAACTGAAGAGAATACACACATTGAATGTGGGTGGGGGGGGCCTTCATATTAACTATGAGAGTCCACCAAATATGTAACACTGGAGATGGATTCTGCACTTAGCATTAAGTTCCATCATGGTGCCATTGTTTTCCTACTGATTCAAGGGCTTCAAATGGGGGGAAAAAACTGTGAGATTGTAACAGGCTCTCAAACATTACTGTGATGGGGACCATATAGATAGATGGGTAGAAAAAAACAGCTTCAAGCTCTATCAGTCTTAAAAAAATATGTGGCATAAAATACACGATGGGGGTATAAAGATTGTCATCTGTTTTGGAAGATCTGTATAACACAGGTGTCTCTCAACCTTTAGCGAATGGTATAATGACATTCATCCATGTGTTCTGTCTCATCTATCAGATTATCTAGTGGTTGAAGCTGGGTATTTAGAGGGAGAGCCTTAGAGTTCTCTTTCTGAGAGATGTAGTCTAAGGGCTTGGTTACACTTGCAGCAGTAGAGCGCTTTGAGTTAAACCAGCCTTCGGAGAGTGCACGAGGGAAAGTGCTCCAGTCTGTCCACACTGTCAGCTGCAAGCGCACTGGTGTGACCACATTTGCGGCATTTGCAGAGGCATTGGGAACGGTGCATTATGGGTAGCTATCCCAGAGTTCAAGTGGCTGCAATGTGCTTTTTAAATGCGGGGAGTGGGGTGGACTGTGTTGTATGTATGTGAGGGTGGACTAAGGGCTTGACTACACTTGAAATTTCAAAGCGCTACCATGGGAACGCTCCCTCAGCAGCGCTTTGAAGTGTGAGTGTGGCCATGTGCGAGCGCTGGGAGACAGCTCTCCCAGCGCTCCTGGTAATCCACCTCCACAAAGGGATTAGCTCCAAGCGTGGGGAGCCCGGCTTCCAGCGCTTAGAGCCTGGCCACACTTGCTCTTTACAGCGCTCAGACTTGCTGTGCTCAGAGGAGGTGACTTTTCACACCCCTGAGCCAGCAAGTTAGAGCGCTGTAAAGTGACAGTGTAGCCAAGCCCTGACATTCTCTCCAGAGGTTGGGGCACTAGCCTGTGCTTGGGAATCCAGGTTCAGTTCACATAGGCTTCCTGTGCGAATTTGGGCAGCTCACTTGGGGTATATCTACACTGCAATGTCATTACAGCACATGCAGACACACTCAGACTGACTTTAATCTAGCTCGATCAAAGTTAGCTTGAGTAACAGTAGCAGTGAAGGTGCGGCAGCATTGGTAGTGTCACGGGCTACTTGTGCCTGCCTGGGAACCTGGGTACACACTCTAGTAGCTAGCTTATGCCACCTGCCCCTGCTGCTATGGCTTCACTACTGTTGGTATCCAAGCTAGGTAGGTCGAAGCTGGCTTGAGTAGGCCTACCTATGCTACAATCATATTTTCCAGTTGTAGTGTAGACATACCTTCTTCTCTCTGAGCCTAAGTTCCACATTTCTCAAATGTACTCCCCTGCCTCGCAGGAGTGAAGATAAATACATTAAAGATTGTGAGAGCTTAGATACTATGATAATGGAGGCCACATAAGTACCTTAGCTAGACTGAGTTGATGTACAACCCCTAATAGTCACTCAAGAGAGGTCACTTACTTTATCTATGCCTTAGTTTACCTATCTGTATATGGGGCATGTTGTTCACCTTACAGGGATGTTCTAAGACTTGGTGTTTGTGAAGCACTTTGAAATCCCTTGTTGAGAGGTTGAAGTATTATATTGGCTGAAATATACATAACATTTACAGGAATACTTGTCTGGTGCAACACAGAAGGAGGTAAAGAATGACCCAATACCCAGATTTGAGCTGCAACAATTCACTTAGCACTTGTGTGATTTATTTTTAGAAGGTGTGATTGAATAATTAAAACAAACTGTACAATCCTGTAGACAATGAGGCAGATTTTCTGAGGAGTCCAGTTCCTGCTGAGCTTACCCAGGCGGGGCTTGTGGAAAACTGGCTCCCTGAGTCTCTGCTCCAGCACAAGTTAAAACCGCCTATAGTTCCCAGCAAAAGTTGAAGTAGTATAGTGGGGGCTGCAGGAAAGGAGGCGTAGAAGCTGGCTTTGGCAGTTGTTTGTCTACAGGGAAATCCCACACATTTGGGATATACTCAGCAGGGAATTTGGAGGAGGTTTCTGCGTTCCATTTGTGCCATGTGACTCACCAGAGAATGTGCCGTCTATATGCAAGGAATATAGACAAAGAAGAAAAATGGCCATCCTAGTGGAAGCAGCCTGAGTTTCTCCACTTCCTCCAGAGTGTCTGTTCTGTATTGTTCTGAGTCAGAACTTTGTACATAAAGGCAGGGATGATGCTGAAGCCTTATTAACTTAATCTGTGGGTCATTCTACAAATGGCTTGTTCTCCATTTTGGATTCCTTCTCCAAGCAAACATAGCTCCTGTATACAGAGCAGCTACAAGTAGGCCTGCTTCAAGCAAAAGAAAGGTAATGGGAAGAAATAAAATGCAAGAGAGATGTAAAATGCTGGGAGCATATCCTTTCTGTCTGCCCACCTACTACCAAATTAAGAAGTAAGGAGAGAAAAAGGGGGATAGGAAATTAAAGATTTATTCCCTGGAATGCACCAGGGCAAGGAGTATTGAGACTTCTTTGTCACAGGTCCTTTGGCTTTAATGCAATTATATTTAAGCATCCCCCTTACAAGTACATTTTCACCTCCTTATGAGTCTTTCCTCAGGGTTTTTGTTGTGGTAATTACCTTTGTGTTTGAGTGTAATGATGTGTACAGTTTTGATCCCTCATGAGGGCTGGTTTAGTTTTTGAAGATGGGTCTGAACCAGATAGCTGAGATCTATATTTCAGCCCTGTCTGGTTCATGGATTCTTGGTCTCAGTTTAGCCAGACATATCATTCAGAACCTGATCTGGATCCAGGTTCCAACTCAAAGTGTTCTCAAAATCAGATGCAAAGTGTTGTGTTGTGTTCAGTGCTATTTGCAATGTATTTTTGTTGCTATTGCAGAGCTTTCACTACCACATAGAACTCCAATCACCTGCTTATGCTCCTTCTTCAAATACTGATGCAAAAGCAAAGCAAAACTTCTATGAATAAGTGTATCTACTTGGTAGTATAAATATATACAACACTTTAAGAGGAATAAATAACAGGAAAGGAGAGCCAAAAAACCCCAGCACCAAGCAAAATAAAAAAATGACCCTGACATGTCTGTACTTTCTTGCACCTCTGGGTCCTTCATTTACTCCTGGCTTGTCTGTGGTCCCAATCCTGCAACACTGCTATGCATGGGGTTTACTCAAGTGAAACTCATTGCAGGATTGGGGCCTAAATCTGTGTGTAAGGGTCTGATCCTGTAAATCTTTAGGCCCAGATCCTCAAAGGTATTAGGCACCTGACTCTTAGGGCAGCGTTCTTCAAAGATTTACTGTCCCAGCCCCTTTCCATTCGCGGCCCCCCAGGGTATGTCCGCTGAAATGCTGCAAAACGAAAAACTTCTGCTTTCTGCGGCAGCATTTAGGTGGGACAAAAATAGATTGCTGCCGAGTTCGGGAGTCTCCCGGGTGGGATCGGCGGCGGCGCCATGGTCTCATGCCCCCCACTTTGAAGACCACTGTCTTAGGGTATGCCTTCACTACCTGCTGGATCCGTGGGTAGTGATCTATCTGTTGGCAATCGATTTATTGCATCTTGTCAAGACGTGATAAATCGATCTCCAAAGGCACTCTTGTCAACTCCGGAACTCCAGTTCGCCAAAAGGTGCAAGCTGGAGTCGACGGGAGAGCCCGCTGCCGCCGTGAGGACAGCAGGTAAGTCAGTCTAAGATGCGCTGACTTCAGCTATGTTATTCACATAGCTGAAGTTGCGTATCTTAGGTCGACAACCCCCCCTACGGTAGACCAGGCCTTAGCGATTTGAATGGTAGTTAAGTGCCTAAATACCTTTAAGGATCTGGGCCTTACTCACTTGAGTAGTGTCATTGACTTAAATGAGTAAGGTCTACTAATATGTATACAAATTTGCAGGATTAGGTCATTAGATGATTTTTTTTCTTGTGGCAGGGACCTTCTCTGCACTTGTGAACTGTATAGTACTGAGTTAATTAAATGCTTAAATAATAATACAAATGTAAGAAGGTTTGATCCACTGTTCTTAATATACATATTTTATTCTCATAATGCAAATATTTTATGATGAAAACCTCACAAAAAAAGACCTAGACAGACTCCTCACATGGGAGAAATATTTGGAAACTATTGAATGCTATGTTATTTAACAAAGGTGTGTTTGTCACTCTGCTCAATTAGGAAATTGTCAGTTCCTGTAGTACTTTATCCTTGATGGTTTATATTTGCTTTATGAAGAGGTGGAGTTATGATAGGTGTTTGCTTTAGTCTTTTTCAACCAAAAGGCCCCTACCCTTGATCGGATCTACCTCTCCAACTACTGCCCATCTCCCGTTCATCTCTAAACATATTACACTTGGTGTCTACAATCATTGTCTGAACTGTCTCTCCTCCATTTTCATCCTAGATCCACTCCAGTCTGGCTCCTGCCCCCTGATCTCCATTGAAATTGCTCTTGCCAAAGTATCTAATGACCTCTTCCTAGCCAAAGCTCATCCTCCTTGATCCACCAGCTGCCTTCAACACGGCTGGCCATGTTCTCTTCTTGAAATCTTCTCCTCTATTGAATTCTGTGACACTGTCCACTCGTGGTTCTCATTCTACCTCTCTAATTGCTCCTTCAGAGGATCCTCCATTTTGTGCAAGGGTTTCACAGGGCTCTGTCCTTGTTCCCCTTCTTTTCTCCCTCTATACCTGATCTCCAGGTAATTTCATCTGTAAACACATATTCAGTTCAACATCTTTGTGCTGTTGACGCATAGATCTCCCTCTCTGTTCCAGCCTCTGTCCAGACAAAAATCTCAGCCTGTCTCTTTGACATCTCCTCATGGATGTCGAGCTGTCAGTTTATGCTCAACATTTATAAAACAGAGCTCATCATTTTTCCCTCTGGTCCTCCCCTCTAACTTCTTTCTTGATTATTGTGAACAGCACCACCATCTTGCCTGTCATTCTGATCTGTAACCAGGGCATCCATCTTTGACTCAGACCTAGGGTGACCATATTTCCCTATGCTGAATATGGGACACCTGATAAAATTACTCGTATTCAAGCAAGTTCAATGACAATCAATCAGAACTCTGCAGTACAAACATTCAAATTAACATCAAGTTGACGGAGCCCCTGTTGAAAAAGAAATACTGCATAGTTGGGTTCTTTTTATTTACCTCCTTATCTTTAAGGCTTTAGAGTTCACACAGAGAGGGTGACACACACAACCCTACCTCCTCCACACAGGAAGAGTTGACACACATGCACATCTCTCTCGTGTGTTTGTGTGTGTGTGAGCTACTGACCTGACCTTCCCTGCTTAGCCCTCTCTGCCCTCCATGCCTGGCTGGGCCCCTGGGATGAACTCGCCTCTCCTGGTACCTGGCACCTTGTCTTCCTGAAGCAACACATTGTGGGGATGACATGCAGGGTCATATGCCTTCCCCACCAGATTTCTGTCAGGGTTCACATCAGAAGGTGGCCAGCAGTAGCTTTTCAGCACTGTGCGGGAGGGAAGGGATGGGATGTTTTGGGGGGTTGGGAGTTGAGACGGGGGCGGATGACCTGACCTGTGTCTTTGAAGAGGTCATCTCTTCTTCTCCCCTCTCCTCCCCTGTGGCTCAAAGCAGCTCGTCCCTTCCTGTCCGCACAGTGTCGAAAGGCAGCTAACACCTCCAGGCTGCTGCTGGCCACCAACATAACCCAGCAACAATGAGGTAGAATGAGAACCATGAGTGGACAGTGTCACAGAATTCAATGGAGGAGAAGATTTCAAGAAGAGAACATGGCCAACCATATTGAAGGCAGCTGGTGGATCAAGGAGGATGATGTGGGCAGGAAGGGGTTAAGCCCTAAGGGTGCATTGTGCACAAGGACCCAGGGAACCTGACGGCAGGGGCTTCAGTGAACCTGGCCAGGGAGGTGGCTCAGCAGAGGAGGGTGCCTAGGGAATAGAGCAGCTCCCTGCTCCCTGGGACAGGATCGGGGTGGGGGCGGGGGAACAGCGGGTGAAGGGCTGCTGTGGGGCCTGCAGGGTCAGGTTGTGAACAGGCTGAAAATCACTTCCCCCACATCCCCCCGTGACTCCAGAGCTTAGCTAAGGGGAAGAGAGGTTTCCCTGTGTCAGCACTGTGTGGGGCTTTGGCTGGCCAGTGCCCCAGGCCAGAGGCACTTGGGCTTTCCCAGGATGCCATCCCAGCCAGAGGCAGCGGGGGAAGAAAGGAGCCTGCTGGCCAGGCTGTTGATGAGCTGAGCGCTCCGACCAGGGGCTGGTTCTCTGCACTGGGAGCACTGGGAGCAGGACACACGCCGCCGGGGGATGGGGAGGATTTGGAGGAGCAGCGGAGTTAAGGGGAGTGAAGGGGCAAAGCAGGGAGAGGGCAGGGAGGCGGGAGCATGTAAAGGGCCGATGGGTGGACAACAGAATGACACATAACCAGCTCCTGCCTGGCGCCTGGCTGCACTCACCAGCTTCTGCAGCGTGCAGCGCACAGTCAGTGCCGGCTGGAAATGGGCTGGGGTGTGGGGCTCTGCTGGCTGAGAGCCGGCACCCAGAGGGGGCTGCACTGATGGATCAGCAGGGGGAGCAGCTGGCTCTGTGCATTGCAAATTTGCCCTCCTTGCACACCCACCCTCATCATCGGCCACTGGACCTCCTGCCCACCGCTTGGTGGCAGGCAAGGGGAGTGGCAGACGAGCAGGGATCCGGCCAGCAGCAAGGACACCCCAGTACTGATTGTGGGTGGGGAGACAGAAAATACAGGACAATTTGCCTCTTTTTAAGAAAAACTCAGGACACCTACAGGAGGGCTTAAATATGGGACTGTCCCTTTAAAAACGTGGAATCTGGTCACCTTACTCAGACCTCTTTCTAGGTTATCACATCCAGGCCATGGATAAATATTGTAGTTTCTTTTTGCATACCAGCTCTGCGATACAGCTGTTCCTATCCAGCCACATGGCTAGAATGCTCATCCGGGCTTTCATCATCTCATGTGTCAGATATTGCAACATCCATCTCTCTGGCCTTGACAAAGGTAGTCTTGTCTCACTTATTGCCATTCAGAATGTGTTGCAAACATCATTTCCCCAGCCTACGTCACCTCTCTTTTTGCATCCCCCCTTCTTCTCTATCACATCAAACATAAGCACCTTTCATGGGCTATCAACACCTTTCATGGGCTATCCCCATTCACCCCATCCTCTCTCTTTCACTATTGAGAAGTTGATTCCCAACTAAGAATTGACCCATTGTACCGGACTCCATTGCTCCTTTGTTAAGTTGCTAACAAGCGCTTTTGTGCTTTCTCTCATGCTCCCCTCACACGTGTGGGAGCTCTCCATAAACATCTGCAAAACTACCTCATGAGAATCCCTTCAAGTCCGTTCTTAAAACTCTCCTTTTCCATGATGTCTACAAAAAACTTGACAATGGTTAGGCAGCTGTTGTGAGGATACCACTGTTTATCATGCTGACCAGCATTGCTTCCTTGTGCTCCCACATCAAACTCTATCTATCCATCGCTTGTCTTATACTTAGATTGTAAGTTCTGTGGGGCAGGGCCATCTTTTCATTCTGTTTGTACAGTGCCTAGCAAAGTGTGATCTTGGTCCATGACTAGGGCTGCTAGATACTATGGTGGTACAAATAAATAAGGCATTTGGAGGGAAGAGTGAGGTGCTCTGAATGTGAAAAGTTTCTGTTGTTATAAATTAAAGGCTTCCAAAGGAAATAAATGTAAGTAGGGTTTTCTAGAGAGGGGGATAATGATATGCTAGTTGCAATGGACCAAATCAGCAAAGAAATCTCCGACAGGTTGCTTCTAGGGTTTTTTAAATTAGGTTTTTAGTTTCCAGTAGCATTTCTATCTAAAATGAAAGAGAAATATAATTTATTTCTAAATTACATTGGGATGGTTGCTGTCCTCTAAATATTAAATCCAGTGCTGGTGTTTTGTTTTTTTAATCCCTTGTTATTTTTGGGTGCATTTTTACAACCTTGTGGTTTTTAGAGCTCTGTAACATGCATGTTTGTAACTGAATAGGATGAGACACTGATGTTACCTTAATGTCCTGTAGTTTTCTGTTTTCTAATGAGTCATGAGTGCCAAATCTTCATGAGTGCTATTTTCGCATATCAGAAAGCCTGCAGGACTTCAATTTATTAGAGCAAGCACCCTGAATATTCTGGTATTTCTGCTGTTGAAGGGTTAATATGGGCTCCCCCCTCTCTGCTGAGCAACCTAGCTACCAATGATAATCAGCTTTGTGCATGGATACATATGTGCAACTTTGAAATCTCTGTGTTATACATGCCATTAATCACCGATCGAGACAGGAGAACAGCTTGCAGGAGAATATGAGCAATAAAAACATAGAAAAGTCAACGAAGTCACTACTTAAATACTGTTCTGGTTTTGTCAAATGCATTTTGCTACAATGGTTTGGTTTAAATCATATCTGCCAATAATCAGGATCTAGCACTGAAGTAATTATTCATGCCAATATAGCTATTAACACTATCAAGAATACCTTTGTTTACTATTATGGACTCTGTCAACCTATTCTCTCTCAAATCTGATAGTTGGCTGCTTTTATGTCAAGTATTAGACTTGTTAGGGTAGATAGACTCACAGTACTCTGATCCAGATACTAATTGTTATGAACACCATCATTTTAAAGAAAAATGGGCAATAGAGAAAAGCTAATGAGCTCAGGAGTTTGGTTTGAACAAACAACTTCTCTGCTGTGCCTTTAACAGAGGAGCACCAAACTCACAGCCCAGAAAGATGGAAGGGACTATGATGGTTTTAAACCACCTTTATGCCCCCCTAACCCTGGCCTGTACCAAGGCCTTCAGTGTAACTTAGACATCCCCAGGGGCCTGTCTAAGGGTGTGTCTACAATGGAGCTGGAGGCATGTATTCTAGTGCAGACAGACATACCTACCTGTGCTAGCTCTGATCCAGTGGGCTAAATATAGACATGAAGACATGGAGGTACAAGCAGTGGGAGGGGCTAGTCACTCCGAGTATGACCCCGTCCAAGACCCTAGGTATGTCCTTGGGTGGCTTGCTGCTTGTGTCACCATAGCCACACTTCTACTTATGGTGCACTCTCTCTCTCACAGCAAGTGCAGGTCTGTCTACCCAAGCCAGAAATTACACCTCCAACTACAGAGTAGATACCCTAAGTTATGTCATCCCCTTTTGTTGCCCCTTGGGTTATGGCACTGCTTGGAATTTCTGAAGCAATATGGCCTCTCTGCTGACATGAGGGATGCCTGGTGCAGGAAGGTCATGTGTCAGGTCTTGTAAAAGAGTCTTGGGGAATAGCCTGATGGCTGTAGTCTGCAGTGTATGATCTGAGGAAATCCTCCGCTGGCCAGAACTGTGGCTTTTGAGGGTTTCTTTATGCCGCTCTGCCCTATTGTGCAGCATAAAGAGGCTGGTTAACTTCTAAAGGTTAAGGAGAGTTTCTTGCTTCTGTAAAATTTGGAAACAAACTGGGGGGGAGGGGAATAGTTAGCTGAAAGTCTTAGCACCTTTGAAATCCCATTTGGCGTTGGTTCAAGAAGGTGGCAAAAGTTTGATGGACAGGTGGTGGTGGTGTGGTTCTCAGTTTCTAGCTATGCGTTACTTTGTTCCTAGGGTAAACAAAAGCAATAATGCCATCTGGTAAATAAGGCCCCAATCTTGCCATCAGTTCCATGTTGGGGGTTCATTGTACCTGCATGGAGACCTGTTGACATTCCCAGGGCTCTCTGCAGGGACCTCCCCTGCTTGGATCCTACTCTGCAGTACTGGAGTTGTCTCTAATACTGGACACTCTGTCTCATAGTCTTTGGTGACAAAAAGAACAGAGCTGTTATCTTTTTCTACATACAGAATCAAACACTGTCATCTCATGGATCACTTCAGCCTTATTGAGAGCATCAGCCTTTACACCTGCAAGTGTCATTTTACATCATTTGTTTTTGTTTTGGAGTCAGGCCTTTCTGTTCAATGTTCTTGGGCACATTTGATGAACATCTTCTGTGTTACAAACAATGTATAGTTAGCAAACAAAGATTTGGTAGCATTTTGTGGACATAAAACCATGTTTATTGTAGAACACAAACTTTGAACTGATGTTTTCAAAATAGTGTAAGATTAGAATTAGGATCAAATTTTCCTATAAGTAGCTACAGAAATTGCTCATGGAATAAATATAAGTTTCAGTTTTAAACTAGCGTCCATAACTTATGCTCAGCTTCCCGTCACTTTTTATTTGTTCTACTGCCTGAAATTGGAGGGAAGGACTCAGAAGAAGGAGACATTTACAGTTCCTCTAGTCTGAGGAAAATTTAGAGCCTCCTCCATGAAGACTGAAATTCGGTGTGAATCTAATTACTGCATTCAAATCCCAGCAGCATTTTGCCTGAGAACTGTATTTAAAAGAAACAGGCATTTCTTTTTTAAAATCGAGATTCACTATATTCTCCTTACATTTGAAAGTTAAAATAACAGCCTGGTTTTTTGGGTGAGGGGAGGGAGTGTTTCCTGTCCACATAAAATATTTTAAATTGTCTCTTCATTTTCCAGTCTGTGCCTCTAAGAGCTCTCATATGAATGGTTTTAATAGCTATATTTGATTCTTATACTTTGCTTAGTTTATTTATGTGTGAAATGCTCTGGCTAAGTGTCTCTTTGTCCCTCTCCAGTGACTGGATCATGTAAAAGTAGTAAAGTCTGCTATTGTGTCCAGATGTTGGAATGGGCCCTTTGGCCCAGGGTATAGAGAGGCATTAGAGCTAGAGGTCTGGGGTTTAGGCCATGCTGAAGATCCACTCATGAGGTCATTATGTTTGTAATCCTATAAAGCTTCCATGACTCACAACATGAAAAGTTTCATCTGTGTTTTTAATGTTGCTTTCCCAGCTTCAGATCAAGCTCCTCAGAGCCACATGCAGGATCTCAACTTATGCTCTCTCCACTCTCTGGCCAGTAAGGAGAACCTGAAGTCAAAGCTGAGACAGATCAAGTCTCAAGGAATAGTAAGTCATGCCGTGGATGTGGTGCTCCCCTCATTCAAAGCAATGGGCTAGACATGCATCAGTGAAGTAATTTTTTTCATAATAAAACAGTCAGTAGTCAGATGGAGAGGACAGAACATTGGTGATCTCCTGGTTTGGCCATGAGATGGACTGGTGAAACAAGCAATTCTTGCACTTCCTCTAATTGGATAATCTGTAGAGAACAAGGTAATCAACTGATTTTGTCTCATTTTCAAGTTGTGAGCTGTTAATGATTTCCTGAGACATATTTTTGTTGTTGGAAACTATTTGATAATATTTTTGTGATTTTTGTGTTTAAATTTCCCCCCTTGATGGATTGATCCTGAGAGTCCTGCGTGAAATACACTATATTTGACATTTGAATTGGTTACATAAATTACAGGATATTGTTCCTGTTCGGTGAGTAGATGAATGAAAATGCTTTGAAACTGTAAGTCCTCAGTTCGTGGAGAGATTCAGGCAAGCTGGATGAGGGGATTTTTAGAAAATATTAACCTCCTTTCTTTTCAGAGCCACACAAGCCATGGCCAAGGTATTGTTCCTAGAAAATTTAACCTACTGAAAGACTTTAAGACTACTACGGAGTTAAAAAGGAATGTTGTTTTCTTGCATTCACTCTCAGTAATTTTATTTGCATCTGTGGTCTGAGCTGTGAAGGATGCAGTTAGATCCTCTGACAAGAAATTTGGAAATAGTGTCCTGCTGCTAGGTCAAATATAAGTCCACATAAGATATGCCATTTCTAGCATAAATATTTATATGAGCGTTTTCTGAGTAAAACTAGACCGTTTATGTTTTTGCACCAATGGCAGGAGCAAAGCTGACACACATTCATTGTTAAATTCAAAACATACTTGCAACATTTTTGTACTAGTCTCTGAGCTCTAATATGGGCCAAGTGTTTGAAAATGCAATCGAAAAATGCTGTGGTGAACAGAACCAATATACTTCTCCTATTTCTTGCCATTTGCAATACTGGAAGCTAAATGCTTTTGTCACTTATGGCATAAAATGAAAGTCTCCATGGCAAATGCTGGGAGGGTGACATTTTATTAAGGTGAAAATATTCCATTTGCTTTGGCACAATTTGCTACTATTATATTTTGCCAAGTGATACTTTTCAGAAGAAAACTCTAACATCTATGGATACCAGTAGTTAATGACTAGTTTAAACTATTAAGTGGAGCAACAAGCCAGTAATTAACAGGCGGTAACCAATGATTAACAGAGAACTACATAATTCAATTTAAAGTGGATTATTTGGATTATTCTATCATCAGCTATAGTCAGTGACTTTATTGCATTTTCATTCTTTCTGATATGAATGTAAAGCATGAAGAGTCACTTATGTTAAAGACATTTTTCCAGCAGTTATTTAGAAGTTCTGCAGAACTGCATAAAGGATGCACTATGCAAGCTTTAAAAAGGATATCGGTGCTTCAGTATAACACATCCAACTATATTTAGTATGGCCCTGTGCATCTGTCCCCTACCTATGGAAGCTACAGATTGGGTGGATGTTCTGTAGGTAAAGTCTAACTGAGGATGATTGTCAGGTTTAATTCACTTCACTACTTCTTTCTAATTGCTGAATTTAATCATATCATTTTCATAACAGAGTTGTTCTTAACATTTTAAAATACAAGGATGTAGAAGGAATTAAGTTTAAAAACAAACAAACAAACACAAACAACCCCCCCCCCCCCCCCCCCCCCAACCCCCCCCCAAAAACAATAAAATTGATTATGCTAGTTTTGGAAAAGGTCAAAAATGCAACTTTTTGATGATTTAACAGATCATGAGATCGAGGCTGTATAAACTGTAAAAACATAAATACAGTACTGCTGATGGCAAGCATTCAAAAATTTGGAATCAACCTCCCCAAAACAATGTGGTTGACTTAAAAATAATGAGGTTTATTTAGAAAACAACTTTGGGAATATTTTTATTTGCCTTTTGGCTTTTGAGCCTTTAGGGTGCAACACACTGCACATTTTCATCACTAGTCCACAACCATGAGGGCTAAAATCTTCCTTTTTTTAATGAAGGCTGAGAGTCTCATGCAGTCTCTTTATTGCAGAAGCTGGGATTTGAATAAAAACACCAGTACTGAGAGACTTGGATAAAATTGTGGGAGTTGAAAACTTGGGAAATAAAACTTTTGGGGAACACTTTGTCCACTGCCGTATAGGTTCCATATTTGGTTGGATTACTGAATCCTGAATCTTGCACTGTCCTAAGACCTTGTCTATACTTGCTTTTCATTCATTTTGTAACTTGTTAATCATGACAATTGTAAAAGCTAATAAAGACTTCCTGAACATTTATTCCTGGTCATGGTTTATATCAGATTGGGGTGAAGGGATAATGTTAGGTATCTAATCACCAGTAAAATGTCTACTTAAAATTTAGCATGAGTCTTGGGAAAAAAAGGAAATAGCCCTTAAAAATCACTAATCTACAGCAGTGAGATCAAACGCTTGTAATCACTTCTTTGATTTTGCTACCAAATCATCTTAAACCCTCCCAGAAAACCTGCTTTGTATATTTTATCACACACAGGGACTTGGCAGGCAAGTGGTAATTCATTTCAGAGTGCTATCAACATATACACTAAAATAAGCCAGTTGCTATCAAAACTGTAAATTAACAAACTTAATCAAGCTAGAAAAACAGATTCCATGGAAACCTAAAGCACCTGAATCAGATCTAGGGTCATATTAATATTTCTTCCTTTTGAATAGACCATTCCAAGCAATCTGCTGGGGAATTAGGGATATACGTGCAGTCTGTGGTGGCCTATAAGGAGATACATTTGGCAAGCTTTCAAAAAGCCTGAGCCCAGGAGATGGAATCTTTAAAACAAACGTTTTCACTAGCACTGAAAAATGGTTAAGTCTCTCACTGTCTCATCTCTGTCTCTGTTCTTCTCTAAACCTAA
This sequence comes from Dermatemys mawii, assembly GCA_007922305.1. Lineage (NCBI taxonomy): Eukaryota > Metazoa > Chordata > Testudines > Dermatemydidae > Dermatemys > Dermatemys mawii. The sequence goes on along the minus strand of ML677384.1, from coordinate 1,134,234 downwards.
AAAGATTTCCTGGTCATTACTGTAGCATTAGCAGTCTTAGAGCTGCTCATCTGATGCCTGCTAACACACAAGGGATGGCAGCTGCTGAATTGCTAACTAAATTGCTGTTACTGACTGTAGGGCACAACCCTTCAAGCAATCAGTGTGTATGGAACTTCCATGGACCTCAGTGGGAGTCATGCACCTCAAGGCTTGTAAAACCGGCCTCTAAATCAGTACAAGCAATGCACTGTAGCAGCACCAGACACACGGATTCGGAAACTCACTAGGAGGCAAGTCTGCATACAAAAGGCTCTTCCATCTCATAAATATTTCATAACAAAATGAGGTAGAATTGTGCATTAAATTCTTGTATGAAATCTGAAATCTCAGGAACGCTTGCCAGCATTTCGGCATATTTACATATCTGTAAGGCAGACCACCTTTGTCAAAAATGTACAAGTAGAGCTTGCCAGAGAACGGTTACTCCATTTTGTGACAGCTTTTGAAGTTGGGAGATTTGTTTTCGTTTTACATTGGTTCTACATTGGAATATTTCTTATTCAAGAAATTGGAATATTGGAATATTGGAATATTTCTTATTCAAGTTTATATTTAATCAGACTGTTGCTATCCTCAAGACATTTGGCCTTTTAAATTCTTGTAGTATATTTTTGATAAATAAACAGTTTACCAAAGATGGGATGGTACTTACGACAGCTTATTCGGTCCAAGAATGATCAGAGAAATTCTCACTTACATCAATAGTATGCTTACAATTTGGGAAGAAGTGACTGAGGGAAATTGCCTCCAGCGACATGGAATCTAATAACTGAATACACTTCCTGATTACCTGATATAAACATATTGCAATAAAAGTGTTATGGGGGAGTGGCTCTTCATCAACCAGTCAGGATTACTCAATAATATTGATCCAATAAGGAAACGATTGTTCTCTCTGATCCACATAGAGGATTTTGACTCCAATAATCTGCTCTCCCTACAGGCAGGCATATGCTCTGATCTGTCACATGGACCTGAGAGGACATATTAGCCCTAGGAAAGCTTCAGGACTTTGTAGAATCCTGGAAGTTTACTGGCGATAAGTAGATAGTGATTCTAATTATTATATTGCTTGGCTAGCCATAGTGTATAGGATCATAAACATGATATAAAATGGGAAGTTTATGCTTGTGTATTATTGGCAAAATGTAAGTTAGTCTCTTAAATGAACTGTTTTAGATTGGGGATTGTAGTGTTAAATAATATGTGCCACCAAAGTTTCCCCTTAGTCGCATCTGCCATACTCTCCCACCCATGTATGCATTTCGTCTGACATTGTTTACGAGGGCATCAGTTTCAGAGATGTTGGTACTGGTATCTACTCTCTAATGATATCACTAGAGTTAGCTGACCTGCTCTCTGATTGTTGTTTAGGTTGTCCAGAGGAACACGATCACATTGTATCAATCTGTCTCTTCCATCCCTCATTGCTTCCTGCTGCAGTCCCTCCAAAACAAAATAAAACTAAAACAAACAAAAAAACCCAACTCACTCCAGAGAAAAATAAATGATCTGCTTTAAATGAAGCCCAGCCAAATGTTTTCTGTTTTTTTTTTAACTTTTCTATGAATAAATTCATTATTTTAAGGGTTGTTTAGACTCTGATATGAAACACCAGTATTTGTTGTTTTTTACTGCTTGTACTGCAATGACTCAGTGTAGATTATTAGGACAAAATGCTGTTTCGAGTAATGAAAGGAATGGATACTTCTATGACAGCATCGATTTTGAATTAACAAGGAATAATATCTAATACTGGCACCCTACAAATCAAAGCCAAATGAGATTTTCACTCTCTGCAACAGAAGATCATTAATATATAATACTCAGGAAATGCATTAACATGTGGTAATATGACTGTGATCCTGTCTCCACTCGGCAGAGTTTAGAGAAAACAACATATCTTGAACTCTTCCGAATCCTTAACCAGACATTTCCTAGTTAAACAGGAGTGAACAATTAAACCAGAGGGATCCTGTTTTTAGACACTGGCCTTAAACTTTCAGCCTGATTCCGATTCTAGATATCCTGAGGGGTATCCAAGTTCAGAATTGGACCCAATCTATCTCAACTCATCCAAGTTTGATGCTCTCTCTTTCTCTCTTTTAATAGTATTTGTCCATAATTTGGCAAAAGTCTTCTCCTCAATCAGCTTCACTGGGATCATATGGTTAAAAACATTTATGCTTATGCAAGTGAAGGTCTGCCATAGGCAAAAGAGTCCAGAGTAAGTCTAAATAAAAGACTAGTCTATAGGTAATGCAATGCATTTTCATGTGGGAATTCATAGTCCTTGCATTGCTTAGACCCAAGATATTGGGAGGAATAGGATTATATTTTGAGGGCAAGCCATAGAAAGAAGCCAAAAAATAAGATGGTGGTCATATGAGGCTGGGGTGAGTTCACCAGGGAATAGTAATATCACTTGTAGTACTAGTCTGATTTTCTAACCACTGTGACAAAGTCAGACTGGCCAGCTATAAGATAGGGGTGGAAGGCAGGTATATCAGCCCCAGAATGGTAAAGGCCCTTTTCCCCAGGAGCTGAAAAGAGATTATTTCAGGTCAACTAAGGACACCTAAATCTAATTAAGGGCTGCCTGAGAGATGAGAGAAGGGAAGGAGAGACAAGTTGCAGCAGACAGAGTCTTCTTGTGGATGGAAGGCTGGTCTCCTCCCTATGGGGGAAGCGATTGTTTGGGGTAAGATATGACATCCAGAAGCCAGCATAACAAGGCAGCCCCCCAGAGAGGAGCGAGGGAAAGGTATTTGTGGTTTGGGTTTGATGGAAGAGGGCCTAACTTGTATAAAAATAAAACCTGAGTGAGGAATATAAACTCTTCAGAGCAGGAGTGATTTACTCTAGGGTCCCCCTCATCAGAGGAGGGCAGTGCTGAGCCCGGCGAGACAAAGGAGGTGCCCTGCTTTCTGCTCAATATCACGTATGGCGACATGCTAAACCTTCAAAGGTATTATCAACCCTGCCGTTAACGTAGGAGGTGAAAGAATTTCTCACTCTTCAGCTGCTTGATGGGGAAGCAGGTATTTGTCTGTCTGAAGAACCCTAGTGCCCCCCGGGGATCTGCATGTATGGGTTCCATGTGGATTCTGGAACAGGTGGAAAAAGGTGGCGAAAGATGAAGGTGGGAAGTCAGAGGAGCTAGCAGAGTTTAAATTATATTAGCCCAAGTCTCAAAAACTTTTGGCTTTATTGTTAACAAGTTTGGGTCAAATCCAAAACCATATTGATTTCTGACAGATTCAGGTTCCAGCCAAACCTTTTACGTAGCCTGGGGATCTAGAGTCCTGCAGTGATTTAGATTCTAAGTAAAAGGAATTCATACAAGGCATTCCTGCCTAGAGCAGGCGAGAAACTATAGCAATGAAAGGGAAATGTGCTGAGGGTTTTGGTAGGAAAGAAATGAAGTACCCACCTTCTCTCTTCCCAGAACTCCACTCTAGGGAGAAATACAAAGGAAAGAATGGTCAGAAAATCTCAGAGCTTTCTGAGAGCCTGCCCTGCAAGACCCAGAGTCTCTAAAAATGAGAGTTAAACTGTACCATGTTCCAGGGGTAGGTGAATGTTTAAAAGGAAATTTTAGACAGGGTGCTTTTAGGGGAAAAAAATCTTTCTCTAACTCACACATACAATTCCACTGCTGGGAAAAGGGTTCTGGAAGATGAAAGCATTCAAATAATGCTACTGAAATTGTGTCCTCAGTTTCCTTGTGTCTGGACTGTACAATACAACAGCTCTCTTTGCTCCCATTCACTGCTGTATTGCTAATTACTGCATCACTGCTTGGGCAGAAGAAGCAGCCTACTGTAGAATGAGGAAAAGCAACAGGAAAGAGGCCTAGATTCACTGCAGTGTCCAGTCTCCTCTGGTTGTAGCAAGGGTGGGTAGATAATAATTGGAGTGCCTTTATTTTCAAGGTTGGCCTGGCATAGTTTAGAGAAAACTTGGTGCTGCTCTAAACTGCACTAGCTAGTAGTGATCCCCGGGAGGCTGTCTGCCAGCAGAGAATAGCTGGTGTGCACTAGTACTCTGGCAGCCCCCACTATGCAGAAGCTGGAGGGGATTTGGCATATGAGACCTATACAGCAGAGGATTCCTCCTATGCTGTGGGATTGTGAAGCATGTTGATCTTCAGCTCTGAGATCTCTGTCTCAGATGCTTGTAGTTCAGTGACAGTGTCCCGCTTCTGACAATACTCAGGGCACTGAGCACTAGAATAAAAACAAGTATGTTACAATAACATAAAACACCGACCTTTAAAAAAATCAGAGATAAACTAATGCTGGGATCCAATGTAGAAACAGAGAGAGAGGGAGAGAGTGTTAAAGGGAAAGTAAGCACGGGCCAAGAGTAGTCATTCTAAAACACCTGCTAAAAAAAAATATTTGGGGACAGATCCTTAGCTGGTGTAAATCAGCACAGATTCACTGGCTGACTTCATTGAAGCTACACTTGTTTATACCAGCTGAGGATTTTCTCCAAGGTGTTGTGTGGTTTTTTTAAGTGCGGTGGTAGGAAATGAGGGATTTCAGTGAGGAGGAAGCTCTGTGATTGTAGGTAATTTAATTAATCAATTGCATATGCATTTAGTAGCCCTAGTGTTTCTTTCTGATTTGTACAGCTGGCTGGTTAAAAGTTCATAGTGGCCATCTGTCAGTCTGAGTGGCTTGTCAGCACAATCACCTATGAAGTAAAGCTGAAAAAGAGCTTTGGGCCATAACATCAAATGAGTAATAAAACAGATAATAGAATACTTACAGCCTAAGCCAGCCAATCAGAAGACATTTCCACTGAACACTGGCTCATGTTGGAACCTGAACCTACCGGAATGTTCCCATCTTTTCCACAAACACGTGTAGGGAGCTCTAAGGTACAGATCACAAACTGCTCTTTTGTTACTATTTTTAAAAATAATAATCTGAAAAGAACTTCTTCATTTTAGTGCTGGGATCCACCAAGCTATGGTTGGAAAGCATTGTGCACCTTTACCTTCTGCTAGGGTATTTTAATAACTAGCATCCCAGTAAATTATTGGGTGGTAAAATGTGCAATAGGAAGGTGACTACTGTTTTCATAAAAACAAGAATTTGTGTTAATCTCGGAGAAGGATTTTTTTTAGTGCTATCTCTTAGAGTTACACAGAAATTATACAGGGCAGTACTTCTGCAGTAAGAATTCCTGTATCATTTGCTGTTCAGAACCTGCCTACATCCATTAAAATATTATCCAGGATATAAATAGATACATTGTTGTTCCCCTTCCCCCACTTTTAAACTAAAGATGATAAAACAGGATTTCTCTGCAAAGATGATATTCTGAGCAATCTAAAAGCTCCATGATGTGAAAATGACCATGTTTCCAAATAAACTGCAGAAACAATTCATCTCATGGTAAGAACAACTTTTATAGCAGGAGTGATATAGTAAGAAATTGTTATTCTGCATCTGAATTAAATATATCTGGATGGTATACTGGAATGTACACTCCAGTAAATAAGGCAAGAATTTCAAATTGTTTGAAAGAGAAGATAGGTTTCTTTAGAATCTGGTTTTGGAGCTGGATGAGAGGGAATGCTGTGTTAAGAAAATTGCTCTCTCTTTATCATAACAGGCCAGATCTTTTGATGGTGCAAATTATTATTTACATCCATCAAAAATCTGGTCCAACATCTGTCTACATAACATAACCCTCACAATAATCTCTCTTAATTTAGTGTTAATATTGCTCAAATTATTTCCTCCCAACAATGCAAATCATAAAAGGCAAGTTAAGGTAACATTCACACCCCACACAACACTCTCCAAGTCATCACAAAACTAAACTGATACCTTTTTAACTCACTTTAAGTTCATCAAAGGCAGCTGCAAAGACAGTAGAAAAGGCCATCTACATTAAAATTATGGTGCAGGCCATTGCTTGTTGGGCATCTTCCCAGGATGTGGCTGGCACATTGTTGACTTATAGTCATGGGATAAGCTTGTGGATTTTGGTAATGAATGACTCTCCCACCCTGTTCTGTGTTAGACCTTCTACGCTGATGACAGGTAGTATATCGAGTTCACATGGTCAGTCACATCCTTATAACTGGGCATTAATACTTTGGTTTGCACAATGTGCTTCCAACTTCTCCCTGTGCTTTGTTTTCTATTGCTCAGTCTGTCTTTGGTGAATGACAGTAGCTAAGACCAGGAGCTATTCGCCTCCCTTTGACTGACCTACCAGTGTTGGGTTTTCCCTTTTACTTACTGACTTACCGAGTTTCCTTGGGGAGGGGAAGCTGACACCTGCTCTGGAGCAAGCTGCTTTTCTGATGTTTCTATTCCTTTCTACATAATTTATAGAGACGTGGTTTGAGCAACATGGCTCCATCCTTTACCGGCTGGCTTGCCCGCCATTTTTCTCCTTTCCGGTGAAAGATGAACTCCTTCTATGCTTAGTTCTGTATGCGTCTTTTGTTTTACTCCCAAATGTGTCTGCATTGGATGGTTTGATCAGGCCCCAGATTGTTTAAATGCATGTATGTGTTGATCCTAGTGTTCCTTCCCTCACCATCTACTTCCGTCTGTTCTACTTTATAGTGAAATATAAATATTTGAAATAGAAAAATGGGAACAATTTCTTTTTTGTTTTAATTTTTAATAAGTAGCTCAAATGTTTCAACTCCTTAGAACCCCCCCACCACTGCAAACCAAGACTGCATTATCATTATTTATTACTTATACGTTTAAAATAAAATTCTTTACTGCTACTAATGTAACCCACACACCTCCTGGGGATGCTCTGTCCCATCTAGTGGCACTAAGACCACTTAGGCAGAGAGAGATAAATGAGTCGGCTCCACAGCCTTAGCTAATGGCATATGGCTTTCAGCTCATGCAGCAGAGGCTCATGTATTCATCTCCAGAGGTTCCAGGTTCAATCGCAATGACCAGGGCATGTCAGCGTTACATTAACTTCCAACAGACTTCAGTGTTATGTTCCTTCAGCATTTGGAGATTTTGTTAGATGCAAATATTATTAGATTTCTCTTGGGTTTCATTGACCATAATGTTGCGCTGCCCAATTTGCTCCATAGATACATATCATATACTCCCTCCACCCCCGTTGGAAATGGCACATTGCCCTTTTCTGAACTGCTCTGCAGGGAGGTTCATGGAACACACAGTGCATGTTGTGCATGCCAAATAGTGGAAAGCTTACACTAGGGATGGTGCATTCTGTAGACAAAGAGCATCAAGACTGACATCACAGCCAGCTTTTCCCTTACCTCTTAGTAGTTAAAAATGCACTCTTTGCATAGATCTACACTGCAATTAGACACCCAGAGCTGACTCATGGGACTTGGGTTAAGGGGCTGTTTAATTGCAGTGTAAATGAGAGGTGGGCAAACAACGGGCTACATCTGGCCCATGGCACTGTCCTGCCTGGCCCCTGAGCTCCTGGCTGGGAAGACTAGCCCCTGGCCCCTATCCTGCTGTCCCCCCTCTCCCACAGCCTCAGCATGCTGCACCACCAGCACTCAGGCAGCACCAGTGGCATGGCTGGCTCCGGCTGGGCCGCAAGTTCCTGCTGCTCTGAGCAGCATGGTAAGGGGCTGGGGAGTGGGCTGTGGGGGGTGAGGATATGTGTGGGAGTCCCGGGGGCCCTGTCTGGGGGCAGGGGTATGGATGGGGTCAGGGCACAGGGAGCAGGGGGGGGTTGGATAGAGGGTGGGGTCCCAGGGAGTGGTTAGGGGCGAGGGTCCTTGGAGGGGGCAGTCAAGGGACAAAGAGCAGGGGGGGGGGGGTTGTATGGACCAGGGGTTCTAAGCGGGGGCGGGAAGTGGGATGGGGCCAGGCTGTTTGGGGAGGCACAGCCTTCCCTACCTAGCCCTCCATACAGTTTTACAATGCCAATGTGGCCTTTGGGCCAAAAAGTTTGCCCACCCTTGGTGTAGACATTCAGGCTTGGGCTACAGACTGGACTCTAGGACTCTGAGGTGAGATCATCCCAGAGCTCGGGTTGCAGCCTGAGCCTGAATATTTACACTGCAATTAGCCCCTGGACTTGAGTCAGCTGGCACAGCCAGCCGCGGGTGTCTAATTGCAGTGTAGACGTACCCTTGGGCTCACGTTTGGCATGAAGCACTGGGTTTGGAGGTATGGGCAGGTGCAATTGTATTGCTCAATGTATATATGGACAGAGACATATTGATCAGGAATTGATGTTATTCTATTCTGGAGTTATATTCATTTATATTAGTTATATTAGTTAAATTCATTAGTTCATTATATTCATTTATATTAGTTATATTAGTTAAATTCATTAGTTAAATTCATTCATTCATATATTAGTTAAATTCATTTATATTAGTTATATTCATTTCTTTGACTCTGAAAGAAACCAACATAGGAATTTCAATATCATATGTTTTCTATGTGTACATAGAGTACTTTTCCAATTAGTGGCAGTTTTGTTCTGTACTGGGAGTGAGACGTGGGTCGCTGGCTGAGAAGAGTTGGTGGGATTGTTATTGATAAGTTCAGTAGTTGGTGAAGGCTGGGAGCTGTAAAACAAATTCAAATTAGAAATCAGGCACCATTTCTTTTTAACAGAAAAGGTGATGTGCCGTTGGAACAAACTACCAAGGGAAGTGGTGTATTCACCATCTCTTGAAGGCTTTAGTTCAAGACTGAATGCCTTTTTGGAAAATACGTTTTAGCCAAGCACAAGCTATTGGACACACTACAGGGATAACTGGATAGAAATCTATGGCTTATGTTATACAAAACATCAGATTAGAGGATCTAATTGTTCCTTTAGGCCTTAAAATCTATGAATCTGTGAAAAGACGCACAAAAAATGGAATAAAAAACTCAGCAATGAAAAGTCTGTATTCTTTCCTTAGGCACAAACCCCCAGGTACTGCAGGATTTAGACCTTTATAATAATTTTTTTTTCTGAAGAGTTTTTGTTTCAGGAGACTTGGGAAATTCTTTTAATTGAAATGAGTGGGTGTCTATGAAATTGTTGTTTTTGGTTATGGAGGATGAGTCACAAAGTCTTCTGATTCTGTTCTTTCATATGTTGGCCTCATTATCTTTCCGCTATAGCTTGTTTAATACAGTTTGATACAATTAAGACCCCACACAGGTCAACCCGACAGGAAAAGTCACGTACCTGTGAAAATTCTTCAGCTGTGTGAAACTGTTATACAGTACTGGATGTATTCTTGCTCTCGCATGCACTAAGAGAATTATTGGTTATTTAGGGACCAACCTACTTTGGGCCTGATTCTCCAATATGCTGAGGGCACTCAGCAGTCTGCAGAACCGGACCCGCTAATTGTCTGTAATTGCTTAAAAGAAAACGACATAGGCCCTAAGCTGCTGCTGCTCTGACTTCTGAAGATGTCGATTGACTAGAACAGTGGCCTTCAAACTGTCATGTGTAGACCACTGCTGGCCATAGAGCACTTTCTGGGGGTCTGCAGAAAACTGACTGGTCATTCTCTGAGGTCTTCTCTTTGTTTCCTGCTGCTCAATTATATGAAAAAAACTTCTAAAATACTTTACTTTGCTTATCTTACTCGTCTGCTTAAACAATTGCTGTAGTTTATCCAAGGGATGGCCTGTGATTGCTTATATAAGTAGATGGTCTGTACAGTTGGGAAAGGGAGGCAAAGGTTTCTCTATCTGTGATATGGGTATGTCTGCTCTGCAACTGCAAAGTGCCATTAATTTGTAGCTCACGTAGACATGTCTGACCTAGCTTTACTCTAACTAGCTCAGGGACTGGAGCAGTGAAGTTGTGCTGGTATGAGCTTCAGTGTGGGCTAACTGCTCGAATAATTATCCAGGGTGTTCCAGGTGGGCTTAGATAGTCTATGTTAAAGCCCATGTTGCTGCAGCTTCACTGCTGTGATACCTGATCTAACTAGATTTAGGCTAGCTTGCTTATATCTACTCGAGCTACAGTCCCATCCTGTGATTGCAATGTAGCCATACCATATGAAAATCTCTGAGACCTGATTTTCAGTGTTCTCACTATATTTGATTCAGAATGACTGCCTATGTTTGGGAACAAGTCTGTAATGAGTCTTTTTTTCTTATTTTTATGAATCATTTGGCATCTAATGGACTGTATCATCTTTCTGCTTCACATGAGATAACCTTGATGCCATTCTTTAAGATTATTCAAGATTACAGAAAATATGGAATGTGTGCAAATAGGAATCATGAATAGTGAAATATTATTGGGTTTGGAACATGGTTCCAGACTCCAAATGTCTCAGGTGCAGAAATATTAGTTACCAGAGGCTTCTAGTGAATTTGAATGTTGCAATGGGCAGAGATTACCTGACAGGGATAGGCCTGGTCAGGGGTGCTGGAACAATTTGTATAGTGGGGGTGCTGAGAGCCATTGGACCAAACTATAAACCCTGTAGATAATAGAAACTGCTTCAAGCCAAGGATGCAGTAGCACCCATAGTTCCAGCACCTAAGGCCTGGTACTGTCAGCACCTAGACTGAGTGTCTTTGGGGACGTCAGCATGGCTATAGATGACAGCCCTTCTTCAGTAATTTGGTATTTCATGGCCATCAAGAAACCAAGCCCCTTGAGGCTTAGAAATATTGTATGGTCCTGATCCTGCAGTTGGATCGGGGGAGACAGACCCCCCATGTTCATGTAGATTTTATTGCAGGTCCAGTGGCCTATATTTTCTCTCAGTGCCGCAGATAAGATTCAGGGTTTTTAGAATGCATTTATTTTATTATTTTTAAAAACTTATATGTCAGACAAATAGACTGAGAGGGGCAGGGGTCTAGTATAAAACTTACATCACAAAACCTATTTAAAATATATTATTTATATTGCCATCCAAAGACTAGACTCCCCTTTCTGGAAACAGAAAGAAGACACGATTCTTTGCCCCAAAGACCTCACAAACGTAACCCCCAGATTCTACAAGCTGCTCTGGATGGGTTGACTTCCCTCTCTTCTAGTTGAAATCAATGGGAGTTGGCATGGTGTAGAGAAGCCTGCTGGTCGTCTTGGAAATTAGCTCTTTCCAGCCTTCGGAGCACCCTCTGCCAGCGGATGTCTTGCTTGCCTCAGGCCCCGTGTCCCTCCTGGATCCCGGTGCCCTTTTCCTCAGGGTTCTGCCCCAGCAGTACCCCCACGCTCTGGGTCTCCCCTCCCAGGGGAACCCCCAACCTTCTAATCCCACCTTGCTTCAGTGGCTACTGCCAGTCACCATCTAGCCCCCACTCATTGGAACAGACTGCAGTGTGTAGTGGTCACTCGTCATTAGCAATGGGGTAGGACCAGCTGCCTTTGCCTATTCCCAGGCTGCACCTCTGGAGCCTGGAGGTTTACCAGGCTGGAGTTCCCCAGCTCCTCTTGCCTTCCCCCAGCTCTTCTTGCCTTCCCCCAGCTCTGCTCTGTTTCAAGTACCTTGCTCTCTGACAGCTAGGCCCTTTCCCTCCAGGGCTAGAGAGGGACTCCTCTTGCTCCTGGCCCCCAGCCCTCTTATAAGGGCCAACTTGGCCCTGACTGAGCTCGCCACAGTTGTGGCTGCTTCCCCAATTACCCTCAACCTTCACAGCTGCAGCCCTCTCCAGGGCTGCTTTTAAACCTTGTTTTCCAGAAGTGGGGCACCTGCCCCACTACACATGGGTAGAGGCATCAGCCCGAACAGAGCAGCTTGAAGAATCATGATCCAAATTATTCATGACTTGGGGAGAAACAAGACAGTAGGATGTGAGGGAGGAGGCATGGGGATGAAAAGAATATATAATTTCTGTGTAATAAAACCAGGTTTTTTTTAGAAAGGGCAAGGGTGCTAACTGAGAGAGAGGTGTTCATTAATAATATAAAGTAATTATCCACTGCAATTTCTCTTCTTGCAGCTGTTCTTTTGAGACTAGTTCAATTTTCCCTTATTCTGCATAGAGCTAATCAGTAATGCTTTAGACTCTGTAAATACAATGTAACTTTCTGTCTTTTCCCCTTTTCATTATTGTGGTGCCATACAAAAACCCACATATTGAACAGAGAGGATAAAGAAAAACCCTGAATAACTGCTCATTAAATGAGGACTGTCCATTCTAGGCACAATTGACTTTGCAGCCTTAATAATGTTCTTCTAACACAGATATGTGTGTGTGCCTGTGTTTGGATGTGGAATTTCCTAGGCTTTTAAAAAAGGAAAAGGAAAAGACAGAAATTCTACGATGTGGCATCATATTGACACCCACATAGTTCATCAGAAGGGTTGGAACCTTTGTGTTCAGTCCACTTGAGCTAAAGAAGTAAGTGACAGCAGCAGTAAGTTTCCATCCTCTCTATGGACTTGCACTAGAGTGGGGTGAGACATACACTCTGCCAGTGTGTTTTGCAGACATCTGCTGACAGCAGAGGAATGGTGAGACTCTGGAATTTTGAGGTCCATTCCAGACTGGGGGCGGGGAGTGAGATATACTCTAGTGGGAACAGTCTCTTCTGCCTGTTTCCCCCAGGTTTGACCCCTTCTGCTCTATCCCAGTCCTGTCTCTTCCCAACACCTGGCTCCTTTTTCTAGTCCCAATGCCCTTACCTACCCAGTCCAGTTCTCCACTCCTCAAATTTTTCATCCTAATCCATTTTCTTTGCCCAGTGAATCTAGTCTGCACCTTGGGGCTCCCTATCTGAGTCCATCTCCCCTCCCTACTCCCAGTCTCCATGCCCAGCAAGTCAGAGTTCCCTTTCTCCTGCCTCAACTCCATTTCCCAACTCCTAGCTTCTCATTTATCTGTCTCTTCCCCAAGCCATCTCAATGGCTCCTAATCTCCATCTCTGGATTCATCAGCCAATCTCAATCTTCCCTCCAACAGCTCCTTGTCCCAGTTTCAGATTGGGCTCTCCTTCCAATCTCCTTGCCCAGACAATTCCAATCTCCCCACTCCAAATCCCAGTCAGTTTCTCTCCCTCCCCCTTCAGTCCCAGTCTTACCAGAAAAAAGAACAGGAGTACTCGTGGCACCTTAGAGACCAACAAATTTAAGCATAAGCTTTTGAAGGCTGCATCCCGCCTCATCATATGCATAGAATGGAACAAGTACTCTTGTTCTTTTTGCATATACAGACTTACACAGCTGCTACTCTGAGACCAGTCTTACCAGAGTTATTGTCCCAATCTACTCTTTTGCCCCCTCCACGCTGACCTGGCTTTTGTCCTCTCTGCATTTGAATGAGATGGTTTCCTCCTCTGCTGCCTAGGTGCCAGGTGGGGATCGCTGACAGCATGGGAGAGACAGGCTCCCTGCTTTCAATTCCGATGCCCGGTCCCACCCCAGAATAGCATTTACATGGAAAGTCCTTCTGACCCCGCGTAGTTCTGGGCAGGAATGTGCTCAGTTACTCTGGGGAGGGGGGTGGTGCATGTGAGGGGGAGGAACGGTGAGGGGTTGCAAATGCTCAGTTGCTCTATAGGGATGGCACATGTGTTTGATCATGTCTAGGATCTGTGAGAGGTTTAAGCTTCCTCATTGAAGACAGACTCTTGGGAGATTTTAGCTGATAAAATGGAAGTGTCACGAATGTAAGCAACTGAAAACAAGGTCTTATAAGAGAAAGTGTCTGGCAATGATAGTCATAGACAGTGCTACCAGCCCGACCTATAATATATACACTTTAATTAAAGCTAATTTTGTGGCAGTAAAAATCCACTTTAATTTAATTTACTTGCTGTTGAAAAGATCTAACAAAGTGCATTATGCAGCTGGCTGCTAGTTTAGGGCTTAGCGATTGTAAATGTCATCACATTTCTAGCTGCCTGTCAAGGTGCTAGCCTTGATCAGCTTCTGAGAGCTGAGGAGGGAGAAAATAACAAAATAGATCATACAACAGTTTACTTGCAGAGTGTTGGTGACCATAAGAAGGGTAGGGTTGCCAATTTTCTAATCACGCAAAACTGAACACTCTTGCTGGGCCCCTTTTCTGAGCCCCACCTTCTGTTCACTCCATCCCCCCTCCCTCTGTCCCTCACTCACTTTCACAAGCTGGGGAAGGGGGTTGGGGTGTGGGAGGGGGCTACGGGCAGGGGCCAAGGGGTTCAGAGTGTGTGAGGGAGCTCAGGAGACTGGGGCAAGGGGGCTTGAGATGTGGGAAGGAGTTCAGGGTGTGGACTCTGGGCAGCACTTACCTCAGGTGGCTCCCTGAAGTGGCCAGCATGCTAGGTGGAAGGGCCAGGGGGTTCTACGTGCTATCTGTGCCCACAGGTTCCTGGCCAATGGGAGCTGCAGAGCCAGCACTGAGGGGTAGGGACAGCGCTTGGAGCCCCCGTGGCCATCCCTGTACCTAGGAGCCAGATATACTGGCCAATTCTGGGAGACGAGCAGAGCCAGGGCAGGCAAGGAGCCTGCCTTAGCCTTGCTATGCCACCAACCGGACTTTTAGCAGCCAACCAGAGCCACCAAGGTCCCTTTTCAATGGGTGTTCTGGTGAAAACCAGATGCCTGGCAACCCTAAAGAAGGGTGGGGTGGCCTGAAGTGTGCTCCACTCATATCGATATTAGAAATCAGATTCAACGAGAGAAACTTGACTTCACTTATTATCCAACATTAATTAAAGCACCAACACTACTTGATAATCCTCTATCCTTAAACTTCATGGATTTCAAAAATTCCTGCTGTTTCTGAATATGAGTAAATCCCAGTGTCAGACTGGAAAACCCAGATCCTAGGATCTGCAGTATTTTCCTATTAAATATCGCTTTCTCTGCTATGGGATTTAGTCAAACAATCCCTGGTTCTGTGCAGCGAACAGAAAGCAGTTGGAACTGGATTCTACAGCGAAGACTTTTAAAGTAGTTATGTTTTATTAAAAAATATAAACAAGACACTATATAGGTACAGGTAAGTCTTTAAAGAACTTTAGTGAATACATTATTATGCACTTTATTCAAAGCAGGATGAATAGTCTAAAAACTGGCACTCTGAATAATAATTGGTTCCAATCTAGACAACATATCAAAACACAACCAAATCTTCAAAACAAGTTTTCAGTACAGTTTTCATACTGTGGTTATCCCAAAGGATACTTACTGAAAACAAAATTTACAGTTTAATGAGTAAATTCACCATTAACTTCTATTTTACCTTTTTTAATTTAGTATTTATTATAGTCTTCAAATTCTTTTAGAGGATGACAATGATTTTTTGATCTACAAGGTGCATTTGTGGGAGGACAGCATAGGGAGAGAATGCTTTGTGTGAGACTTTATTATGGCTGTTAGAAATTACCTGAAGATTTGATCTTCCCTTTGCTGTTACTGAAATTGAAGATTCAAGTAATGAAGTACAATTAAATACTCTGGATTTAATATGTTTTAATGATAATGCTTGGGAAATTTCTAGAAAATTACTAATAGTTCTGCGTTCTGCTCATTGTCATTGCCCTATTTGAGTGTATTTTTATACCTGTGAGAGAATCATTTTGTAGATTTATTTGGCTTCCTAACTTCCCTTGGTTTGCTCCTCTGAGTGCCCCTGCTGTCCCCTTTTCAGCCACTTTTGAGACATTAAAAGATGCGAAGTAATGCCAAACACTTAATCAGTACAGTATTCCTCTCTTGATGTCTTGCCCTTTTGTAATGAATTGACTTTGGATTGCAACACTTTTTCAAAATCTATATGGGTTTAGACCTCTTTTGTGTCACACTTTCAAACTTCTTATTCTGAGAGCAGCGTGTGCTTATTAATCAAGACAAGATGCTGTTGAAATCTCTGCATGTGCACAGTTTGCTTTTAAGGATTTACAGCAGGTTAAAGAGAATGTAACAACGTGAGGAAAAGTTAAAACATGTTGAACTATGTTTCCAGATAGCCAAGATGATAAATTATAAACCCTAATAAGTAAAATTAACTATCCCCTAATCAGGAAACCTTTTTAACAAAGGAAAACAGGTGGACAGATGCCCTATACTACTGTTAGGGAAGTTGCAGCATAGCAGTGACATGTAGTTGTGTTATTAATGTTTTCCTCTGCCATGGTGTAGCTTTAGACCTGCTGCTGTTGACAGTGGTGGGACATTCTGGCACTTACGCCTGGTAAATTCCCCACACTCAAGGAGGCCCAATGCAAATACTAAGCATCAGATGTGTACTGTGAAGAAGACAGCATGGCTTCCCCCTGCAGCAGCGCAGCTTCTCCCTGCACAAAGCCTCCTACAATAAACTGCTGAAAGAGCTAATGTGACCTCTGCTCCCTGCTCAGGGTGTGAACCTGCTGAGAGAACCTGCAGGTGCCCAAGAGGGAGTAAAAATGAGCAAAGCATCTGTTCGGCTGTGTGTGCTCCTGGTTGGCCAGAAGAGGGGAGTGCCTGAGGAGCTGAGAATCAGAGGACGGAAGAGGAATGAAGGGAAAGAGTTAGAGAGGAAAGTGGTGCTGGGAAGATTTTAAAAGGAGAGTAAAATGCTGAAATAGGCTGAGAAAACACAAGTAAATATGGAAGGAAAGAAAAATGTGGAGGGGTATAAGAAAAAAAAACTACTAATGGTAGAGTGGGATTCTGTTCCACTCTGCTTTTCACAAAACAGTCTGTGGCAGGATGTTTTGAATCAGGTACAGTATCCGGTAAAAATATTGTCTACATATGCCTGTTTTTGCCCTGGTGGATGGATTAACAAAAGCTGACTTTTCACTGACAAATTAATCTAGTACAGAATACCAGGCACCTACCAGGCACGCTAATGTATTTCATACAGTTTTGTTCTGAGATGTCATAAAATTTTTTAGGGAATTACCCTGGATATTTCCAGCTGTTCTAAGTGAGGCCAGAGCCCCCATTTAAACTTTTTCCAACGTCAGAATAATTTCTTCCACCTGGGCAAATTCTAAATGTTGGGACAGTGAATGTGCATGTGAATGTAGAGTAGGCTCTGTCAGCTTCTTGCCTCTTACATGGGTTTATAGAGCCCTCATGTATCTGAGGGAATGTGCCTGAGGGAAAGAGGAGCGAGAGACATGGGAGGTGGCATTGTGGGAGGGGGCAGAAGACCTATAGTTTTACTGAAAAACACTGCAATTCAGTACAATAGAAATGAGATTATGTGAGGTGCTCAGTCTAAAATAGCAACAAATAGAGGAAGACTCAAGCAACCGTAATTTAAATTTATTTTGCTAGGACAAGACTTAAAAGAAGGGATGAAGGTTTCCTGAAAACCAAACCCTGTGGCTATCTGTATCACTTTACCTTCTGCAGTAACAATTATTGTTGAAATATGGTTTTCAAGCAAGAAGCTGTTTCATTTTTAATAATAAATATTTGATGAATAGAGCAAACCTATCATTAGCACAATAAGCAGATTCTGATCCATCAAGTTTACAATGAAGTTGGTAAGTGTAACTTGCCCATCTGTACAGTACATGTGACTTATTTCCCCTAGTCTTTCAGGTGAAAGAAACTGGATGTATGATGTGAACCTTGGCAGGCCTATTATTTCCCTTTCATACCCATGTGTAACTCTGATTGATGCTGATGGGAGATATGCATGTATGGAAGGGAGAATAGGTCTCAATCTTCAGGGTGCTGAACTCCAAATGAAAAAAATAACTCTGCTCCTTACAGGTAGAAATCAAAGGCCTGACGGAGACTCTCTCATGTCTATTGAAAGACATTGTCAGAATTGTGCACTGTTGCAACAGGAACACTCATTGGGTTTATTTATCAATTGATCATGCATGTGGTGCAGCTTAGATCGCTTTGTGACAGTCATTTCATGCAGATCAGACATCCAAGATAATACCTGATACCCATAAGAAAATGTGCTTGTTATTCCATGGCACAAGATGATAGCAGGGCTTTTGATTAAATGGAGGAAAATAATGAGAGGAAGGAGAAGGGAGCAAGAGGTGGAACTTGAATAATTAAAGCCATTCCACTTATGCCTTGTTGGGTTTCCAAACCACTAAATTTGATATAGATGTTTAATTTCAAAGGAAACTGAACTAAGCTTTCTGGTTGTGGCAGACCAAAGATGAACATCCAGCATGACAACATGCCAGAGCTAACTGATTAGTTTTCTCCCAGACTGATACTTAGCATTTGCAGGGTTAAATGTTTTCTGTAGATTATGCTTGTAAATGATTTAAAACTTCAATTTACCAGTAATCTCAAAATGCAAGAATTGGAAGACCGTTCATTGTACTAAATATTTTAGGGCATTGTAGGGAGGGAAAAGGATTCTTAGCGATCAGACAATGTCTGAGCACAATCAGAGCAAGCACCAGCTTGGGCCCAACACCACATTCAAGCTCAGACTTGTGGGCCAGTCTTTCCTTCCTCTCTAGCAGTGAGACTGGGAAGAGAGGAAACAATTCCATAGGAGCTGCTCTCCTCCCGGCCCCTCCAGCAACAGGACTGAGGTTTAGGGACAGAGTTTCAAATCATAGTCTGACCCAGCAGTTAAGCATTCCCTCACACTTGGGAACATACAAATCATAAGGTCACTCTTCTCTGTGTGTATGTGCCAGTGAATGTAAAAGCTGGAGTCGAGTGCAGGGTGGGGAAGACAGTTGCTGATTTCCCCCCATGCCCTTAAAAACCTGTAAACCATTAAATAAAATGTCAAGATGAGCAGATGGTGAAGTGTCTGGCTGAAATGCTCATTGATTCTACAGATCACAAAGACCTCTATGGCGTTCCCATAGTTCTTCCCTGACATCCCAGGATACTAATCTAAAGGGACAGCAGATGCTTTCATGACTCTGATAAGACAAAGAGAAACCTGCTAGGTTTTCCTGGTGTCAACTGATGAACAATCCCTTTCTTTTCTTTGGTTGACAAACCTGATTATTTGCTCCTAGCAATGACACCAAGCTTTTGAGGGGTTTTTTTTTTTTTTTGAAAGACAAATAAAAATGGTGAGAACTCATCATTTATTGTGGTTTAGCTGAATATATCTAGTAAAAAGAATGAACACCACAGAATGTACCAAGTCAAATAGGAAGAGAACAGGGTGAAGAAGCTATGACTTGCCTGATAAGTAATGCAGAGTCGCAAAGCAGCTACTTAGGCTGCTGAACACCATGGCAATCTGTGTGAGCTGTCTGCTGTGTTTATTGGGGCACTGTGGTGGGTATGCCAGTCTGCCTGTGTGGCTCATAGGGCAGGATTAGGACCTTGGATTTTTCTAACCAGAATTCCTCACTTTCATTTAAATAAGAAAATTGATTCCGAAGAGCGAACGATCAGAACGACCATCTAGCTGTCGCAGGAAACATCACCCATCTCTCATGCTCAGTTCTTTCGCTTGCCTAATTAAACACTTCTTTGGGCTTGGACATTAGTTGCAACAGTGTTATTACCTTTAATGTTCTGAAGCACAAACACAGCTATTCACATGGACAGTAGTCTAATTTATGGACCTACTCTGTGAGATATTTAACCCTTATTGGACTGGATTAAAATACTCTGAAAAGTGAATATTTCATGGAAGCAATGGCCTTCAAATGAAATAGCTATGCCGTACTAGAAAAGAGCTACTTTGTCCGGATTCCCTCCGTAGAAGGATGGGGCCTTCACATGTCTAACTGGAAGGTTGTTTACTCATTAGATATTGCCTCTCAGATCTGCATCCTAATCCTTCATCCTGTGATCTGCTTTTCAACAGACGTCACGGCCTGTTTTTATTAAAACGGAATTCCTTGTTATACGGGTCATGACAGCAATGTAGGCAATGTTACCCAAGGAATGTCAGGTTACATTCTTCTTTCTAAAGTGATTAGAGTCACAAAGATGCTGTGACAAATATTTTCACATGTAAGCCTCCAAGTCTAATGACTAATGGAGGATCAAGGCAGTAAATTGCAAAATTCTTAGAGTAATTTTAAGCTGTTCTTTAAAAAGAATATATGGAAAATTCTATACATGGCATATTCTCGTCTTGAATGTCAGGCAGAAGTGTTTGTGACTATCACAAAGAATGGCTCCCTTTCTCCCCTTTACTCCTATACTCTGGTCTCCATTCTCCACCTGCCAGGGGTTTTGGGAGGCCCACTCTCTCCTTCCCATTCCAGGTTTCTGTATACACTTCTATTCCCACCTTTCTTATTTTTTTCTTCTTCCTTTTTCTTTTCTTCAACATTTTAATGCTATATTAGGAGGATGAGGAGAGCTGAGATGGCGAGTATTGTTACCCACTGGTTCTTTGATCTATTGACAATTACAGAGGTGATTGAAGCTGCTGGCTTTATTAATCAGATGTTGGGGGCTCTGTTTGTTGCCATTTCCCTTTTCAGCTTTTCACCAAAATCAATAGGGTTCTGCCAATTAATGCCTTGAACTTTCCCTAAAATTTTGGAATTAATTGGATGTGGCATTCCAAGGTTATTGTGTTACAGATAGAGAAATGTTCTTGAGCTGAGTGTAAGACCTTGCTTTGTTGGGCCAATGAAGAGATCTTAAAAATAACAATAAACAAATAAATTGCAAAAATAATACTCCCCGCAAATGGCCAAGAATGTCATGCAGTTGGGTTCTGCTCTATTTCGGTATCTCAAACTATGGTACTGAAAGGTACCTAGAATAGCATAATTTTCTTTTTCTGTCTTGAAACATTAGCATAACAACACAATGCTAGTACACTTGAGAAATAGGGATGCAGATAATCTATAAAATATAGTCCATGCATCCATTGCAGTAAGTCTTGATGAATTTTATGTCAGCAATTGATTCTGCAGTCTACAGTACCCATTAGTCAGCCAGACATACTCGAGCAACGACATTTGTATTTTTTTTACTGCTGCCTACTGTGTTTTTGAAAATGCCCAAAACCCAACATATAAATCTCAACTTTCCCATTATTCATGCCAAAAAGATTCTAACTTGAAGCCTTTTTAGGCGCTTAGAACAAAAAAAACATTATTTCAGTTCAGAAATAATCTAGCAAAGTGGCTGCAGCCTATAGAATGTAGCTACCTTAATTCCTTCTCTCCTCTGTACTTTGCTCAGGTTCCTTCTCAATCACATCAGATCAGTGGTCAGACAGACCTGGTCAACACTCATAGGGATCGATCTAAGTTACACAATTTAGTGAATAACGTAGCTGAAGTTGACGAACTTAGATCTACTTACAGCGGTGCTTTCACTGCGGTAGGTTGACTGCTGATGCTCCCCTGTCAATTCCACCTGCATCTCTCGTGACAGTGAAGTACCAGGGCTGACGAAGAGCACTCAGCAGTTAATTTTTCGCATCTTCACTAGACGCGATAAATTGACCCCCACTCGACTAATCGCTCCGGAGGTAAGTGTAGACGTGCCCACAATAAAACAACATGAACAAAGTTTCTAAAGATTATAGCTAGGAAAGGGTGAACTATGTAGAGTTTTTAATTTTTTCCTAATCTCTCAAAATTCACAATTTTGAATTTATAAAACTATATTGAGTTTAGAAAACTTTTTTTATCTCATAAGGATGATGCCATTAAAAACAAAACTATAGGAAGTCTATACAATCATTTAGGCATAGAAGAGTATCCTTCAAAAGCTCAGCCTACTTAGGTGGGATCACTGATGTTCTGAACTTCATTTAAAAATATTTCCTCTTGTCTCCCCATCACTGCAGATTTTTAAGAAGGGGGCATTTCGGTTAGACAACTACAGTATATAATTGACTACTGCTTTATTTTAATAGGCCTAAGGCACGGGTCTCAACCACTCAATAAGAGGGTTTATTTCCTGAGGCCCACCAAGCTCCCCGCACTCCCCCTGTCCCTCAGAATTATTTCCTGCAGCCTGCCATGCTC
>ML677384.1:903259-1112396 GCA_007922305.1 Dermatemys mawii | reverse complement strand
TCAGTGATGCAGCCCTCAGGCCAATGTACTAGTCCTCATGTGGCCCTCCTTGTTATTTAAGTTTGAGATCCCTGGTCTGAGGCCTGATTCTTTAGCTTCTGAATCATGTCTTTGTAAGAACTGCATGCATAGGTAAAGATTGTGGGATTGGGCCCTTAATTTGAATATTGAAATTGAGAGGCATGATTTAAAGAGACATATGATGTTACTTGCTACTTCTAGGAATAGTGCCACTGACATTTTGTAAAATGACTCCTGAATTGTATAATAGTAAAATTCGGAAATTGTGGCTTTCTATTTTATAGGGAAGGGTTAAGTAAACTGAGTAAGAAAAACTAGCAGATTTTCCAACCCAGCAGTTCCTGTTACTGTTGCATTAAAGTTTCCTATTTGTCTGTGTTCTGTGGAGTGTAGGAAAGGGGGAAAGTTGGTTCCCAAAGAAGGGTGAAGGGGCAAAAGGAAAAGTGTTGCTATTCTACTTTACTTTCTGTATATCAAACTTTTATTAGATTTGGCTCATTTTCTTAAATAGTTCCTGGTCTCTGATCTAGAGTCTGTGTTCAAATGATCAAGGTGAAGCACAAGTTTAGAATCTATGAGAATCTCACACTCTAGCATAGTCAGTAAATGTCATAATAAAGGGAAGAGAGAATATATATGTATATGTTTATTACAAAGCACACAGCCATCTTTTAGATCTAAAATACACAATGTCACAGTTTCAGGGTTACTGAACCTGTAGTTCTCCCTCCATGGTCCCTTCAGGGCCCCCACTAAAAGGGTTCCAGCTCCCAGCCATAATCTCTCCTGGGCAGAACCCCATCACTCCCTTCTGAACAGGATTTTGAAGTTTGCACAGCTCGCTGATCTACGTTCTGAGATCCCCATCAAGCTTAAATGGCCAGCACCTATGCTTTGCTTTCTATCAGAAGGCTATGACCTTGTCAGCAGTTATAAGTTAGCACACATCTCCTGATAAGCAAGTACATTTAGTCTTAAGGTAAAAGCATTTAAAACAATACATGAACCTGCATGCATGCCAAAAAGCTTTCTAGAGGTCACTCTCAGCTCCAACACAGGGCTCTGGTAGGAGTCAGTTTTTCAACCACCCTCCTCAGCTCGGTTTTCTCTGAGGTTACAAGTTCATATCCGTTTTTATATATGGTCAGATCAGCCATTTCTTTATGTGGCTTGAGCCTCTGAACTCCAGTCTCTGGAAAGAGGTAATCACCAACTAATGGCCCTCTCTTCAGGAAGTAGCTTCAAAAGGCTGTTTTTCCCCACAAAACACTCCCAAGGATTCCCCAGAAAACCCATTTAGCCCCTTTATTGCCTCAGAAGTCCATGCTTGTATGGCACTTTTCAATATAGTCATTTGAACTTGTTATACTTTCCAGGTCTCATATCTGTCACCCACACTAATAAAAACTCCTCCTTAGTGTCACCATTCAAATGAAATGTAACAAAAACATGGTGAAATGTATATTTTGATATGGCAGGTTAGGGAATGATTATATTGATGTTAGTAAAACAAGACACCGAGAGGAAAATGTGAATTGCTGATTTCCATATGGAGAACTCATGCCGACAACATAAATAAAGCTAACCTGCTTCCCAAGAGGAGTAATGTTTTTGGAAGGAAAATATAGCATTTCAATTATGAAGCTATAAAACAAGTCTGTAAAAATTATCAAAACAGTCCATATATGGAACTGAGAAGCTCCATGAAAGAAGTGGGAAAGAAACTCAGAATGATAAGTAGATGAAGGATATAATTTTTTTCTTTGATTAGACACATCATTAACCCCTTGGAAATGACTTATTTCTGTTTTTCATCCTGGTGTTGGTCAGCCTCACAAAGATATGTTGTCTTGACCCATCTCACTTGGAGAATTTTCTATAATTCAGAGGTGGGATTTTTTAGTGATTCTTTGGGAGACAGCTGGTCAAGTGGACAGGGAGCTGGATTTAGAATTAGAGTTTGGTGTTCCAGTTCTGATTGTGCTGCTAATCTACTCAGTGAGTTGGGGAAGTCACTTCCCCTCTCTGGGCCTCAGTTTCCCTATATGTAAAATGAGAATAATGATACTTCCCTTCCCTTGTAAAATGCTTGATGAGCTATGGACGAGTAGAACTACATAAATGCTATGTATTATTATTTTTCATGCAATTTTGGGGACACAACTCTCTGTCTAGTCTAATATGCCAACACTGCTACAACAACACTGCAAATAATTTTATACTGTCTTTCATTTGCCTGCTAGGTGTTGAAACATGTGAGTTCATATGTTTTTGTCAGGTACAATTGGTTCTAAGATGCTTTTGGTCCAGTAAGTTGAAATACTGATGGAGAATAGAACATACCTCTAAAAGAAAAGTAAGTCATGTAGCATGTATTTAGGTTCTCTTTCCCTATTAGAATCAGTAGATTAATCGGTCCCTTGACACAGACAACATAGAAGGGGTTACATTTTCTTTGAATTTTAGGTTCAGTACCTATATTACTGAGGTCATAGATGAAAACCACAAGGTGCCTTGGAGCAAAGTTTGTTATTGATCTATTCTCTTTATTGCTTTGTAGCTGAAGCAGTCCCTTTAAGGGTTTAATATGTCAGCTTATATGAATGACACATCTCACCTGCCTCCTAAGTAGGTAATAATAGCTGGAAGAAAAAGATCTGCTTTTCTTCATAAATGTTGCTTACTATGAGCTGGCAGTTACTTAGACTATTGTCTCCTCCTAAAATATGTACTGTTCTTCCAGTGTTGTAGATTGAGGGTAGGCTGTGTATGTGGGGTGTGTGTGTGTGAGAGAGAAAGAAAGCGCGAAACTCTACATCTGCAGGACAAATCATATGCCTGTCAATGTGATTGCCAGCCAACACACAGTTGTAATTTCTGCTACCTGAACTGCTGTATAATTCAATTTCTGATTTGTCATTTAAAATAGTCCCCTCTGCCATGCAACTCGCAGCATGCAGAAAAATCTCACCTGCACCTGAACGGTCTTTGAGAACACAATGCAAAGACTCACTTCAGGGTATTTCCCACTGAAGGCAGTAAAAGCACCTGCTCTGTATTTGCTACTGGACTCTTAGTTAAGGGCAGTTTGGCACATCCCTCTCAGACCTATCCAGCAACAATATGGAGTTCCACAGTTTTGGCCTCGGGGGATCAGCAGGCCTGTGAGCAACTGCCTTAGCATCCTACTCTGTGTCAGGAACCAAGCTAACACCTTTTCAGCCAGAGAGTTCTGATTCCTCTTTGAATTTACCCTACCCTTCTTCAACTCGGACTACTGGAAAAGCAGAAAACAGGGGTCCCTCCCCAATATACATGGAAATTTGCCCACTCCTAATGTTAGGGTTGAAGTTAGCATGGGTGTAAGCAACAAAGGGATTATGTGATTGGTCCAATTGTGAGAAATTAGGGAGGAGTCTCAATGATTATTTATGTGATTATCCACATTTGCAACCCCAATTTGGAAGCTAAATGGAAACAATATTGCTAGTCAACAAAAAGCAGAACAAAGACAGCTTTCAAAGCTGCAGACGGTGAGTTGTTGCATCCAGTGAATCAGAACTTGTGTTTTGCAGGAAGGCTGTTGCACCTGTAAACACACTTCTAGCACTATATACATAATTAGTGGGAAGGTATTATTTTAAGAGGGAAAATTCTACCCTCTTGGCTGTCTGCGGAGATGTCTTCCCACTCTCATAGTAAGCTACAATGTGGTTCTGTGGAATGGGCCATTCCTTATAAATAGAATGAGAGGAGGAAGATGGAGTAAGCCTGGTGCTGTTTCCTTGTGCCAAATGTGTGTATACATGCCACTAGATTTAAAATCAGTCTCTCAGAGGCATTTTTACTCCTTTTATGAGATAGCAGTGGGTTATGTACATAGGTGTATTTCCATCAGCACTAGATGTACAATAAAGTAATATCTTACAAAGGAAGACTGTCCTTGTGCCCAAGACACAGCAGCAGGTGCCTGAGACTTCTGAGTTCTAGTCCCTGGACTGTCGCAGATCTCCTATGTGACCTTGGGTAAGTCTTGTAGGCAAAACTGATTTACAGTGTCCAGCTTCACACACATAAGTGTCTCCAGTTTAGCACTCAAACTCAGTTGAGATCTTAGAAAATGTGTAGGCCTCAGCCTTTCTGGGCCTGAGGGAATAATAGTTCCTTGTCTGACCTGGGTGTTGTGAGACTAAGTTAATTAATGTTTGAGAGGTGCTCAAATATTACAGTAACACCTATAGATAATAAAAATAAAATAAAATTACCTTTCCCTTGTTTTGAATTTTCTTTTTAAGTTGGCTACTTCCGTTTTGCTCCAAACAACTGAAGATGTATTATTAAAGCTCAGGAAATGCAAACACAAAGTAACGTGAAAAAATTGTGTCAAACAAACTTAATAGCTTTCTTTGACAGGGTAACAAGACATGTGGATATGGGGAAGCAGTAGATGTGGTATATCTTGACTTCAATAAAAGTTTTGATACTGTCTCACATGACTTTCTCCTAAACAAACTAGGGCAATACAACCTAGATGGAGCTACTGCGATGTGGGCGCGTAACTGGTTGGAAAAGAGACTAGTTATCAGTGGTTCACAGTCAAGCTTGGAAGGGTACAATGAGTGGGGTCCTGCAGGGCTCGGGTCTGGGTTTGGTTCTGTTCAATACATTTGTCAGTGATTTAGATAATGGCATAGAGAGTACACTTACAAAGTTTGTGGATGATACCAAGCCGGAAGGGGTTGCAAGTACTTTGGAGTAGCAGTTCTCAAGCTATGGGCTGGGCTTCACAGGGGATTTGTGAGCTCTGTGTTTTTGTTTTTTAAATAAGAGCTCTGGCTGTTATCTCTGGGTGGCTCGGGCTCCTGCAGAAGGGCCTTGGAGTCCTGGGAGGTGGGGACAGAGACAGCCAGAGCCCTGCCTCCCGGGATTGGGCTCTCCTTCCCCATCCCCTCAATCCCTCACTAGGAGGCAACCCCGGCTCAGGCTCTCCTTCCCACCCTTCTGTCCCTGACTGGGAGGCAGCCCAGGGTTAGGCTCTCCTTCCTGCCTCTTTGATCCCTCACTTGGAGGCAGCAGGGCTCCAACTGTCAGTCCTGGGGTTTCACTTGCTGTGTAGAAGTATGGGTGGCAATGGGGTGCTAAGTCTGCTGTGAAGCGTGATATTGATTGAAATCACTTTTCACATTTCCACCCTTCTGTGCTGCTGCTGGCTCATGCTGCCTTCAGAGCTGGGTGCCTGGCTAGCAGTTGCTGCTCTCCGCTCTGCCTTCAGAGCTGGGTGTCGGTATATGTACTTGGGGGTGGGGCATAAACTACTACAGACAGAAAATATGGGGAGGCCTATCAAATACGTTTGAAAACCACTGCTTTTGAGGATTGGATTAAAATTCAAAATGATCTGGACAAACTGAAGAAATGGTCTCCGAAGTAAACAGTATGAAATTCAATAAGAACAAATGCAAAATTCTCCATGTAGGAAGGAACAATCAGTTACACACATACAAAATGGGAAATGAGTGCCTAGGAAGGAGTACTGTGGAAAGAGATCTGGGGGTCATAGCAGATCACAAGCTAACTATGAGTTAACAGTGTAGAACTGTTACAGAAAAAGAGAACAGCATTCTGGGATGTATTAGCAGGACTGTTGTAAGCAAGACACGAGAAGTAATTCTTCTGCTTTACTCCGTGCTGATACAACCTCAACTAGAGTATTGTGTCCAGTTCTGGACATTTCAGGAAAGATATGGCCAAATCAGAGAAAGTCCAGAGGGAGCAACAAAAAGGATAAATGTCAAGAAAACATGACCTATAGAGAAAGAATGAAAACAAAAGGGGGGGGTTGTTTTGCCTGGAGAAGAGAAGACTGAAGGGAGACAAATCAGTTTTATCAGTTTTCAAGTACATAAAAGGTTGTACAAGGAAGAGGGTGAGGACAAGAAGCAATGGGCTTAAATTGTAGCAAAGGAGGTTTAGGTCAGACATTAGGAAAAACTTACTGTCAGGGTAGTTAAGCACTGGAACAAATTGCCTAGGGAGTCTGTGGAATCTCCGTTGTTGGAGGTTTTTAAGAATAGGTTAGACCCCCAAACTCCTTTCAAGAATGGTCTAGTTATTTGACCTCTTGAGGTCCCTTCCAGTCCTGTACTTCTATGATTATATGAAGAGTTTGACTCAGACTCAGAGTTTAAGCTGCAAGTAATTCTGTCCTTAATGCAATCTTGCTGTGCCCTGTGGTAACATAGCTTGTCACGCCGGAAGTCTAATACTCTTCTTACATTTTCAAAAGGCTGGCATGAATGGCAATTAACAGCAAAACAAGCCAGCCAGGGCACAGTTTCACTGCAGGATGTATTATTTTTCATTTACAATTAATGGTTAAAAGACTGTCTAAAGTTGTAATTAGTTTGGTATAGGTATTTCCTTGTTGTGGGGATAGGTATGCAAGAGCAGATTAGATTTTTAGAATCAGCAATATGGTATTTTACACATCTACATTCATTTAAGCAATAGTATGAACGGTGAGGATACTGTAATATGCTAAGTACATTCCTCTAACTGTTAAATTCCATATTTTAACTGATTAGTTTTGTTTTCTGATTGTAGCATTCTTTGGCACAAATCGGTTTCAACTCCAGTGTTAACTTGGACCTCTAAGTTAAAGTTGCTAGTTATTTCATGTATATATGTAGGTTATCAATATAGTTTTAGGGAGAGATTTTCAAAGACAGAAAGGACAATCTTTAAAACTTTGAAAATTTCAACCTTGGAAAAACAGGAGCATCATTTCAGAAAAATGCAAAGGCAGTAGTGACAAAGTTGTGTCAGCACATAGAATGTTCTCTGTTCCAAAAAGCATCATGAGTGAGGAAAAACCAGGCAATTATTGCATTCCTAATGAGCGTGTCTAAAGTTGCGGGGGTGGGAGGGAGGAAGTAGAAGACATAAAGGAGAATATAGACCTATGGAAAATCTTGGGGGAGAAAGGCAACTGACCCTTTTTCCCATAGCTAGTGATGCCTCTGTTAAGACGTGCTGAGATAGAATTACGCAATGTATATGGGTAGCTATATACATTGTGTGTGTGTAGTAGTACTATTTAGCTTTTCAGTTAAAGATCTTAAAACACTTTCCAAAGGGAGGTAATCCACTGGTATCCCCTTCTTATAGAGGGGGAAACTGACGCATTGGGTGATTACGGGGACTAGTGCAAAGTGACACAGAAAATCAGTAGCAGAGCCAGGAATAGACTATATGTCAAACAAAGGCTTCCTGTATGATTTTATGTCAGTTATTTCATCTTCCTGTGACTCAGTTTCTGATCTGCAAGATGGAGATATTACTATCTACTTCATAGGAATATTGCAAAACTTAATTGATTGATGTTTCCAAAGTGTGTTGAGATCTTCACTTAGAAGTTACTATATATATGCAAAGAATTATTATTGCTAGATGTTAGCTGGAAGTGCTTCAGGGAACCATTGCTATCAAAATAGATACTGTCCTCAAGCTCCCACTTTTAAATATCGCAACATTAGCTTTATATTATTAGGGTTGCCAACCCTCCCAGATTGGCCGGGAGTCTCCCAGAATTGAAATCGATCTCCAAGTGGCTACTGAAACCAATCCATGAGATTTTAATAGGCCGCAAAAGTCCGGTCAGTGGTGCAGCGGGGTTAACGCAGGCTCCCTACCTGGCCCTTGCTCCATGCGGCACCCAGAAGTGACTGGCACATCCCGCTGGCTCCTATGTGGAGGGGTGGCCAGGTGCGCTGCCCCTGCCTCAAATGCTGACTCCACAGCTCCCATTGGCCAGGAACCATGGTCAATGAGCACTGTGGGGGCAGTGCCTGCAGGCACGGGCAGCGCGCAGAGCCATTCGGCTGTCCCTGAGTGTAGGTGCCGGATGTGCTGGTCGCTTCCGGGAGCCGCCTGAGGTAAGCGCTGCCTAGCCGGAGCCTGAACCCTCAACCTCCTCCCGTGCTCCAACTGTCTGCCCCAGCCCTGATCCCCGTCCTGCACCCAAACTCCCTCCCAGAGCTTTCCCCCCAAACCCCCTTCTGCATCCTAGCCCCCTTGCCTAGGCCCAGTTAAAGTGAGTGTGTGTGGCGGGGGGAAAAAGCGACAGAGGGAGCAGGGATGGAGTGAGCATCAGGCGGGGTCTTGGGAAGGGGTGAGAAGAGATTGGCCTTGGGGTGGGGCACGGGTGTTTGAGTTAGTGAGATTAGACAGCTGGCAACCCTCTATATTATTACTAAATGAGAACGGTCGTTAAAAGGATGTTTTTATCTTAATCTTTATTTTAAGCCCTTAAACATATATGGTGAAAGTCCCTCCTGTGCAGAGCCCAGACAAGACCTCTCAATCACCACTTACATCTCACTTAAGCCTATTTAAGGGGTGAAGAGGTAAATCAGGAGCAGTCTATTATGTTCGTCTGTTCAACTCTTCGCTCTTAAGGTCCCTGTGCTCTTGACTGACAGCTCTCTGGATCCCACTCATGTTGGCAGGCTCATGTTAGTCATTGGTATGAGAAGAAAACCTGCTGCATGAAGTTGTCAATCTATATATAGATCAGAACGGATCACTGGGTAGGTTCAAAAGGCAAAGTTGTCACCACAAATCATGCTCTGTTGCATCAAGGAAGTGTTAGTGCTGCAAACAGCAATTAGTGTTGTAGATGTGCCAGCATGGAATGCAGAGTATATGTTCTTTTCAGGGGCAATTATTGCCATATAGACACAAGCATGAAACATGTGGTGTTGAGAAATAATGGGTGTACGTATGCAGGGAGAAATGGCCTTCAAATGAGAGCATTCTAATTGCTTGTTATGCTTAATTGTATTACTTCTAGAGTTGGGTGAAAATTTTTGGAAGAATATTTTATTAGCTGAAAAATGCAGTTTTGATGGATCCAAAACTACCTGTGAATTTGACATGAATTTGTGGAATAGTTTCAACCAAAAGGTTTTTGGGCAAGATTCTCAGTGGGACTTAGAATCCCTTTTACAACACAAGAGAAAAAGGCCTCCCTCCCACTCAATCTATAACTAGGGTTAGAAGGATTAGATTGTTATCAGTAAATATCAGAAAATATCAATTTCACTGCATACACGCAAATAGACAAAAACATTTCCATCAACATTTCCCACCATAATAACTGAATTTTACAGATAGGCAAAGTAAGAAAAATGCTGTTTGAGAACTTACTAGAGTTTGACCGAAGTTGTTTACTTTGTATATTTTGACATGAAGTTTGCAATTTATGTTAATGGTTATAAAGCTTTAACTTTATGAATCTGGATGTCTACTGTTATTAAATAATTAAATTATTGTCTGACCTTCCCCACGATTTCCTGCAGCTGTAAAAACTAAGTGATAAAAATTAAAAAAAGCTTCAAAAGCATAATTTTGCACAAATCTGAAAATGTAACCAGATCAAAACCATAAAACTAAACATCAATATTATGTATCAAAATGATAAATTTAAAGTCAAATTCTGCCATGCCTACGTGTAAGTTTTAGCTCAGCAGTTAGGGCCCTTAGCTGGGATGTAGAGACCCAAGTTCAATTCCTCGCTTTGGAACTGGGATTTGAACCTAGCTTTCCCTTCTCCTAGCTAAATTCTCTTATTTCCAGGCTATCCTGGGGTAGGTTGCTTAAGGCAAGTCTACACTTAAAACATTGCATTGGTGCAGATGTAGTGCTTTAATGCAGATGCTCTAAGCCAATGTGAGAGCTCCTCTATGTTGTGGGGTTAGGTTGGTATAGCAGTGTTGGTGAGGGGTGTGCATTTCTCACACCCTTGAGTGACACAGTTATACCAATGTAGGTCTGTGTAGTAGGAAGAGAGACTGAGACATAAGTCTTTGTATTAGAGGCTTGGTAAGAGGCAGGATCTGCTCACGGAATTTGGGAAGAACAGGGCTGATATTGCAGAAATACACATTTTTAAGAAGTGCTAGTCACAGAGTGCTCACACAAACACATCCTAATAGTAAGTGGTACTAGAACATCCTGATATCAAGGATGATACAAAAATTCCCCAGTGATAACAACAACACTCTGACCCCTCCTAAAAGAAAAGGTCAGGATGACAGTACGTTTTGATCGAACCAACATGTACAGGGTGATGGGTGATAATTAGCGACGTCAGGGGGCAGTAATTAACTATGAGGCAGTACTAACTTGTTTGTATAGGGGTATAAAAATGTATCTCAGAGGGAATATCTTTGTCTGGGCTAGGAAGGATCAAAAAGTTCTGCTGTTCACTGAGCTGGTCCATTGTTATGGGCATACGTGTATTAGTGGTCTGGTGGAATCTGTGGGATACTAGTATTGTACTTTGTCGACAATAAACCTGGCTGAGTGCCTTCATCCCTTAATGGATCTTGTGATCATCGAGTGGTTCGCTTGAGGTCTGCTGTGCCAGCTGTGTGTGCAGGGTTGGGGCAGCACACAGAGAACACACACATTCAGCCAAATATCTATCAACCTCTAACCACAGTCTGTAGTGTAGACCAGACCTTAGTCTCTCCTGCTGAAACTGTTCTACTTTGTATAAATACTTAAATAGTCATTGGAGCAGGGACTTGAATTTGGATCGCGCCTCACAGCTGAGTTCCCTAACCATTGGACACTAGAGAGTCATTCTCACTTTCTCTCTCTGGCCCAATGACTAAGTATTTTATACAAAGTGGAGCAGTTTTGACTGAAAGACCTTCACCCCGGAATATCCAATACCTTGGTGGTGAGGGTCCTCACCTGGAAGTTGGGAGGATGTGTGTTCAAATCCTTATCCCAGAGCAGGGATTTGAACCTAGGTCACCCACATCCCAGGTAAGCCCTCTAAGCGCTGGACTAAAGAATATAAGGCAGTTACCACCAACTCCTCCTCCTCCTCCAGCTTTTTTGTGACTCTAGCCAGAAACAAATGGTTTGGGTCAAATGAAATGTGTCGTTCAACCTGAAATGGACTTGTGTAATATGCCAAAAATTTTGGATTCAATTCAGGTTGAACCAAACCCTTTCCCCCAGATTATTATTATTTAGAAACTCCCAGCGAACTAAAAAATTAGTTATTGACCCAGCTCTAATACTGCCACATTTTGTTTTGTGCTCATTCATTCATTTGCAGGCTAAGGCTCGAGCCATGAAATATAACACGTGATACACTTTAGTTTGCAATTACAGTAAATGCAAGACCAACAACCACCCTCGCTGGCCCAGAAACTGCACATTCCTTTATATTGGGAAGTCCAAAAAAAGCAGGGTCTACAGGAATAGTGGGACAAAAAGGGCCAGTGCCAGTCCAACAGCTCCTTAATTGCAGGCTTTGAAGCAATCCCTGCCAACACTATGAAGTACCTTTTAGCACAACTGCATGTTAATCAGTAGTAAACACTCATTTTCAGTCTCGTCTGGTGTTTATTTCTCAAGTGTGCTTTGGAATGAGTTAGGTTTTGGCTTGTTTCTGTTTTGTTTCTGCAGTCTGAATTGTCCACTCAGGCCTGTCTATGTTCAGGGAAACCTCCTGTCATCAGGAAGTTTAGGGCATATATTCTTGTCTTGAGCCCTAATTGTCCCCTCTAGTGTGTGGTACGGAGGGGAACCAAAACATGCAGAAACCCACAGGAAGTGGACTGGGGACACAGCATGGAAGGGAGAGGTAGCTATGCAGTATGCTTCTCGGATGATGCACTGGTTCCGAGCTCTCTCTGGCTGGAGATGTGACCATCCAAAGGGAAGGAGCAGTTGGGGTGAGGAGAGAAGAGACTGCCCAGTTTGTACATACCCATCTTTGGGTAGCCTATGTTTTGGTGCAAAATCCATCATAAGCCACCATGCTCCAGAGCCATAGTAACTCCTGCTCCGTTCTTTGAAAACTGTGCTGGGTGTATGTATGTGTGTGTGTTGGGGAGGAGGAGGGGGGTGGCATGGCTGCAGACTTCTGTATTTGCAGCGGAGCCTGTGGGAGAGAGCAGACAGACTGAAAGCAAAGGAAAACAGACCTGTTTTTCTTAGGGATCTAAGCTGTTCAAGTACTGGTGGCATGCCTTCTCACCACTCTGCTCTATCAGCAGCCCTGCCTCTGGGAGCAGGGGCGACATGTAGGAATGATGGGGAAACAAAGCCCATTGTTCCTTTTCTGAATGGTTCTATGCTGAGATGAATATAAGGCTTAATATATGCACAAAACATCTTATGCATGCACCTGGAGATAAGAGGATCCTTCTATTCCTGTTAAAGCTACAAGCCATTGTTTCACTAGGGATCCCAGACATCAAGTAGACGTCTGTCATCACTGCTGCTTTTCTTGTGGTCTGATATTTATAGTGTTTGAAAATATTACACACCATACCAGTGTGCTGAAATGAATGTTGCAGGGGAATTTGGAAGTGGAATGGCCTAGGCAAACACATACAATCTTGCTGTAGTTTTGGTTGCTTAAGACACAACTAGGATTTGGAATAGCAGTAGTGAGATGAATCAAGTTAGCTGTACACTGTGTAGGGAAGCTTGCAAAGCATCTGTCTGAACTGCTGTGGGCTTTAGCCATTGTCAGTCTCTGATTTGCATAAGCCCTAAAACATGTCTTTCAAAAGGGAAGTTTTAAATTTCTCAGACATCAGTTATTTGAAATATTGCCTATGCAAATTTGTTAAAATATACATGAAATGAAATTCAACTAATAAATTATTAATTTTGGTAATGTCAGAACTCTTCTAGCAACCTCAGATACATTGAGTAATAAATATTAATGCTTAGAAATCGTGTGCACAATATAATATATTTCTATATCTTTTCTCTGTGTGCGTATAAATTATAAAATGCATACAGACATTGAAATGTATTAACTACTATTCAAATTGATATTTATTGGAAATATTGTTCAAAATCTTATCTCATTTCTTAATTATTAAGTTTCTGTTTAGTAAGCTCCTTTAACGAGTTTAATAATGCAGAAGGGAACTGAAATGAAAGCTTTCACCATTCATTTGTAGAAAAAGTTTTTAAAATAATATTTAATGGGGTTTTTCCAACGACCTTTTAATTTGCATTTTAAAGCCAAAGTAAATAGTTACATGAAATACTGTCATGCTTTTTACAGCCTTCGTAGTATTTATTTTTAAACTTTGTCTCATAACTTTCATGTACTGCCTTCTATCAAAAATAATCAAACTATAATATGCTTGAAAATGACTTTATTCCCTAAGAATGTTACCAGTGTAGTTATAGAACTTGCTATTATATTCTGAACCATTCTTGTGTACATTGAAGCTACCCGCAAGTAATAACCATCGATGGTGGCATAACTTTGTGCTTTTGGGATGGGTTTGGTAAAGGGAATATTGTTACAGAATGAGAGAACACAGTGTCATCACATTAGGGTGAACAGACAATTTTTTACTTCAGCTGGTGGAGAAAGTTATACAGAGAGGCTGTCCTAGATCTGATTTCGACAAATGGGTTGAGAATCAGGTTAGGTGAAAACGATAAAGAAATGATAGAGTTCATGATTCTAAGGAATGGTAGGTGGGAAAACAGTATAATAAAGAGAATGGATTTCATGATGTCAGACTTTACCAGACTTAGAGAGTTGGTAGATAAGATCCCATGGGAAGCAAGTCTAAGAGGAAAAACAATTCAAGACAGTTGGCAGTTTTTCAAAGAGACTTTATTAAAGGTACAAAAGCAACTGTCCCACTAGGTAGGAAAGATAGGAATTATGACAAGAGACCACCCTGGTTTAACCTGGAGATCTTCAGTGATCTGAAACTCAAGAAAGAGTCCTACAAGAGTCCTAGGTCAAATTACAAAGTATGAATATAAAAATATAACACAAGTATGTAGGGATAAAATTAGAAAGACCAAAGCACAAAATGAAATTAAACTAGCTAGAGACATAAAGGGTAACAAGAAAACATTCTACAAATACATTAGAAGCAAGAAGATGACCATGGGCAGGGTAGACTCATTATTGAATGGGGGAGGGGGAACAATAAAAGAAAATGTGGAAATGGCAGAAGTGCTAAATTACTTTTTTGTTTCACTTTTTACCAAAAAGGTTACTAGTGATTGGATGTCTAACATAGTGAACAACAATGAAAATGACGTAGGATCAGAGGCTAAAATAGGGAAAGAACAAGTTAAAAAAGACTTAGATAAGTTAGATGTCTTCAAGTCACCAGGGCCTGATGAAATACGTTCTAGAATACTCAAGGAGCTGATTGAGGAGATATCTGAGCCATTAGCAATGATCTTTGAAAAGTCATGGAAAATGGGAGAGGTTCCAGAGGACTGAAAAAGAGCAAATATAGTGCCAATCTATAAAAAAGGAAATAAAGACAACCTGGGGAATTACAGACCAGTCAGCTTAAGTACTCCGCTTAGGAAGAAACAATCAGTTGCAGATATACAAAATGGGAAATGAGTGCCTGGAAAGGAGTACCGCAGAAAGGGATCTGGGGGTCATAGTGAATCACAAGCTAAATATGAGTCAACTTTGTAGAACTGTTTCAAAAAAAGGAAACATCATTCTGGGATGTATTAGCAGGGGTGTTGTAAGCAAGACACAAGAAGTAATTCTTCCACTCTACTCTGCACTGATTAGGCCTCAAGTGGAGTATTGTGTGCAGTTCTGGCACAACGTTTCAGGAAAGATGTGGATAAATTGGAGAAAGTCCAGAGAAGACCAACAAAAATGATTAAAGGTCTAGAAAACAAGGCTTGTGAGGGAAGACTGAAAAAACTGGGTTTGTATAGTGTGGAGAAGAGAAGACTGAGAGGGGACATAACAGCTTTCAAGTACATAAAAAGTTGTTACAAGGAGGAGGGAGAAAAATTGTTCTCCTTAACCTCTGAGAATAAGACAAGAAGCAATGGGCTTAAATTACAGGTAGGGCAGTTTAGGTTGGGCATTAGGAAAAGCTTCCTAACTGCTTGGTTAAGCATGGGAATAAAGCGTCCAGGGTAGTTGTGGAATCTCCATCGCTGGAAATTTTTTAGAGCAGGTTAGACAAACTGCTGTCAGGGATGGACTAGATAATATTTAGTCCTGCCATGAGTGCAGGAGACTTGACTATTTGACCTGTCAAGGTATCTTCCAGTCCTACGATTCTATGATATAAGGGCTTTGTCTCATATATGCAACTGTACCCCTGTACCCCCTGGAAAAAAAGGGGCCTGATTTTTGACACTTGCTATCTGGTCACCCTACACCACATTATTCTTCTGCACTGCTACAGGAGAACTGACTACTGCATTATGGGAGTATTATGTTATTTTGTCATATTATTCTGAAGATGGTGCTAAAAGACTGCAATCTGTTTAAATACTTCCAGCATGTGTGGAGAGAACCTATCACATCACACAGTTGAAATTTTGATAGAAATAATTTTCTTCTGAATCCTATTTTAAGATATATGTGTGTGTATGTGTCTGAAGATACTGGAGTGAGCCCACACAGTAATGGTTTTGTTAAATATACACTCTTTTCCACAGACTATTTTCCCTCATAGTTTTATACAGCACTTTCTTAAGATCCTGCAGTGCTCATAGATAGTGATCTCAGTGTAACTTTCGCTGAGACTGCAGGATCAGGCAATAAGAAAAACATAGCAGCATCATGCTGGATTTTCAGATGGAAACAAAGCATGATAGAAACCATAAATTGTTAATATTTGTCAAAGTTGTATAATACAAGAAGTGGGAATATAGCGATTTCATAAAGATAAGGGAAAACACTGGTGATTGCAGATACCACTGTACAACAGCTGCTGGTAAGTGCTGACTTGTTAATGGTGGCCATAGCAGTGATTCCAGTAATTGGGAGATTTCATACAGAGGTCAGAGCCTCACATAGTGGAAACTGGCATAATTCCATTAACTTCAAAGGAGCTGTGTTGATTCCCATCTGCTGAGGATCTATCCCTGAGCTTTTTCAGGTTATGTGATGGGGTGTTCACACCACACAGGATTAGAAGGGGTTAAGGTGTCCAGGTAGGCCATCTAACTGCCCAGGCTGCACCTAGAGAAGTAGCCATGGAGCAGGGAGTTCATTAAAATAGGCACAGCTGGGCAGGAATAGGCAGGGCCTATAATGGCCAGGTGTTGAGAACAGAAAGGATGGTGGGGGAAGAGCAGTTACTCCCTGAGAAGAGGGAGCAGTGTTTGGAGGCTGGAGGGCGATAGTCTGTAGTCACTCTCTGGCGAGAGGGAGGAAGGAACTGGTTTTGAGCTGGTATACTCAGAGAAAGGGGGGAACCAGGAAGAGTAGGAAGCAGTTCAGGGAAGAAGCAGTGATAGCTGAGATGGTAGAGCCCAGAACTGCTGAGCTGAGGCTCTCTGGACTGGAATCCAGAGTAGAGGGCAGGCTGGGTTCCCCTACTGGCCACTGGGGAAGTGTCACCATCAGGACAGCACAGGAGAAGATTGCCTGAGACTGTATGCCTACACCAGTAGTTCTCAAACTTTTGTATTAGTGACCCCTTTCACACAGCAAGCCTTTGAGTGCGACCCCCTTTATAAATTAAAAACACGTTTTAAATATTTAGCACTATTATAAATGCTGGAGGTGAAGCAGGGTTTTGGGTGGAGGCTGAAAGCTTGCAACCCCCCACACATAATAATCTGTGAGGGTCATGACCCCCAGTTTGAGAGTCACTGGTGCAGAAGTGGGACTTAGTATCCCCAGAAGTGGGATAAGAAGTAAGAAGTGCAGACTTAGTATCCCCAGAAGTGGGAAACACGGATGGTTCCTGGCAGGTCTGCAGGGAGAGAGGAGGATGGGAGAGGCACCACCTGAAGAGGGTGCACCAACTATCTGAGATAGTCCCCAGGATGGGCAGCAGAAGGCACTGCTGTGGTGAGTGGGCTTTGTGATAAGTTAATTAAATTGGTTTACTAGTCCTCCTTTTTAAAAATAAAATGAGAACATCTGGATTCATCACAACATA
Organism: Dermatemys mawii; assembly: GCA_007922305.1. NCBI lineage: Eukaryota > Metazoa > Chordata > Testudines > Dermatemydidae > Dermatemys > Dermatemys mawii. The sequence goes on along the minus strand of ML677384.1, from coordinate 1,095,420 downwards.
CTGATGTGTTGTGTCTCATGTACTGCATTAATGGACATTTCTATTCGTGGTTAAGATTTTCTCTACCCATATTGGCTTATTGTTACCATGTGCTGAATGATATAAGTTCCATGATGACTGTTTCCCAAAGCTTATAATTTTAGTGTAATCCTTTGAGTTCTTGTTTCTTCTCCTTTCATCCCTTTCTTTGAGTTTCTCTACTTGCTAAGACACTATCCCATGATCTTGTTATTTCTTTTGTCTAATTACATAATTAACAATTTGAAAAAAGCTGGTGCCAAGATTATTCTCTCCCCTGCATCCTCCATTCTGCCTGTGCCCTTCTTCTGTCTCTGCACTGGGTTCCTCTCTTTGTTAAATTTAAGTTTCTTCTTCTTGCTTTCAAAAGTACCCCATAACTTTGACCCTGAGCATACTCTGCACTTTCCTTCATTTTGTTACCTTATGACATCTTCTGTGGTAATGCCCTTGTATGTGAATCAACCCATCAGTCAATGGGCTATCTACCAAGAGTTGTCTCTCTTCTCAACATTCCAACCTTTATGATTGCTAGTCATCCTATGCTTATTCCTTATTGCATTTTTCCTTCTCCTGCCTTAGGATTGTGAACCCTTCAGGGCAGGGACTTTAATTATTTGCTATATGTTGCCTGTTGTACAGCCCACTGTAAGCTGATGGTGACCTATATAATGGTAATAGAGGCATGAAAAGGAATAGGAAGCATTTAAATGCTGTATTTTAAGTTAGCATTGGGATGTGGTGAGAACTGCCCAGTATATCTTTTTTGGATAGTAGCTTGCTAAACCACAGAGAAAATGCTGTAAATTCCTTACTGCATCTGTACATGTGAAGGGGGCTGAGGGAGTGGGAAATCAAAGCAAAATATACCTCGCCTTTTCTTCCACAATAGTCTGTAGATATTTGGCTGAGATGGGCTAATATTAAAAATTAAACCACATTGTGTCACAGTTCCCACAACTTGGAGCAACAGATTTTAACCATAAGATATGGTGCTTAGTATCTGACTACAGCACTTTCACGGTGCCAAGAAATGGGTAGAAATGGTATCATTTGCCCTAAAAACATTGGAAGCAAAGATTTTTTTTAAAAAAATCACATATTTGGAACTCAAACTGCGATTTACACTGACAGTGTTGGTGGTAAGCAATTCCATTGTTTCAGTGCCCACTTGAGAGGTTTCTAGCTCTTAGCTTTGCCTCAGGCTATAACCCATCTCAAGCAGACTAAACCAATGGGAGCTGTAGATGTCTTTTAGGCAACACTGCCTTTTTATCTTCTGCTCTCCTTCCTCATCCTGAAGAGGGAGAAATGCTATAAGCTTCTTTCTTTCAGTTCTCCGCGCTCCCCCCACCCCAGCTTTCTAGTCTATTGTGGTGCCTTAGACTTATAAATGCCAGTCTTTCTCGCAGCCTCCCCCTACCAGACTCTGCTGTTTCGGTTCACTAACATCTCTTGCTATATATAGCCAATTTGTCTAACTGAGGAGAAAAAAAAATCCTTTACTTTCTGTAGGGAATACCAGCAAAGCAGCAAATATCACCATGGCAACAAGCCTCTCAATCCATCAGTCTCCTCCAGTATCTAATACATAATCTGTGAGGTGGAGTTGCAGTTGAAAATTAACATGACATAAGTCACTTCAGGATTTAATGTCCCTTCCTCATGACCTTAATTAGCTTGCCTTTTTCTAATTATTCTATGTCTAATAAAATTTCTATTTTATTTTGTTACCCTGAAGAAGAAAATGTACCATTTGCCTTCATTAAAATGCAACTTTTGACTATTTTCTTCACAAACATGCCAGAAAATGGAAGTTTCTATAGTAACACATGATACGGACTTAATTTGAAATTATAATCTCTCAACAAAGATGAGGGTATTTCTCCCCCCTCCGCATCATTGAGGTTTCTATTTAATCTCTATAATTTTGTCAGAGGTACACCTCTCTTCTGTTCTAGTGGCATGTTTGAAAATAGTTCCTCATTTTAAAAAGAAGCTGCATCTAATGGCACTGTTGAATTTAAAAATACACATTTTCAAGCAATCTTTTTCCTTATACATGAGCATAATGAATTCTGTATAATTCATCAAGTTTTGGCCTCATCTTGTGCTTAAATAATTTTAATCATCACTACTACTGTCTATTTCATAATGTGCAGAAAAGATAATTGTGTATTCAAAGGAAACAAGACTTACAAAGGTTATGGTTGACTATAAAGATGATTAAATCAAAATGCATTTTTAAAATCTAATTCACTTTTCACCTCTCATGCTGTTTGTTTAAGGACTGCATTTCATTTGGCTTGGCAAAGAAATTAGATGCACTGTTTAGCTTCTGTTTCTACTGAAGCTCTACAAAATTTTCCCATTCAGTTCTGGAATGGAGATTCCCTATTTATGCAATGCCTTTAAAGAGCCAGCAGCAGGACAGGAGCATTTTCCCACTGCTGACTGGGAGATCTACACTGATTTTTATTTTTCCAGGGATTTGGGCTGGGGGAGGAGGGAGAAGGAAGCTTACTTTCCAACTGCACCTGCCAAAATGGGAGCTGAGGGAGTGAGTCAACTGATTGGCAGGTGACTTTCCTGGCAAGAGAAAAGGGGCCAGCCACTTGTTTCCAAAGTCATTGGGATGTTCAGGATGGAAGTTGTAAGCCATTGCAAATGGTGCATATTTGAAAATTTTTGTCAAATGGTTTTTATGGCTATCTTTATGCTTTGGAATTTCAGGTGGTATCTCATGAAAATCCCATTGCAGTTAGTGAGCAACCATCCATTGATTTCTATGGACTTAAGATCAGGTGTATTCTGTCCACACTGTTCATGCCATTGATTATTTGTAATTTGCTATTCAAGCTTTGTAACTGGTCACATAAGGCACACAGTTACATTCCTGTTTTGACTGTGTGACTTTAAATTTTATAAATTACTTACACCCCAGATATATTTTTGAAAATTAAATGATCATCAATCATAGACTCCATACTCGTACTTCATGAACATTTGTATTGAGCGGTGCAAATGTTCATGAACAGAGAATAATAAACGTGGTGCAAATAGTGTGACTCAAAACCTGCTTCCTAATTCAATAAACTGTTTGCAAACAGGTTTTTATACTATTCGATCAGCTTTATTCAACAATCAATTTACTTTCTTCAAATGAGAAGAAATCAAATGTAGCAATTTATAAATTAAAGTTGCATCAGAATTTTATGTTCAAAGATCCCTAGCTGAGGCTTCATTTTCATCAGCAGATATATGATGTTAAAAAAATCAAACCATTGCATATTCAAATGGCAAAATGCAAACCAGCATATATTACAGTGAAGGCATAAAACTAATGGGCAGAGAAGACATCAAGCCTTGCATAGCTGTTGCACGTTGGCACACCCACCCTCCTCAAAGAAGGTAATTTAGCAGTACATGATAATTAATGTCCTAATACTGCAACTGACTCCCTGCGATTGGACAATTGTGTCCACAGTAAAATCAGTGACACTACTCATAAGCACAGGTGTCTGCCTACACAGAGTTACATGCAGAAATGGAACCTATAAGCCTACTCAAGGATAACAGAAACACATTCAGACTAATGCACAAGGCCATTTGTCCGCTTGGCACATCAGTAGTCAGCTCACCATATAAGGGATGAAGAGAGTGGGGGAAAGAGAGGTAGGAAGATTTGAGCCAAAGCTCATTGAAATCAGTGGGAATTTTTCTATTAACTTTAGAGGCATATAGATCAAGTTTATAATGAACAAATCTTTAAAGAATTTTTGTGTGGATAAAGGACATTTCAGTCAAGCAAATCTAGTGGTACAGGTCCTACAAATAAGAAATATTCAGCCACAGATTAATACAACAGCAAGAATTATTTGGGTCTTACTTTCTGGCTCGCAATACAACTCTAAATAGAAAATTGTCGCACCTCCCCCTGCAACTCTTAACATTCGGAGCAATATCCCCTAGGAACAAGTTAACTTGATAGGAATACTCTAGCTAGTCCTTTCCTGACCTACAAAGGCAACTATATAGGGAAATGTGAACTCCAAACACCATTTTATGTTTATGTAGATTTGGTGGGACCATCCTTTACCCAGCTAGCCAAATGAAGAGGCAAACAGATCAATAAAACAGCATCCCAAACTTTCCAAACTGTGGTATCATTTCTCTGAATTAAATTGAAATGTGCCATTTCTAAGGACAAGTAATTATGCTATTTTTTGTCCTTTTGATGTACAGTTAGATTAGCAAACCCTGCATGACATATGACATGATCCTATTATATTAGCTCCTAGGCGTGATAGAGGAAATCTACTGTATATAATAGCTGGCTCAGCTTGACAATGATAAACATGTCAGTCTGTGACAATCATTCTGTTTCTTATGAATGAAAAGAAGATGTGATTTTTAAATGTCATGATTTGGGTGCATAATCTTCTTGGTATCAATCATCTACAATAACTGTAGTAAGATATAGCCTCGTGCAGCTATCTGTGAGCTCTATGATTATGATAGGTGAATTGGAAGCATGTGATTACACAGGCCAAATATGCAGAGGGGTTCTGCTTAATGCAAAAATCTTAAGGTGACTTTGGTGAATGTATGTAAATATAGGAAATTGTTCCTTGTCTTGTGTTCTGGGTTATAAAGAGAGATGGCAAGAAAATGGAAATCCATTTCTACAAAAATGTGGTGGTTTTGAAATATTTTCTATCCTGAAATGGACTGAAAAATAAAAAATGCAACATTTGTCACAGGAATGGATTTTTTAAAAAAATCCATTTTAAGAGAGCAGAAATAAAAGTTAGAAAGAGAAACTGGGAAGAGCCTTGTAGACCAGAGGTTCTCAAACTGGGGGTCAGGACCCCTCAAGGGATCGCAAGGTTATTACATGGGGAGTCACGAGCTGTCAGGCTCCACCTCATACCCTGCTTTGCCTCCAGCATTTATAATGATGTTAAATATATCAAAAAGTGTTTTTAATATATAATGGGGGGGGGGTTGCACTCAGAAGCTTGTTATGTGAGAGGAGTCACCAGTACAGAAGTTTGAGAACCACTGTTCTAGGCAGCCAGCCAGGGAGCTCCCATTTCAATATTCCTTATGGAAAATCGAATATTTTTGGCAAATTGAAATTTTCCTGCAGAAAAACAGCTTTTCTCTCTCTCTAGGAGACAGACATATTTTTGGTGTTAGTGCTCCTGAAGTCTCATTATTTCTCTTAGTGGATGTATGTCAGTATAGCACAGGACAGGGAGAGAACAGAATTCTGTTGTACCCAATAGGTCAGGGCCATGGTATAGTTAGTGATCACTACTCTAAATACAGCTCACGAGGAAGAATTCAAACAACCTCTCTCAAGCAGGAAAACAATATCTTATGACTGATCTTATGTATGCTGTGGCGAGGTTTAAGAGCAGGAGACTATTATTTATCCATGGGAAATAGAAATAGTTCATCCTGGTCTGAAACCTGATCTGGGATTTTGATTGTGGACAGATGTTCTTGGTGACAGATATTTGCTGTGTCTTTAATAAGCTTGCTTAGGAAAAGTAGATTTGACACTGGCAAGGTCCACTGCAACTAGGAAGGATTTCTTCAGAGAGAGTTAGAATGAAGAATGTGTTTAGGTGGAAGTAGAATTCCTTTTTTGAATGAGGAATCTGGGTAGGAAGGTGGTAAGGTTTTGTGCATTTATGTAGGGTTTTACCTCTTTTTTTCATATTTGTGTAGTCTTCTTCAAAGAAGGATGAAATCCCCTTGCAGTGAGTCGTACTAGATTCTGTTGTGAGCTTCAGACACTCTAGTTGATGAAGTGATTTGCTACCCTAAACTCTCTTAAGTACATTTTGGTGGTTGCTATGGAGGCAGAGAAGAGGGATCTCTTGGCATGTAATATAGCCAAGATATAAGTCCATAGAAACTTTGTTTCAAACTCTCTGCTTCAGGCCAAAAATTGTTTTGCTATTGGTCAGTCATGCGTCCATCATGGTCCATCTTAATCAAGGCATCTGAGAACCATAGATATCTGTGTTGGCAACTGGGAGAAAGGGGCTATGTGAGAGCCACTGTGGTGGTGGCTAGTGTATGTTCCTAATGTTTCATGGACACAATAACTCCTCAGCCTATTGTTCAGCTATTGCCGTGAGCATCTTTTGGCATTGGTGGAGTCCATAAACCTTTGGGGTTTAATTATAATTGCCTAGCAGTTACATTGCTTTAGACATGGGGAAGCTCTGACCAGTGCTGTCATAAATTGATACTGTGTCCATCACAGAGGCTGGATTATGATATTCTGTAGTCTAAAGATATAGAAAGACAGGAAGTGCCATACTGGATCTGACTAGTGATCCATCTAGGCTAGTACCAGATGCTGAAGACAGAGGTGAAAAAATCTCTAAAATGGGCTGTTATGGAATAATCTCTTCAGGGGGAAGTATCTCCCTAGTGTCTAGTAATTAAAGGTTTTACCCCTTTAAATACAAAACTCTATATCCCTTCCAAAACTTTTTTTTAAAAAGTCTGTATTATGAAGAAACTGAATATTCACATATACCATCCATTCCTTATTAGACTTCTGTTAAATGCTATAATTCTTTCTTGGTAATGAGTTCCATAGGGTAACTGTGTTGTGAGAAATAGCATTTCCTCTTATCTGTTTTAAATTCACAGCCTTTCAGTTTGATTGCATGTTCCCCTTGTACTCACATTGTCAGAAAGTGTGAATAGAAGTGCCCAGGTCTGAGGTAGGGTGACCAGATGTCCCGATTTTATAGAGACAGTCCTGATTTTTGGTTCTTTTTCTTATATAGGCTCCTATTACCCTCTTACCCCCTGTCCTGATTTTTCACATTTGCTGTCTGGTCACCCTTGTCAAAGGTGTAGTTATCTGGGCTGGACTGAAATAGCCTGTGAGAGTCCTAAAGTGGAGGGAGAGGCAATGTGTATTTTGTGTCTTGCCAATGTGGATGCTGAAGTCCTCCAGGATGAATCTGGGAAACTACACCTCTGTTCCCAGTAACATCTGTCATTTCCTTTCATGAAAACGGGAGGTTTTTTGGGGGTGCGTGGAGAAGTAGAAAGTCCGTGTTGGTTTTGGCTCTCATTCGACAGACTGAGTAGAAGAACTCAAGGAGAAAGTGAGCAGTGCTGCCCCAGTGCCTAGAGCCTGCTAGTGAAAGGCATGCCCCCTTTCGCCCCACTGAAGCAGCTCCTGGTTGTGGCAAGGATGCATGCTAAAGCTCCACAGCTGCTCCTGTGTATGGAGAGAAAAGCAGCATTTCTAAACACTTCATGTACGTGGATTTTGTTGGTGGTGGTAAATTGCCAATTAGGGAAGTAAGCCCTCCGTGCTTCTTTTTACAGCTTCACTAGCACGTTTTCTTCTGAGAGGCCCTTGATGTTTTTCACCAGCTCTCAAATCTGTGGATGTGGATATTTAATTAAAAAAGAATAATTGTGAATTAGGATTATGAAAAACTGGAGTGAGTTCAGAGAAGAGCCACAAAAACGACGAGACTGAAGGGACTAAGCTCTTTTAATCTTGCCTCATCATTCAATGTGTGGTTTAGCTCAGAGATTACTAAAGTGGCCAAATTCCTGCATATATCTGAAGGGTGTAATCATAATGGAGAGGAATTATTTAGTATGACGTGGGGGGGGCCTTATAATTAGTAGTAAGAGGCAGAAACTAAGGAAGGGAAAACTTAAGATATATATCTGGAAAAAGTTACATAAAATGTGATACTGGGCTCTTGAAGAGCCTCTCTGTGGAACTAGCAGTATCCTAATATCTAGAGATTTTTAAATTTCTCCACTTTTTGGTGTTTTATTCAGGCTAATAAAAGCAAAGCATTGGCAAGGGAGGTAGACTGTGTGTTCTAATAGGTCTTTTCCATCTCTGCATTTTTATGATTTTTTGTTTCTTCTTTTTATAGCTCTTTTTAAACTTTCAGTGTTTTTCTATTTCTCTTCTTTATAACATATAAAATGTTAAAAGAAAAGTAAAAGAAAAGGTGTTTTTAAAAAAGTTGGAAGATCCAGCATTTTGAGTGGGGATAGCTGGCTGTCTATAACTACCATAGTTTGAGTGAATAAAAGGTGTTTAGGCCCCAAGAGATACTGTAAGTTGTGAGTATTGCTGTAGTGCACTGTGCTGAATGCCTAATGTTACACAGAGGAGCAGCAGAGCAGCTGGATAGATGATTGTGATGGGAGGATACAGTCTAACTTAATGATTGAATTGGTAACAGATTACAGGATTTTTAAAAATTTGCAGCTAAACATAGCCTGGCAAAACTCATTTCCCTTTGGTAAGAGCATAAAATAATTCACACTTAGCCCACTCTATCAGAAGAGGGTCATTTATCCTTCACATCAAATCCTTTAGCTCTTACTTTTCTGTGGCAAGTTTATCAAGACATTGATTCTACAAGGGATTGCAACTTACCTTACCTCAAAGTCTAGGGTTTTTAAAATCCAATAGTTTTATGGCACTACCTTACAGATAGATGTTCTCTTCTAGCTCAAATACAATTATTTCAGGATCATTCTTCCCTAAATGTTCACCAGCTTTGTGTGTTCATCATACCATGGTTACCTCCTAGAACTGAAATCTATTAGTTTCGTATCTGTTTGATGGCTCAGTAAACCTACTAACCGGTCAGACCATTTTTATAGCATTCAGAAACACTGAGCCTTTCTTGCACCATTTCACTGTTGTCATGTGCTCAGTGTGAAGACAGGGCTGGCCTTACCATGAGGTGAACTGGGGCAGCCGCCTCAGGTGCCAGATTGTGGCGGGAGGGCTCCACTGGGACTCAGAGTGTAGAAAATTGTGTCTTCTGCTGGTTCATATGTATTCTCTCTGCTCTAGATGCACAGAGATGGTGAAGTGCTGTGCTGGAGGAAGGAGGGCACAAGAGACATAACAGGCAGGCAGGAGAAAAGGTGAGAGGGAATAACAGAAAGCAACAAGAACTGCAGGGAGAGAGAGGAGGAGGAGCCTCTTATGTACCTCTCTAGGACTCCCAGGAGCCTGGCTTGATTAATACCAGCTTCTCAAGGGGTTTCCTGTTTCCTGCTGCTTCCTTGAACCCACTTGAGGAAAACAGGCAGTCAAGTGAAGAAGTAGGAGCTAGTTAGGCCTTTAAGATGCTAATATCCTCCTCCCTCCCTAAGATCCTTTCACCAACCTGCTTATTTGTCCCCTTCAATTGAGCGTTGAGAGCCACTATAGCTGGCATAGAACAGCATTCATGAGTAAAAGAAGAAAATGCCCCTCTGGGGCAGGATTCAGAAAAAGAAAGAAAGCAAAGGAAGCTTTTCTATCTAAGCAGGAAGGAGCTTTCCTGCAATACATAGAAATGTTCACAGTGAGCCTTCCGGATCCAGTGAGGATGTGAGTGGTGAGGAGATGTCTGACCTGGCAGCTACTGCAGCATCCATATCTCCATCTCAAATTGATGTAACCATGCACGTTACTGAGGAAACATGTAGATCAGAGAAGAGTGTGGTGGAGGCACAAGAAAGAGCTGCTGCTGAGTTTAGTTCCTTAAGTCTAGATGATCCAGGACTGTGGACCCACTTGAGCAGTAGCCTGAGGGACTTCCCTGTATTGCCTAGGCCACAGCAAATGAAAAACTTTCTGTTCCCCAAAGATAATGAAAATAGAAGTTTCCATCCAACACATCACTGGCATGAAATCCCCAATGGTGACAAAGTGGAGAGGCCATGGCTTATGTACTAAAAAACCCAGAATGCTGCATACTGGGTTGTTGTTTTTTTAAAATCCTGTGCAAACCTGCTCTGGAGCATACTCAGTGCAGTTGGAATCTTCAGAGGTTTTAGCTGCAAAAGTCTGAAAGTCTCTGAGCATGTGTAAACAGTGAGCTTTTCAAAGGCTTATAACTTGTCCAAATTTGTGCAGATTTTTCAAGAGGAAAGCTAACCGTGCATCCCTGACACAAAGGCCATGCCCTTGACAAATTTCAAATCCCTGCTTCAAAATATGGGGGACTCTGGAGCTTTTCAAATAAAAAGTCACCAGAATGTCATTTTAACATGGACAGACCAAAATATTTTTTTATCTAGAAATAACTGAACCATTTTGACTTAAATAAATGCATTAAAAAAAAGTATATTAGCCTAAGGCAGACATCTGGCATGGAAAATTTCAACTCAAATGGTTAATGTGGCAAAGCTATAAGCAACTGACAATTGGGTTGTACAATGGGATGTATTGACCAACTTTAATAAGTGGTGCAATGAACTCCACCTATAATCATCATTTCTCGTTAGGGAAATGGAAATAACTCCTTTTACTTAGAATTCATTTCTTGGCCAGCCTGCCTTTAGTTCTTTTGAGTTTATTTTTCTGAAAGTTTTCTCATCTCAGCAAGGTAGAATTAAAGGAGTTGTCCACTCTGATGATAGCTGATGAGTTTTGTTAGGCCCAGCTCATGAAATCATATGATTACGTGGGATAGTCAATGTTCCTTCAAACAATAAGTTTCTGTCCCTCACCGTTGTGGAGAAAAGCTTGAAATTTTGAACCTGAAAAGCTTAAAACCAAAGGGAAACAAACAAACTCCAACTATTTTAAAATATAATATGATGGTGGGCTGGATCAAGATTTTTTGCATGGTAGAGATCAGCAATACTGTATTAATAACATAGTTTCCTGATTAAGAGAAGTCTTTGTTTCCTTAGTGTTATTTCTCATAATAGTTATAAACTCTCAGTCTACTATCCTTTTGTTAATGCTGTTCATATTTGTATAGAGGCAAGAGAGGCTGCTTTATTGCATAATGAACTTCTATTTTAGAATTTCATTCTCCTCACAAAACTCAACCTTCATCATGAAGAAGAGATTATATTTTCATTTTATTACAATTTTATTGTCCTATCTGTTCTGTTCTATTCATTACATGCATCAGGCTAATCTCATCAGAAAGAAAATATGTATATATATATAACACAGGCTTCTGTTTATTTTAAGTTTGAATTTGCCCAAAGAGAGAGTTCATCTTGAAATGAACTCTTTCAAACTGTACATGCAGGATCAAATCAACAATGATTCATGTTCCATTTAACAGAACATCCTATTCACTGCAGTGGCTTGGTATCCACTGTGAAACCATTTTTCTGTAATTAGCTGTTATAACAGGGCCCTTCCCTTGCTGGAATAAAAGAGCCTGCAAACGCATTTTATGGGAAACAAAGATTAATATTCTGTCACGTGAATGGCACAGATTTCTCTAATTATTCTTCTGTTAATAAAACATGATAAAAAGGTGAACAATATACCTTGGAACTGGATATGTTGGAAAGAAATGGAGCTAAACCTCTTTAAGCACAGACTAGTAGCTCAATTGAATTAGCCTTCTAAGGATAGGGCTACACTACCTGCCAGATTGGAGGGTAGTGTTCGAAGTATCAGGGATCGATTTATTGCGTCTTGCTTAGACGTGATAAATCAATCCCCGAAAGCGCTCTTCTCGACTCCGGAACTCCAGCTTTGCAAGAGAAGTAAGCGGAGTTGACAGGGGAGTCTCCACGGTCGATCTGCTGCTGTGGGGACAGCCAGGTAAGTCAAACTAAGGTACTTCGACTTGAAGTGGCGTACCTTAGTTCGAATGCCCCCCAGTTAGTGTAGCCCAGGCCTAAATATCTGATTCGTAGAATTCGAGGCCCAACAGGACCACTCTGATCATCTAGTCTGAGCTTCTGGATAACACAGGCCATAGAACTTGTCCTAAAAACATTCTTAGAGTTTCTGCAGCAAAGTAAAAATCTGGTTTGTATACAATCATAGTTTCTGACTAAACAATGTGACACGTCAGTATTCCAATGTCACAAGAGAAGCCATACTTTCTACAGTTCATCATAAAGATTAGGAACACTTTTTGAGACCCATGATTCACTTAGTTGTTTTTTTGTTGGGGAGATCTATTAATCCTGTAGAATAGGAATAGATACTTAGGACCAGGTTTTCAAAGGGCTTCTACTTATGTAAATGCAAACTTACACAAGTAATTTTGTGTACACAGAAGATACCATTTATGCACACACAACCTATCTGTAAAATGTATACAATATACTCCTGATTATCTGAGTAGCATGGAGTACGTGAATTTTGTTCATATACTGGAGAGTTCGGGTAATCAAGAAGGCAGGAGCCATTCTGCCATTCAGCAGCAAGGTGGTCTCTTCCCACAGCTAAGGGCTCCACCTCCTCCTCACAGTCCTGACCACACGTCTTTGCATTGCCTTGCTTGCTCACTTGCATGATATAAGGGCTGCAGAAGGTTCACTGTACTGCCGTAGCGCCAGTGACACCTAATTCCTGCAGTCAAAAGGTACAGGGAGAACGCTGTGGTCCTAGGGGGGCAGAACATACACATCAATTTGACCATTCTTTTTAATGACCCATTCAGTCCATCCATGGGAGTGTATTGCCTAGCTATGCAAGTCCCTTAGTCTTCTCTGAGACCAAACACAATCTTTTTTCCCCTTCCTGGGTAGCCATGCACGGTATAGAGGGAAACTGAGGCATAGTAGGCATCATCAAAATATTACAAAAAAACTCCCACTTCATCGCAGCACTTCTTTTAGAACAGTATGAAATTATCACTTAACCAGGAAAATTGTAACCTGGATCAGCTTTCAAGTGCAGACAAAACCTAAGAGAATAGTTTCATTTTTTGTAAAACTGTATCTTAGAATTAGCCAGAGAGTAAAATATCTTCTTTTCTCCCTTTTAAAATTCACCTTATTTAAGCTCTCCTAGACCCATGCATTGGACAAGCTTTCAGGAAAAAAATAGTCAGTTTCCAGGATCTTCCTTTAATTTCTCCTAGTTCTACTGGGAAATAACTTTGTCAGCTTATGAACTTGGGTCTTACTTTCCAGGCTCACAAGAAATATACAGTAGACTCTCGATTGTCCAGGATTGGGTTAACCAGAAAGTGGATTAACCAGGAGGTAAAAAAAAAAAATACGCGTAACTCGCAGAGCCAGCTCTGGCTTTGTTGCCACCCCAATCACACACACAAAAAAACCCCACCAGGGCACAGGGCAGCCAGTGAACCAACATCCCCCCACCCCAGTGCAGGGTGGCTGGTGAACCAACCCCCCTCCCTATATTTCCTATGGATGGTGATTATCCAGGATTTTATTAACCAGAATTAATTTTTTTCCCTATCATCCTGGATAATCGAGAGTCTACTGTAGATAGTTCTTCTTCAAACATACTTCAAATTATACAAGCCCCAAACTTACAGTTAGCAGTTACATATTCAAACCCATGTACATATACCAGAGCCCTAACGAATCACTGAGAGGCTTCTCACATACTTTTGAGGCCATAATTCATATGGGGCACATTCTGCAGACATGCATCCTGTGCAGTCCCATTGAATTCAGTGGGACTGCACTGAGTGTAAGAATTTACACTATGGCCCTGATCCAGGATAGTGCTTAAATCGTGTGTTTGATTTTAGTCGTATCAACTTTAGAACTAAACGTAATCCCATTAAAGTCAAACCTGTACTTAGCTGGATAAGGACCTAAATCCACAAAGCCCCAAATAAATCTACTTTAATAAAAGAACAGGTGTGAGGAAGGAGAAATTTATCTTTTCCTCAAGAGAGATTGAAGAAGGGAATGATTCGAGGCATGGAGGTAGGAGTGAGTAATGGGCTTGGAAGAGATCTTTGTTCCCTGGGACTATTTCCTATTTTTTTGTGTTACTGTATGAAAAAACAAAACAAGTAGGGGAAAAATAGTTGAACTTCCTATTTGTACTCACTCATCGACTCTGTCAATTTGGCCATCATTCTCTTTTGTGCTTCTCCTAAAGACAAAATAAAAACAAACATATATATAAAATACACTTGACTGGAGGTGGTGCTATGTGGGATATTGTCATCTGAATCACTTCTTTCTATATCTTGTTATTTCCTAAATAATGTTGGAATGATCAGTGATCAGATTTTTGAATAGGAAAATCCTCCAGATACTTCTACAGTGTTTTGTTGTTCTAATTTTGCCGCTGAGTGGCTTGAATTGTGTTTGTGAAGTACAAGACACATATGTGTGTAGATAGAGGTATTGAACTTCTTCTATCAATGAGACGGTGGAGGACGAAATTGCTCTTTCTTTTCCACACTGCACTCTACAATGCTTTGTTAAGACATCTCAGTCCTAGTGAACCCCGCTCAGATGACACTTCAGATAAAGAAATGCTACTGTTGGATCTCAAAGAGAGTTTAGGCAGTTTGAGTGAATGTCAAACTATTGGAAATAAACACTGAAAGGAACCAATCAAAGTCCATTTATCCCTATGATACAGAAGGATGCATACACTCCACCTAACCATCCACTTGTTCTCTTGTGGTGTTTGTTTGCATCAAAAATACTGTACAAGGTTGAAAATAAACTTCCTAAAAGCTATTTCCTATTTCTGTTCACAATGTTTGGGTCTACTGCTGCTAAGCCTCTCATTGCTAAGGCCTGATCCAAAGCTAATTGAATTCAATAGACTCCCACTGACTGATGACAGAGGGCTGTAGTTCGGGCCCTAGCACAGCATGGTTTGTTATGCAGACTTGTCCTGGTCAGAGCAGTGAGGGCCTGGTGTGTTGTGGTGGCAGTTTGGGGTTTGGTGGCTCTCTCTGCTGAAAGATGTATGCAGACTCAGGTAGTTAACAAGACAGGATTAAAATAATCTTGGGGCTCTAGGCATGTCCCAGGTTGGGACCTTGCCCTGATGTGTCCCCCCAAAATTCCTTCAGGCCCCACAGCCTCACCTCTGTGAGGGGTGGTTGTAGCTGGGCCTCTTCCATCTGCTAGGAGATGAGGTAGAGTCTGTGATCCCCTTTCTCCCAGGTACCCAGATGACAGCTGAGCTAGAATCTGGGATGCCTCCTCCTTCAGTGTCTGCGGCCCATCTCTTGGCTGTGCACAGGAGGTGGAGACCACTTCTCTACTCTGGATGCGTGGTGCTGTCTGCCTTACTCCTTCCTTGCCATTTGTGGGTGTAGTGGTAAGGCCACCTTTTCCCTTGATCATCTGTTGTGGGGGCCTCACCCAGAGTAGGAGGCGGTAGTTTGGGAGCCAGGCAGCTCTGTCTGCTGGAAGATGTCTACAGACATCACTGCATGAATTACCTTGGGTCATGTTTTCATGCTGCTCACAAATATGAGAGCTAACCCTCACACCTATTTTTTTTTAAATGAAAGCTGAAATTCTGATGTCATCACATGCCTTGACTCCCAGAGTCTCTAGGCACGGGCCCTATAGTCCCCATGTCTTAATCCAGCACTGGCTGCTACTCGAACAAAAATCATATGTGAACTAATTTGTTTCTATGTTTACCTCAAAACCCAAGAGTTTTACTAACAAAAATCCCACAAACCTAGCATTTCTTAACTAAATAATGTCACACTGCTGTGTCTATCACACAACATATTTCGCACTGTGTGACAGAGTTAAGGTCACACTCTGAGCCAGTGAAGGTGAGTAAGGTTAATGGCCCAAACGATATTCATATAGTAGCAATGTGGAACCAGATTTTGCATTGTTGTGAAAAGGAAGAATGAGCAAGAGCGCTAATTAGAACCAAGACAGCAGTGCCAATAATAGAGAAATAGAAGATTGTAGGTTAGTGTATTTTATAGTATTAGCATCAACACAAAACACTACACTCTTTGGAAATCTTTTCTCAGTATCACGTGTCTCTGTTTTTAAATTACTTAGAATTTGATCTTTAAAACACTTCTGTTACCTAATTTATAGTTGACAGATGAATTAATAGTAAGCTGAAGACAAACTTTTGGCTCTGAAGACAAAGGGCTAGATTTATCAGACAGAAACAAGTTATAATATTAACAATTAAGTATTTAGTCTTCAATATTATTGAACAGCCCTGCTAATGATAAGGCCTCACAATGAGGGAGGAGGAGACTAGAATGTCATTCTGCTTGTTAAAATAAAATATTTCATGTAATAAAGAGGGATAGGACTCGGCAGTTTTGTCATTTGGAGGCCTGATAATGACCAAGTATCTGTTTAGGGAAAGCTACCACCCTGAAGTCCTAACAGAATGTACACTTTCCTACAATAATGACCTGAAACTCTCACAAATAAATGCTTACTGAAGCAGAGACAATTATCTGTGAATCAGTAACAGATCCTTATTGGAGCAAAAACTTAAATTTCAATTAGCAGTCTTGCCATTGTATTGTGCCAGTTCTAAAAAGAAATCTGAGCGATTCAAGCTTCTAAAAACATTACCAACCTGGATCACTTATCACAGAGAGAGCCCAAGGTGACAACCAAGATTCAGCTTGTTAAAGCCATTTCAGAATATTTTAATCACTTTTGTCAACTGGAAACTATGAACTTGTCTTACACTCTGGCATTTTTTTATTTTTTTTTAGATGGTAAAGAATCTGCTTTTGGAACCTAGTTAACAATAGAGCTGGTTTGGAAAAAGGGACATAGTTTATCCATAATTTTTCTTTTTTTTTGTTACTGTTGAAAATCAAAATCTCTGAAGATTTGAAATTTTTCATTTATCTCCAAAAACAGAATTAAATTCTAGTCAGAAATTTCAGCCCATTTTGTTTTAAAAAAATTCTGGCAAACTTGTCAAAATTGCAAATTTTGTGAATTTGCAACCAGCTCTATGGAAAAGGAAGGAATCTAGCTCTCGCTCCTCTAGCTATATGAGCTCTGACAGAAATTTTTTTAAAAACTGATTCTGAACACACACTGGGAGCAAGAAGTTGCTATTTTTACCATTGTCACTTTTCAGAGTAGAACTGAACTTCATGTGGAGATTGTTGTATATAGTATTGTTGTAGCCATGTCTGTCCCAGAATATTAAAGAGACAAGGTGGGTGAGATAATATGTTTTATTGGACCAACTTCTGTGGGTGAGAGAGACAAGCTTTCAAGCTGCACAGAGCTTTTCTTCGGGTCTGGGAGAGTCCTCAGAGTGCCACAGCTAAATACAGGATTAAGCAGATAGGACAATGTAAGTAGTGACTGCATATTTTAAGGGACAATTTAAGGTGAAGTGGGCCACTAACACACCTGCAGTCGTAGGACAAAAAGTGGAGGTGGGAGTTAGTGGGTTACAGGTGGCTGTAATTAGTCATAAATCAGTGTCTTTATTAAGCCCATAATTTTTAGTGTCTTGCAAAGTTATGAATGTGAGCTCCCAGGCTCCCTTAGGTAGGAAGTTGTATAGAGATGCCACCCCAGGTGGAGTACCAGGGAGATTAACTCTCACTCAGTCTCTCCAGACACAGGGAGATGTGGTGTTTGCACCAGTATTAGGCTGGCACAGAATGAGCCCTCTGGTATATTGGCTTCATGGACTGCTGCACAGGACGTATTAGGGCCATGGCCCCACCTCTTGTATGATCCTGGGGGCAGAAAGAGCAAGCAGTCCTTGTGCTCCTCTGAGGGCTAGTTTACACTACAGCACTACATTGGAGCAGCTGCACCACTGCAGCATGTCAGGTGAAGACATGCTGTGTTGATGGGAGATTGTTCTCCTGTCAGCATAATAAATCCCCTTTGGTGAGAAGTGGAAACTATATGTGTCCCGCGAACATAGTGCTGGTGTGGACAGTGCAGAATTTGTGTTGCTTGGGATGGGAGAGGGGCTTTTTCACACTCCTGAGCGATGTTAAGTTGTATTGACCTAGGGCATGGCTACACTTGAAATTTCAAAGCGCTGTTACAAGAATGGTCCAGCGGCAGCGCTTTGAAGTGCGAGTGTGGTCACATGTGAGTGCTGGAAGAGAGCTCTCCTAGTGCTCCCGGTAATTCACCTCCACGAGTGGATTAGCTCAGAGCGCTTGGATCCCCACTCCCAGCGCTTGGAGCCTGTCCACACTAGTGCTTTAAAGTGCTCAGACTTGCTGTGTGTGGGGGTGGGGTGATTTTTCACCCCCCTGAGCCAGCAGGTTAGAGCGCTGTAAAATGTCAGTGTAGACAACCGCTTAGGCAGTAGTGTAAACCTGCCCTGAATGTTTAGGCTGCTCCTATGTCCTGCTCTTGAAGAAATGTGTGATGTGGATAAGGGGCTTCCTGCAGGACCACGTGCATCTCAGCAAGAAGAGAACAAAGTCCTGCCCTTAATGGGTAAGCACAACATGAGTGCAAAGTGCAGGAGGCAGATTATACCTTTTGTGTTATTAGAAACTGGTGTATGAAATATATACTGCTACATAAAGCACACTAGCTTGGGCTCCTAAAAATAACTACTTTAAATCCCACCCTCCTCCCCACCCACCAACATTAGTGCTGCAGATGGTCTCTTTCATTCAAACCCAGTATCACTGTGTAGGAGAGGAGCTGGTAACAAGGCTCCTGCAGTTTGTTCAGCTGATCAAAGCACACTCCTCAACTGAAATGGGCCATCATTTCACTCAAAGGATTGTGGATTCTCTTTGCCTCCAGGGAATCTGTATTTCTTGTCTTTCTCTGAGCTACACATTCAGCCATGGTTCTTTTTGATGGGTTTGGTGGAGGCTGCAGTACACTTCAAACATCATTGTTGTTCCCTGTTGTTAACCTGTTCCAGTGTGAACCTGGGGATACATGCTTTCTATACGCTGTCTTAAGGCAAACGTAGAACAGCCTGAGCTTTTATTGTCATGAGACTGTGGCACTGCACAAGTTGCTGTGACTTTAGTCTAGATTAGTGTCACACACAGTACTGAGACAGTAGCAGCCGCAGGATTATGCCCTCTTGGCCAGTATACCATGTTCGGCTTCACATCATGCACTGTGTTCTAAAGAAAAATGGTGACCCTTCTGTAAAAACCTGTCTGATTGCCTGCTCCTGAGTACTTGGCATTCTGTCACAGTATGTATATCAGGACTCTCTGGAAAGGTAGCAGACTTGAAATTCCTTAGGTTCTAGTGTTGCACATCACAATTTGTGAATCACACATGCGAGGAAGGGGAAAATCACCTGCATCCCAAATGAAGCCCAACAGTAATCAAAAGGTGGAGTATTCAGGCCACTTGAGTTGTAGTGAATAAGCACTGGATGAGACATATTATTTTTGCAATTCTTCAGTGAATCTAATGGAAGGACAGTAAAACCTATTGTAATGTTTTCCTCAACTATAATGTTTCCTTTGACTTGGATTAAGCTGTTTAGATCATTGTTCTTTACTTTGATTTGATAACAAGGTGATGACAAAGAGTGATTGTATTATATATGCAGATGTGCACTAATAAATTGGAGGGAGTTTAGCACATCTAGTTAAAATCTCTTATTAGTATTTCCTTACCTTATTTATTGGCCATAAATTTCAAACTATGGATCAGAATGCAAATATATGGTTGTTATTATACTATCTTTTTCTGAAGTTTTGTCATTTTCAAAAGAAATTCAATGACAAATCCCTAGTAATGTCATTGATATATCCTCTTTGGTAATAGTTAATCAACCACTAAATGCAACTTTTACCTCAATGAGATTAAACCATCCCACAAGCTACCTTGGGATATCTTAAATTACTTTTCAAAACTGCACAGAAATGGTGTTCTGTTTGATACACTATTAAAAGCGAATAATAGAATTTCATTTTATATAGAGCCTTTCATACTCAAGACATCCCCAAATGCTTTATAGAAATGAATTAGACACTTGTTGTTCAGTGATGGTGTGTAGGCAAATGCAGCAGTCATTATGAGTTATTCGCTCAGCAATAGCCTACACACAGCCTTAGAAAGTAGAGCCTAATTTAGTCAAAATCCTCTCTGACTAGGATGTTCGACTTACTGTTTTCAAAAAAGTGCCACAAGATCTTTCGTTTCCATCTGGGTCCATACAGACAAAGAAGAAAAGACCATGTTTAACATCTCTTCTGTAGGACCTCAAATAATACAGCACACTCTAATACTGTGCTGTATTATCACTTTTTCTAACATTCCCATTGGTCCATGAGACATGCATTTGAAAACCTCAATTTTTCCTATCCACAAGAATCGAGCTCTCACTTTGGGCAAGTTTTTCAGCTCCTATTAGAGCGAAGGTACATAGAATGGAGCATAGTATGTAAAATCTACTGTAGAAAAAAATGAATTGATTAGCTGCATAATATAAGCATTAACATCTTAGGAGCATTTTAATAATCTTTCCACACACTGGTGGTGGTGTGGGATAGGTCTGGGGGTAGGAATGCTTTCTAAGAGCAGGAATAACAGGTAAATGTTGTTGACCCTAGTTATGCTTAGTATGTAAGACTGTTCATCAGTCTCCCTGAATCTGCTGTAATAAGAATAAATGAAAGAATATTTTGAACAGGAGAAAATACCAAAGATGTGTATTTACGAGCACAAGAGAGTACAATGTACTTATATTCATGAGAAAGAAAGTTGTGTTTGGCATTTTAAGTAAGGACTGAGCTACAGTAAATCACAATTTATCATTTTTGATCAAATAACCTTAAGATTTTCTCATATCTGTACATAAAAAAATCCACTGCAGAGAACATGAATCTGAAAAATATTTTTAAGAAGCTACCTTTGGCAGTGAGTCTCAGCACTGCTGCTTTCAAAAATCTACTTAATTTATTGTGGTAATGCTGCCAAGATACGCAGGTTATTTTATGAACATTTCCCTTTTACTTTTTTATGCAGTTAAATACTTGCAGCTTCTGCTGTCAGCTATAGAAAAGGTATTTAAATAGCATTTGAAGGCACTGGTAAGGAAATAATGGGAACATTTAAAGTTCATAGAACAGTGGTGAGCTACGGGGTGGGGATGGAAGCAAAAGTAAAGGGTAAAAACAAGTGGTGGTATTGTCATGTAATTAAAGGCAGATTTAGCTTCTTAGTATCTTTGCTATGAAAGACAATATATATCTGATTTTCATCTGTCATTACAAAAGTCCTATAGCACACCTGGAGGTTGAACTTGAAGCCCTCAAACCATTGTAAAATATCTCTCTACCAAAACAGCTTGCTAGTTCAAAACACAGAGCACTTATTTATTTTGCTTACCCGATGTGGCATGTATATGTACTTCTGTCCTTTGAAAAGTTAGACTTTTTGGTTTAGATCCACTTTAGGCTCCTAAATCTAAATTTTAGATCCTCAAAACCCCTGCTCAGTTGCTGACTAACCCTGCTGGCACCTCAGTGTCTGTCGATAAAGTCCCCATAGGACCTAAACTTCTCTGAGCATATGCAGAGCTACTTAAATTTGTGTGTCCGGTGCCTACCTCATACCTAAACTTCAACAGGATTCACCAACTAGGCATTTCCCTGTCCATCTTGCCAGTGGGGTCTGAGCTGGTTGGCATGCTCTGAGGCTACTTATATATTTGGGCTTGACAGAAAGTAAGAATAACTTGGTAGCCCAATGGTTAGGGCACTCTCCTGGGATGTGGGTAAGTCATAATCATGCCCCTCTGCCAATGAATATTTAAATATTTAATGCAAAGTGGAACAGCTTTGACAGGAGAGACTGAGTGAGACCCACCCCAGAATACCAGGTTTCCTACCTGACCTAACCATGGAGATTTGTGGTACTCTAGGGTGTCCCTCCTCCTTTGTTTGTGAGGAAGCACTGGCTGGGCTCAGGTGCTTAACTCAAGCACAGTTCATGGTTGCTGTGAATCCAAAGTGAAGATAAATGCCTCCCTCCAGCCTCAGTTTAGGCACCTAAGTTTCTTTGAGAGGTGGGGCGTAGGCCTAACCCCCATCTTCAGCATTTCCTATTATGTAGTTTAAGTGGCTCCATGCTCAGCATGCTAGCTTCTGTAGATCCCATTCTTTAGGTGCAATAACTCTCCCCATGCATTGTATAGGGAGCCTGGGCAACTATTTCAGGGCTGTGGATCCCACCAGAATTGAGGCTTAGCAATGCAATGCCTAAGTCCCCATTGTGGATCTAGCCCTTTCGAGGACTGGGAGGAATTCCATATAACTAGAAGTTACCAATTGATACCAAGTCCCCAGCATGGAAACTGAAAGAAATCTTTTGAGGTCATTCCCTTGGAGTAGCTAGGAGAAATGTAAGGGACGCACCCATGGATTGCAGCTCAGCCCACCCTATAAAAAAATCAAGCTTGCCCAAAAATCTCCAGTCACCCAAGGAAGAGAGATACTCCTAGTCGGGTATTCAATACTCAGAATAATAATAAAGAAAAATTATTCAAAGGATGGGCAAACAGCAGGATGGACAGTGTGCTATCTTCCCGGAGCGAAGACATGAGACATCACTCTAAGACTGGAAAAGCTTCTAAAGTTTGCAGGCAAGGCTCCATTGCTGCTGATTGATATTCTACAACAGTGTTACTAGTGCCAATATCTCACAGATAACAGATGACTCACGGAACTCAGAAAGGTGCTGAAAAAAGAATGTCCAGGTGATCTTCTCTGAGATCCTTCCTGTCCCATGAGGGAAAGAAGATAGAAGGCATAGAAGATTCTGGAAGTAAAGTGCTGACTAGGTAAGTGTTTCAGGGTGGAGGGTTTTGGTTATGTGGAACATTGGTCCACCTTCTGTGGGTAGAGGAGGCTGTATAGTTTGGATGGCCTTCACCTCAATAGAAAAGGAACCACTCACCTTGGGACAGGCTGGCTAGAGCAGTCAAAAGGGTGTTAAAGTAATAGCAAAAAGGGAAGATAAAAAGAGGGAAGAAATGAATACTCATTTAGCACAATATCAAGATCTTGAAGAAAATTTTTAATCAAAGAACCAAAGGATATGAAGAGAAGAAATTCTTTAATTGCCTATATGCCAATGCTTGGAGCCTGGGTAACTAATAAGAGGAACTACAATTGTTCATTTTATGAGCATAAATTTAATTTAGTTGGTATTACTGAAACCTGGTGGGATGATTCATGTGATTGGAATATTAAAATTGATGATGATAATTCATTTAGGAAGAATCGAATGGGCATAAGAGGAAGAATAGTGGTATTCAATGTGGTATTATATGTTTCAAAGTCATTGCTTTTGTCTGAGTTATCAGTCTTGAATACTTGCGGATAAATGTCCTAGCAGTAAAGCACAAGATATGGTATAGGCCAACAAATCACAGTAGGGAACAGGATGACCAGTGATTTATGCACCTATCTCTAATCTGAAGGGAAAAAAGCTGTTTGATCACAAGAGTCTTCAAAGCGACACATACTAGAGGTCTCATGCTACCAGTACTAAAACATCCTTGGATTTTCTAAATATAATAGATGACAATTTCCTATCTCAATAAGTGTTGCATCTAACGTGGCGGAATTCTGTATTTGACCTCATATTCATTGATAAAGAGGAACTGAAAGTTAGTAGTAGTAGAAAGCTTAGGTACAATTAATTATGACTTTACTGTGTTTGCACATTATAAATATGATAACATCCAGACCAGTAATATATGTATACATGGCACTTTAAAAAAGCCAATTGCACAAAGATGAAAACAATTATGAGACAGATCAGCTCGGAGGACGAATTTAATCAGAAAAAGTAGGAATAATAATTGGGATTTTTTTAAGATCGCTGTACTAAGTGCCCCAAAAGCCAAAATTTCACAGCTGAGGAAGAAAGCCATATTGATTACACCCCTCCCCTTAAAAAAAGATCTGGTTTGGGGGGAAGTGAAGGCAGCTATTATATATAAAACGAAAGAAAGGGAAAGTTGACAATAATGAACATAAATCAGAAGCTAGGAATTGTGGAAAATGGAAAAGGAAAGCAAAGGGGCATAAATAGAAATCTGTGGCCAGCTGAGTTAAGGACAATAAGAATGACGATAAGTATATTGGGAAGAAAAAGAATCCTAACAATGGTATTTATCCATTACTAGCTGGAAATAGGAGAACCACTAGTAATATTTCAGACTGTTAGTAAGGCATACATTTTTAACAGTGAGAGTAATTAATCATTGGAACTCTTTACCAGCTTCATGGTAGATTCTCCATCACTGACCATTTTAAAATCAAGATCAGATGTTTTTCTAAAAGATGTGCTCTAGGAAGTATTTTTGGGAAGTTCTGTGGCCTGTGTTAGGCAGGAGGTCAGACTAGATGATCACAGTGGTCCTTTCTCACCTTGGAATCTATGAATCTATAAAAAGTAGTAACGATTTCCAGAAAGAGAGAGAAAAATTGGGGCAAATTCACAGCATAGCAACAAGAATAAGTAGGGGACTGGAGAGATTGAACTGAGAAGACTGGGAAACCTAAATATGCATAGCTTCCCTGAGTCATGATCAAGGGTGGACACAGTAACAGTCCACACGTACGTGAATGTTGTAAGCACCAGGGTGGGCGAGGAATTGTTGAGTATGATACTATGAGAGGAAAATTAAGACAGGAAAACTTGCTGCTGGAAATCAGGAAAACCTTCCTGACAATGAGATGAATTAGACCATGGAATAGCATGTGAAGAAAAGTAGTGGATGCCCTATTGCTTGCAATTTTAAAAGTTAGTTTGGACAAAACACTAGAAATAGTGTCTCAGGAAATAATCTTGTATCTCGGACTGTTCCTCAGGCGATGAGCTAATAAACCGTTTCCATCTATATCTTCTGATTCCATGTGGAGTTGTTGTGTGCTATTGTAGTCAGTGTTCTCACTGATTTCAATGGATTTTGGATTGAGCCATTAAGAAACATTTATCCTGTGCTAAGGTGACTATATTTCAGTGGTGATCCCCACAAATACTCTGTATAAAGACTGAAGTGCTTGGAGATGACAGATGCTATCTAAACATAAGATTCTGATTAATTTAAAATATAAATAAGAACAAGACACATGCTATTATAAAATGGATTTTATAAATTTTTACCCTAATTTTAATTGATGGTGATCCAAATTTTTGTTTTATCATGAAGTGATCTGTAGAGAGGGAAGTTCCAAATTGACTAATAGTCCTATTGTATGGTCACATAATTAGTTTAGCCAGTCACAATCCAGGATTTTTATATCCCTTCTGTAATATACATCTAAAGTATATTCACAGACTGGGAATTTGAAATGGAAAATTAAGATGAGCACATTTGAAGTAATCTGGAAAACATCTTGTTAATTATCTCAGAGAATAAGGGCTTAATAAAATATGTTTTGTTAATCACTTGTGTAGCCAAATTAACAGATCAAGCATTCCAGATCCCAAACCATTTCATACCCATAGCTGACAGTTAACAGTGAGAATATGACAGCGCTTAAATGATGAGCATGTTACAAGAGGAACCAACCTTCTCTTTTATCTTCTGATTATATGTATTTAAGTATAACTACTTTGTTAATGGGAAATGGTAACCTCCTTGTTCTGTGTTCTTCAGTTTTAGCCTTGTAATGCCAATGTAGCTCAGATAATCACAGATTTTAGCAGCCATGTGTTTACACATTACAAACATGTTATTTTAAACATTGATGTATTTGAAAACAAATAAGGCACAGGATTTGTAACAGGCAGCATGGAAACTCTGATAATGAAAATATTTTCCTAAATATTGTTGTTTACTCTCAGAGACAAATTTAATTCCAGTTATTGACTTTGGTCCTTGGTCCTGATTTATCACTATATTGCTCCAGTTTTACCCAGTTGTGTCTCAGTGGAGTTACACCAGTGTCAAACTAGAGTAATGCCAAGGTAAATCAGGCTGTTTGATTTTAAAAATCCAGATTTTGGTTAGATTTCTATCTTCCCCATGGAGTTAGCATACCTGCAGCATTGCTGTACTTACTGAGGTACAAAACAGTTTGGTAAAAACATTTTGATTCTTTCTTCAGTTCACATGCTCACAATAGCGTCCCTCTTAACAACAAGTACTCTTTCTGAATCGCTTTAGTATCTCCACACAGATAAGAAAAAAATCTCTTTAACAAAAGTTTGTTTTTTGTTTATATTTATTGAAGACTGATACCCAAGCCTGACATTATCTACCTTCTGATGTCAGTGTGAAACAAGTCTGCTCAAAATTAAATAATCAATTTGGACTTTTATGTGCCACAATATTCAGCTTTTCAGAGCTAAGAAATAGACTGATAGGAGCAGCTACAGCAACTGCCAGAGCAGGGATTGGTGCAATTTGGGGAAGGGGTAAAAAGGAGTCTAGTCAGCACCACCCTCTTGATCCAGTACTGTTCACATTATTCTGGGGGGAACTAGGACTCAGGTGGTGCCTCCCCTGCACATATGACCTTGGGGAAAACTGCAGAGGAACCAACCGGAAGGAGCCAAAGCTGGGACCGTTGGAGATGGAGAACTCTCTGCAATTTATACTGGATGTTCTCTTCCATGTGCTGATTGGCTGTTTGCTCAAAACTGCACCCCCACATTTTCCCCTCAGATCTCAGCTTCACTCCAGACCGGCCCTTTCTACCCTCTTCTCCCCTGCTCTGTTCCCTTTAGCCTCCCTCCCTTCCCCCACTCTGTGTCTATTTAGATTTTAAGCTCTTTGGGACAGAGAGTATCTATGTCTGAGTCTGTACAGGGCAGAGATGCAAGTAAGCTGGTATGCCCCAGGCTGCAATTTAAAGGGCCCACCAGAGCCCCACTGCCAGAGCCCTGGGGTAGCAGCGGTGAGGCTTGGGCAGCAATTTAAAGGGCCCAGGGCTCCTGCCACGGCTAATGCCCCAGACCCTTTAAATTGCCCCTGGAGCTCCACCTCCGCTACCCCAGGGCTCCGGCAGCAGGGCTCCAGGAACAATTTAAAGGGCCTAGGGCTGTAGCGGCAGCCTAAGCCCCAGGCCCATTAGTCACCTGAGCCCTGCTGCCAGGGGTAGCGGTGGCGGGGCTCCAGCAGCAATTTAAAGGGCCCAGGGCTCCAAACACCACTACCGCCCCGGCCCCTTTAACTTGCCGCCGGTGTCTCACCGCCACTCCCTGGGGTTTCGTCGGTGATGTAAAGGGCCCAGAGATTTAAAGCCCACACCTCTTCCGATTGAGGCCCTGCCCTTGTTCAAGACTCCACAGTACTGGTAAGTCCTTTAAGTTACTTTCGCCCCGGTACAGGGCCAGGCACAACTATAATAACCATGTTTAATAATATGTACAGAACATGTAGATGTAAAACCCAAAGCTAATCGAAACATTTATTAGCAAACCTCCAAAACAGGTGAATCTCAACTGGCTTTGGTTTTATCATCATGATATTGTAGCCAAGTTAACAAAGGTTTTTTGAGCCTGCCACTAAACCTGTGTTTAGCACTGGAGAGGGATTTATGGTTTCAGATTAAAACTGGAGACAACTAGCATTCAGTGGTTTCAATCTACAGTAAGGCAAAAAGCAGTTTTCTTTGGATTTTGGGTGTGTTGGAACTGGCGTGCCAAAGAGAAACTGAGTGGGGTGCAAACCACAACAAAAGATGTACATGATGCCCCTGCAAAGAGTATACCAAGTTTTGTGCTGCTGTGAGACAGTTCATATGGCTATACTTCATAAACACAGCCAAGGCTGCTTCCAGTATACTGTGGAGCCTTCCAGTTTTGTCATGTTGATTTATCAAACTTTAGTTTTTCCTGAAATAATACACTAAGTGCCAGAAATGAAAGGTCAGTTCATAAAGCCATCCATTTTGGTCTCTTCTAATTTAATTGAGTGTTAACGATAATAAAATGTTAATAGTTATTGGCTCATAAGGGGAAAAAATTACATGGTACAGTGGCACTGCAATATTTAACATTTTATTGCCTATCAGACATCCACTACAAAGGCACCAGTAATTGAGTTTCCTAAGCTGCTCCATGTCCTTCAACATCTCCTCAGTCCTTAGGGAAGAAGGTCCTAAGAAGCTCCAGGTTTCCCCATTCCCTCCAGTGTGGCTCTCAGTCATGGGCTCTGTGACATCCCTATGTTAGACTCCTTTTCTTTATCTATTTGCGGGGCAATCTTACTTATCTCCCCAGCCCAAGATTCCTCTTTTTCCTCCACCTCCTTATTCCTAATATTCACCTCTTTTTTTTTGAGCCTACAAACATAAGGGATTTTTTTTTTCTTGCAGGCTGCATAGGGGAATAATTCACTTTGTCTTGGATGTGGGAGGCCTGGGTTCAATCCCCCCTTCTGTCAGAGGGGCAGTAAGGAGACCCCTGTTTAAATCCTACCTCTAGCAGAGTCCCCTAACCGTTGAGCCATGGGATATCCTGAGGTGGGGCTCCCTCAATGTCTTCTGTTGCAGCTGTTTCATTTTGGCTAAATACTTAAATAGTCATTGGCTCAGAGAGTGACTGTGAGAATTACTTTGTAGTCTGGTGGGTAGGGCACTCAACTGCTAGGTAGGAGGTCCAGACCTCGTGCTCCCAGGACTCTTATTATTTACCCATTGTGGAACAGCTTCAATAGATGAGAGACACACACCAGAAAAGCTCAATTGTTAGGGAGGTAGGAGACCCCTGTTCAAATCCTGTCTCTCCATCAGGGAGATGGGAATGTCATCCCAGGTCTCCCATATCTAGGGTGACCAGGTGTCCTGTTTTTATAAAGACAGTCCCATTTTGGGGACTTTTTCTTATATAGGTGCCTATTACCGCCGCACCCCCATCCCATCCTGTTTTTTCATAGTTGCTATCTGATCGCCCTATCCATATCCCAGGTGAGTGCTGTAGTCACTGGGCTGAAAGTTATAAAGGAGTCATTTCCTCCTCATGGCTAGATTTTGAATAGGCCCTGAACTAGTAGGGGTGCTCTGAGATTAGGTGAGATAAACCAGGGAATATCTCTTTTCACCTGGTTTGAGGATTGCAGAGGGGCTTAAGTGTTGAGATAAGCATATAGGCACTTAGAGTTGAGGCAGTGTGCCTGTGCCTCGGGGCAAAAATGTAGGTGCCTAGGGAACTTTTACAGCAAAAATTTAGGAGCTGAATTAAGCATTTACATGATTAGACAGCAGCTCAGTGGGAGGCTAGTGGATCTTGGTGGTACCTAAGCCCTCGATTTAGGCACCTGAGCCCCCTTTGCAGATCTGGGCCAAAATGTTTGGGTTTGTCTCTCTCTCTCTCTTTTTTGACCAAACAGCATTTCCAGTATTTAAATTGAGTTTGAAGTTATATTATTACCAACATTTGAGAATATATTATTTTAGCTTGCTTTTGAAATAATCACCAAGAACAATTTGCGGTCATAAAGAGCATTTGACTACAATTTGCTATTTCCTTTTGTAAGACTTGTTTCTCAGGCTGTGCATTGTCCCGTCTCCTGATTCCCCACCCCCACCCCAAGATTCTAGAGTAAGTCTAATATTCATTCAATTACGGTCAGATCTAGCCAATCACATATTACATAAGATAAGCAAATGACAGTTCTGGGGCTGCCATATTAACCTACGCATTCTAGCATTGTGCTGAACTGAGGAAAGACATTACCAGCTTAATCTGACTTGCTTGCTGTATAATAGTACTTCAGATAATTTAGTGCTAAATCTTGCTTGTTTTATAGAAAGAAAGAGAAAGATTTAGGCTGAACAGATTTTGGTTTTATCTATATTTTGTTTTCTTTAAATATCTGAGTGGAAGTTCCGGCTTTTCTAAAGTCTGGATTTTTGTAATTCATTCTGCAGCATTACTTGCCAGGAAGGCAAAACTAATCTGCTGCAGGCATTCTTGCCTGCACAGTGAGCTTTGTGGTACAGAATGATGTGGAACTTCATAAATGATTTTTTCCCTTCTTTTTCAAAAGCAGATATATCTGTGGAAGTCTGGAAAATGTTACTTAGTGCAAGAGTGAGGTCCTGATCCTGCAATTAGCTGCAGACAGTTATGTCCTATTTGCATGGAGCTGGGCTGAATACAGTGGGGCTTCATGTGGGCTCAGGGATCTACCTGAACAGCCCTCAATTCATGCTCAGGATGTAGAAGTCTAATCTGCCGAGGAGTTCTGCCTTAGTATTTGAAAGGGCCAAGATCAAACTAGGAGATTCATCCTTCAGTTATTGGATTGAAATATCTATTTTTCTGTTAGGTATCTGAAATCAACCCTGATAGTAATGTGGCTTCTCTTCTCAGGATGTTTTTCATTTTGGTAAATTAAATGATTGCTTTTTAATTACTAATTATATATGAGTTGTTAAGAGTCATTGCTACAGAGGTTTCATAAAAAACACTTAAAAGGGACATGATACAATAATAATAATAATTGGGAAATCTAAAGTAGAAAATAAGTCTTCTAATAATTGCTCAAAGAAAATCCTATTCATTTTTGTGTTTTAGGACAATAGATAATTGTTACTGTAACTGAGCAGATATGTTTATTGCATATCACAAGAGTAGTGCAAAACAGATGGAGTGTACCAGTGAATCTGGTCTTTTTCTTGAGCCAGAGTACAGTAAAATTAAGAACCGAGAAATGTGTTCAGATTATACCTTTGAATGTCCTAGTTTTACATTTTGCCAACAGTGAACTTCATTTTAGCTTGTGCCTATTCATTTAGCTTTGTTAGGTCCCTTTGAAATTCGCTCATCTTCTCACGTCTTGGCTAATGCAAGTAATTTTGTGTCATCTGCAGGTTTTACTATCTCATTGGTCATCCTTCTTTCCAAATCCTGAGTAAGTAACACTGGTAAGTGTAGAACCATGGGGGCCCCACTGTAAGCCTTTTGCCATGAAATAAATGAATACAAGGATTTAAATAAATTTGCCACTAATGAAAAATTACCCTTTATTCCTGATTTTTGTTTTGTCCCATTCTAATACTTTATTTTTCAGTACATGACTGCTTAGTTTCTTAAAAGCCTCTTGTGAAGGACCTTGACAAATATTTTTAACAGTCCAAATAAACCATATCAGCCCATTATTTTATTCACAAATTGTTCTTGTAGATAAAAGAAGCACAACTTTTCCATTACATCCTCTAGATGCTTTTATAATTCTATTTTCAAGTATCATATCAAACAGTTTTTCTGGTATTGAAGTGAGTAACACTGGTCTGTAATTCCCAGGATCAATACTTAACACCTTTTTTAAAAAACACCAGTATGACATTTGCTACCTCTCAGTCCACTGCCTACCTTCCTCATTGTTATGAACTCCTTTCTATTACTGTATCTAGGCTAGTTATTCCCATGATCCCTCTCCAGAGGATGTTGAACTTAATTATTTCGTGATCTCTATTATTTAGTGACACAGCTATAGTTACTTCTTGAGATGTGACTCTTAGTTACACTGAAGTTATTGGTAAGTCTCCCAAAGGTGCTGGGTATTTACAGTTTCTATTAAAGTTCTGGGTGCACAGTACCTCTCAAAAATCAGGCTATAAAAGTTTCAATAGGCTTACAGCCATTATTCTTGTGCTTAGTCAGAATAGCTGAATCCCTCCATGGGTAGAGACCTAAATGGCAAATCACATCTGTAAATAGCAATAAATGTGGGTATGTGTAATTATCACCACAGAAAGCATTGTGGTCTCCATGCTCATTTAGTCATATGTCTCTCTGTTTGAGACTACCAACAAGGGTACCAATTAGTGACAATCTAATAGCTTTTTCTAATGTGGACACCTGCCCATTAGGAACTACCAAACCCTCAAATATACAGTAAACTGTCAGATGGTAATTACATTTTGTTCACTTCTGCCTTTGTCTCCAAAGGAGAAGTCTTTCTGTCTGTGTCAGTACTTTGAGACATCTAGCACCTCAGTAACATTTTTAGTTCCTTGCTTAGTTGATGTTTTTTATGTTTATGGGCTTCATTTAACTTTATTCCCCAAACGGTGGAGAATTCCAAAATCCAAAATCATGCATAAAGGGAAATGCATTATTAATTAGGTTCTCAAAATCACGTTGGCATTACAGAATACAAATTAGTAGTAGTTAGGAAGTAATGGATTTATCATGTCAAAGCACTGCCTCCACAAAATGTATCACCTGCTATCCAGCCTATACACTTTTATTATGCTTTTTTAAAAAAAGGACACCCAAATACTCCTTACTCTGGAGCTAATCTCCAGCAGAATTTTTACTATTTAAAATTATTTGTTCAGCACAGACAATGTGCTTAGCACTGTATAAGACATTCCCTGCCTGATACAGGTAGTGGAATATATCTTCAGTACATGTGGAAAATCACAATGGTAATTTGAGCCAAGTTACATAATGAGCTCTATCATTGCAATATTGAATAATAATAATTAATAATACTGGGAGTTCTATTTCTGGATAAATGTATTGCCAAAATATAGGATCATGATTGTTTTCTCTATACATTGTTAATAAGTAAAATTCACTGTAACTTAAATCTGATTTTCATGACATTTTCCACATATGTAGATGTCATTTTGACTCAGGGAATGAATTCTATTTGAACTATAAAGCCTTTATTCCATTATTCCTTCTCTCTTTCTCTTTCTCGTATGTATTCTTTTTGGATCCAATCTTGAGGTCCTTCATTCAGGATCTGATTCTACCAGATTTACTCACATAAATTGGTACCTTACTCTTGAGAGTAAGACTATCAAAATCTGGCCCTCTGTGATTAATGCCATTGAAATCAGATACTACTCAATCTGAGTAGAGGGGGTGGTTTTGGACCCTCAGATGTTAACCTCAGGTTCTCTGGCCAAATATATTTCCATTGCCTGAATAGAAGAATACAAAAGCCATGAATAGAATATTTTTTCCAAATACTCTGAGGAGGAGGTGACATTCAGGTTCAAATAAATACCATTGATAATTGGGTTCAAATTTTTTTCCCCAGACAAAACAATGGTAGTTGAATGGATAAATCATGGGCCTTGTCTGGCAAGGCTTAGTTAATGAACTTAAAATGATAACATCCCCACACTTTAACAGAAACTGCATTAGAAAATGTATTTGTGACTAAAAAAAAAAAGACTAAATTCTTCAGTTTGCAGCCAGTTGACATGTGACAGAGTGCAGGGAGTGAACAGATCAGCTTGTACTCTGATTATGTAAAGGCCAATTCGTTCCCCAGAGAAAGTTGATTGAGATAATTAGAGAAGTGGCTGGTGGGCTGGGTGGTGGGCTCATCAGCTCAACTCTGATATAAATGCAAAGGAAGGAAGCCCCCGGATAAGTGAGAGAAGGACCAGATGCATCCAGTCACACACAGACGTCAAGGAAGAAAGACCTTTGTTCCCCTCAAATCCTGATGGGAGGGCCAAAAGCACAGAGGATATTGTAAATAGATTGTTGCTCAGGGACTGTAGTGGTATTGGAGGAGGGAACTCAAAATAAAAGGCACTTTGAATGCACAACAAATGGAATCTGTGCAGTTTCTGTGGGTCAAGAAAACAGGAGCAAAGGCCCACCCTATAACACAATGTTAATGTCTTAACTCTTATGCCAGATCTGGCTAAGGCTTGTATGTGCCAGATACTATAAATGAAGGTGTTATGCTCAACACTTAGTACATAAAGGGACTTAAAAAAAAAAAATCTCATTGAGAATTCATACCAACAAAGGGTTAAATCCATTCCTGTTGTGACCTCAGTGAAGGTGTAACTTCTTTGTAAGGCATCTCAATTGATGTTCAAACCAACAAAGGCACAAATTTATCTCTAGAATAACTCTGACTTCGGATGCAGTTACACTAGATACTAATTTGGCCCAAGTAAGGAATCTAACCAGGTAAGAGAAAACAGCACCATCACTGCTGTGTTGTTGTTTCGTGTGTGTGTGAAAGGGTTAACTTAGCTTTACTGCAGGAGAGGGATCACAACTGTGCCTCGCTAGTGGAGATAGGCCTAACTGTTCTTAAGGGGCAGAGCTTAGGCACCACCCTTCTCCTTGGCATTTCCTATTGGCTAGTTTAGGCAGCACCCCACTGAATATGCTGGCTATAGTGAATACCTTTCTTCGTCTCCGTTTCCCTATACATGGGGTAGAGAGTGTGCTTGCCTAACTCAAGAATGAGGATTCCATTGGGCGGCAGGGTCTCTAAAGTTAGGCATAAGACTTAGAGCCTAAGACCCATTGATCTTTAGTGAGACTATGTCACTTTTGGAAACGGGACTTAGGCTCCCAAGTCAGTTAATCTTTCCACTGCTGAGCAGAACGCTGCCTAAATACCTTATAAAAAGCTGGGTCTATGTGATTTAGGAGCGTAAGTTCCATTTTCAAAAGTGACTTAGGCACTTGGGCTTCTGTAGCCTGATTTACAAAGTTGTTTGGGTGTGTAAAGATGATTATAGGCGCCTAGTGGGATTTTCAGAAGTGCCTAAGTGTTTTAGGTGCCTAACTCCTATTTTCAATGGGAATTCATGGGATTTAGGTCCCTAAGTCACTTGAAAATGGAATTTAAGCTCCAAAGTCACTTAGGTGATTTTGAAAATTATACTTTATGTATTTTAAGATTAGATTCTATAGACTCTCCTGCTGAAGTTATTATGATGTTTGCATGTGGAAAGGCTGCACTATGTGAGAAAAAAATGAGAAGGGAAATGAGCAGAGTGTAACCATGCAAAAAACCCTTTTCATTGTAGCCTTCGGGAGGTTCAGCATAACTTTTTTTTCTATAAAAGAAATTCTCTAAAGAAAAGAGACAGGAAGGTAATACCAGATGTACAGTTCATAAGGGATGTGCCTTCACACACATGCGAGCAATAATGGAAATACAGCTATTTAAGGACCTACTCCAGGGTACATTGAAGTCCATGGAAAAGCTCTCCAGGAGTTCAGTGGGCACTGAATCAGACTTTAAGAGTATGTCTACACTGCAAAAGAAGCCGTGACCCAGCCATGGCTGGCCTGGGTCAGTTAAGCTGGCTTTCTAAGGGATTGGGCTGCAGGGTAGAAATTGTAGAATAGATATTTGGGCTTGGGCTGGAACCCGGGCTCTCAAATGCTGGCTGGAGGAGGTGGGGAGTGAACCACAGAGAACATGTTATCACTGGTAAGACTTTCCTTGGCTAGCTGGATCGGATGGGTGGGTGTGCCAGAATTGGAAGCCATTGATTCCATAAGAGAATGATAACAATTTTGTCATTTCTTTCAACTTAAGGCCCATATCAGTTCTGGTAAAAAGAAATCTAAAGGTTGGAAATTCTTTAATTGCCTTATGTTCCTCAATTTTTCCCTTCTACTTCTTTGGTCGTCAATAGTACGACCACTTAATTACTAATGGATACATATTGTTCTATTAAATCTCAATAGGAGCTCCCCTACAACAGACTTCTTGCTGGGCCTACATTCACCTTCAAAAGTTTTGGCATAAAGACTGACTTACAGTGTAGCACAAAGATACATGTGGTTCTTATAGCTGGGATTTGCACTTCAAACAGGAACTCAAAAAACCATATCTTTTATTTCCAGTGCTCTGTATTGTGTTGCTCCTCTGTTTTTATATCTTGTCAAAAGTGTAACCTCAAAACAGAGGATCATTTCCTTACCTCAAAACATCAACAGATATGGCCATGTATAGTCTTTTATTTATCTATTTACTGGGCATTTTGAGCCTCAGAAATGATTTTCAGAAGGAACATGATGCAGTATATTAACACCTAATAAATATTAACTTGGTTACCTATATACCAATAGCAGCAGAATGCAACTGACTTCACTGCTGCGCGATTAAGGCCTGTGAAACTATCCAGATTGAAAATATTTTTCTTATTTCCATTGTCATATTTGTCCTAAGCTGGAAAATGTATATTTTCCTCACAATGCTAAGACTGATAGGTAGAGCACAAGAACTTGTCAAAATAATTTATCAAGCTAGTATGGTTATTAAATAAACCAACTTCAAGGTGCGGACTGTACCACGTTTTATCAAGAAGGAGAAAGTTAACTTTTTAGAGTTGGGAGCAGTGCAAATATATAAAGTATTCTACAATTGTTATTACTTATCATAGTGCCCAGGAGCCCCAATCATGGAGGAGGACTTCATTGTGCTAGGTGCAGTACAAATACAGAAGAAAAGGACAGTTCCTGCCACAAAGAGCTTACAATTTATGGATATGTCTTCACTTGGAGCTGGGGGACAAACTTCTCAACTTGAGGAGACATACTTATGCTACCTCTCATTGAGCTAGCGTGCTAAAAATGGAAAGTAGACACAGCACTGTGGGAACAGCTAGCCGCTCTGAGTGTTTGCCAGTTGCTGATACCAGGTAATTATGCGGGGTGGCTATTCCCTCATACTACACTCTATTTCTAACATGCTAGCTTGGGCAGTGTGAGAGTGTCTCCCTGAGCTGGGAATCACACCTCCCACTCCAAGTGTAGCCATGCCCTAGGTGCCAAACTAGGAGAAATATAGTACACATGTTCTAGGCATAATTAAAACAAAAGCACATCCCAGCCTCCAGTTCCAAAATAACACCAACAAAGAAGAACAGGTATGCAGAGTAAGTAGAAAATATGAAGATTGTTATTGTGTTAATATGGAAAAGGTAACTGTTGCAAAAGAAAGGTGGGGAAGAGCTTGAGTCAGTCTATCACTTTTTCTTTTTTAAATTCACCAGCTAATTCTGATTCTCACCAGTCTGAGATTCTGACAGAAGAGGTTCGGGCAGTAAGATGGCTGGAACATGTGGTGAGAGACACTTTTGCTTTGTACTCAGCTTGTTATGACAGGTGTTAGTTGCATTTTACCTTTTATTTCTTTTTAGGCAATTCTGACTTGTATGCCTCATTACTTGTAATCACTTGAAATCTATCTTTCTGTAGTTAATAAACTTATTTTGTGGTTTTTATTTAAAACAGTGTGTTTGGATTAAAGTGTTTGGGAAACTCCATTTCTGTTAACGAAATGATGGACTTTATATGAGCTTGTATCATCTGGAAGAGTGATGGGCAGTACAAGATGAACAGTTCAGAGAGAGTCAGGGATGGAGAATTTGCTGGTGTTGCTCTGTAGTGTAATTCAGGAGTGACTGGCTATAGCATTCATACGATGTAGCTAAGAGTGATTTACATGCTGGAGGCTGGGTGAGAGCAGACCAGGAATGGTGGCTCTTAGAGCAAAACCATGTAAAAGGCATCCCAGGTTGGAGGATTGAGGGGACATAGCTGTTCAGCAGACCAGATTGTACCCTGGGTAATGTCACACAGGTTTCTGAAAAATAAATCCTAGATATCTTTTTTTGATGTGATTACAAATTTGGTTGATAAAAGTAATAGCATTGATGTAATACATTTAGCCTTCTGTAAAGTATTTGACTTAGTACTACATGACATTTTGATTTAAAACCCCCCCTAGAATAACATAAAATTTACATGGAACACATTAAATGGATTTAAAACTGGCTAATTGGTAGGTCATCAAATGTAATGGGGGGGAGGGTGTCACTGAATGGGTGTGTCCCACAAGATCAGTTCTTGGTCCTCTGCCATGTAACATTTTTAGCAAAGACTTGGAAAGAAAACAAATTCATCGCTGACAAAGGTGGCAGATAACACAAAGATTGGGGGACTGGTAAATAATGAAGAGGACAGGTCACAGATGTAGAGAGAGAAGAATCCCGTGGTAAGCTGGGAGCAAGCAAACAATATGTGTTTTAATATGGATAGATGTATACCTCTAGGGAAAATTAATGTTGGCATCACAAGATGGGGGACTCCCTTGTAGGAAGCAATGACTCAGAAAAATATTTGGGGGTCATGCTGGATAATCAGCTGAACATGAGGTCTCAGTACAATGCAGCAGCCAAAAGGAATAATGCAATCCTGGAGTGCTTAAACTGGGGAATCTTAAGTAGGAGTAGAACAGTTATTTTACTTCTGCATTTGGCATTGGTGTAACTGCGGCTAGAATACTGTATTCAGTTCTGGTGTCCACAGTTCAAGAGGGAGGTTGATAAATTGAAGATGGTCCAGATAATAGCCGCAACAATGATTAAAGGATTAGAAAACATGTTTAATAGTTATTTAGCTGGGTGAAATTTTTCCTAACAATAGTGAATTAATCAAAAAATGTTTTTTTTCCACATCTGAGAGAATTTGTGAATTCAGGTAAAATTTAGTGA
This sequence comes from Dermatemys mawii, assembly GCA_007922305.1. Taxonomy (NCBI): domain Eukaryota; kingdom Metazoa; phylum Chordata; order Testudines; family Dermatemydidae; genus Dermatemys; species Dermatemys mawii. Next base: position 1,057,495 of record ML677384.1, on the reverse strand, counting down.
GCAGTTACAACTAAAATAAATGGAAAATGCACAACACTTGGTAAATTGTTCTTATGGTTAATTACCTGCGCTGTTAAAAGTTAACACCTTATTTCTAGTCTGAATTTGTCTAGCTTCAAACTTCCAACCATCATGTTATACTTTCTTTGGCTAGATTGAAGAGTCCATTATCAAATATTTATATATTCTCCATATGGACTGTGATCAAATCACCACTTACCCTTCTCTTTGTTAAGCTAAATCGTTTTTCTAATTGACATTTCATTTTAAATATATCATTTTGAATTGAAATGTCATTCTGAAATGACATTCAAAATATTTTGTTCACCTCTGCTAGTGATCCCCCAGGGTCTGAGATGTGGACAGGGTGTTGAAAATTAAAAGCATGAAAACTGTTTTTGACCATCAGAGGTATAGGACGGGGGGTAAGGGGAGCTACGGAGATTTGGTGGTGTGTGTGCCCTGTACATCTATGACCCATGCTCCTGCTGAGGTGCTGGTGCCTTTTCCCCACCCAGCCCTAACGTGGTGGTTTCGTACACTCTCTCTGAGTTCTGCCTTTCCCTTCGGCAGGGTGTCTCTACCACGTTTCCTACTTGCTCCATGGTGGCTGGCCTGATTGTATCTGCCACAGTGGTGGCTCCAGCCCCTTCTCTGGCTGCCACTCTTACTTTTGCAAGATGTGTGGGAGTGAAAAAAATTACAAGGAGGGGGGCAAAACCATACCACTGATATTTTCCTCTTTTTTTTTGCAACATCTCACTATTCCCCCTTCACGATACCCTTTTGCTACCCTCCCTCACTGGGGGTTGCGATCCACAATTTGGGAAATGCTGGTGTAGACATTACAGACACACATCTGTGCTATGGATAGATCTGTTCAAACTCCAACAAGGTCACTTCAGGACATCTCTCTTGAAAACACATAAAAACAGTCTCAGAGAGGACCTTTAAAGGAGGGAAAGAGATACTGGAGGGATTGAAATGATTGTACCAGGGCAAATCTAGAGTTTCCCAACAGGAGAGAACCCAGATGACTGAATTATTGATGCTTTTGTGCCACAGAATGTGAATTTAGATATATACAACATTTAGAATAAGTAGTTTTTAAGTCACTCTGAATTATCTTCCTTGGACAAGCAGGGTTCTTGTGGAAGTATTTTTATTAACTCTTTTAAAGAATTGCAAATAGTGTAATTTGTTTTTTTGTGAAAAGGTTCGTTTCCCCATCCATCACCAGAGATGAGAACTACATATGTGTAGTCAGGGTTCTGTTCAGATGCTTATCCAAGACATCTATGAAAACTGGACTTACTATCTCTCTGGGGAGATTTTCAGCTCTGCTGCTGCTGGTTCTATCAAATTCACTTAGGGCTTGTCTACATGAGGACACTCAAGAAAATTAATTTGAATTAACTAAAGGTGTGAATTTAAAGTAAATTTGTTAAATTGCATTAAATTCCTGTGGTGGACACTCATTCAGAAGCAAATTAAATTAAGCTGAATTAAGGCCACTTTAATTTATAGCACCACACTCAAAGTGTTTGTCTACCCTCAGAAAAAAAATTAAAAGTTAAACAGTATTAAATTCCTGTAGTGGGAACTCTCATTCGGAATTAAAGGTTTGGAGAGTGGCAGCATCTTTTATCCAGAGTAGATCACTGGTCTTTAATTCTAATGAGTCCATTTATTTTTTGCCACAATTGAATATCTAGGGTCTCTGACTATCCCTGCTTTATAGATTGGTTTGTGTCTTTGCCATTTTAGATATTTGGTCCAGAGCCTAAACAGATTAATTATAGACTAGAAATAAAAAGAACATTTTAGAAATCCATTTTGCTCCTGAAATCTGGGGTTAATAGTCATTGCTGACATTTTCTACTATTAAACTTTAATTTGTCTAACCTGAGAACAAAGTTATTAGCCCAATCATTTCTCACTAAGTAGAAAATAAAGTATGGGCAATACCAACATGTACAATTGATGGTTGACATTTATAGTTAAGGAAATAATTTCACTGATGTATACCAAAACATAAAAGCAAGTAATAATCTGAAGGCAGTTGTGATGGGGTAGCCTGTCCACTCCATCACATAACAGAGCTCTCTAAAATTTTGGGAGGTGTGATATACAAAGACCAAAGAAATTGGAGATATTGGAAGAAAAGAAATTATCTTGGAAGTAAGCAGTGTTTGGAAGGAAATCCTGTTATTGTGTGATTAGGGGGACCAGGAACCCTGCAGAGTTGGTGGGGCAAAGTTCCCTTCTTTCCCACATTAGGAAGTGGACCAGATATCTGATGCCTCTTCCCTTGTAGTGGTGGAGATGCAAGAAGAAGGCTCATCTGTAGAACTCTCCAGGCTAGAGGACTAACTTTGGGGGGAAAAGGTCAGCTGAAGGAGAAGCTGGCTAAGGCCCTATAGCTGGTGTGTTACAGCAGAGAAGAGCTGTGAGGACTCCTGGTTCAAAGTACATGCACCAGTGCTCTTTTATTGTTTGTGTCCGTTCTCACCACCTGCTATGAACATATTTCTACAAACCAACACCCTGGGGGACCGCTAGCTTCCCCAGTCAGCAGGGATATAGAGCCACTCATTCCTCCCTTTCCCGTGTCTCCCCCGACCCCTTCTTCCTGCCAGCTTTATATGGCTGGCTGGCTAATCAGGCCTGCTGGTGCCTTCCCTCAGGTGATTTGAGCACGGCCTTGCCAGCCAGCTCCAACTAATTCCCCTTTCAACAGGGAGCTGGGCTAACAGGGGCCTGGCCTGCATCTCCTAGCCAGCACCCTGTTACAATACGGATCTGTCTCTGACACACTGCTCTGAGCGGCGTGTTAAGGGGGCCAGGCCAGAGCCGAGGGCTTGGATAAGGGGCAGAGGGTTCAGGGGGCCATCAGGGGACTGGGAGGATTAGATGGGGTGGATGTTCTCAGGGCAGGGCAGTCAGGGGACGAGGAACAGGGGTGTTGGATAGGGCGTGGGAGTCCTGGGGGGACCTGTCAGGGGGTGGGGGTGTAGATAGGGATTGGGGCAGTCAGGGGACAGGGAGCAGGGGGGTTGGGTAGTGCGTGGGATCTTGGTGGGGATTAGGGATACGGGGGTCTCTGGATGGGGTGGTCAGGGGACAATGAGCAGGAGGGCTTAATTAGGGGTGAGGTCTTGGGAGGGGTGTTTAGGGGCAGGAGTCTCTGGAGGGATAGTCAGGGGACAAGGAGCAGGGGGTTGGATGGGTCAGGAGTTCTGAGGGGTTAGTCAGGGGGTGGGAAGTAGGCTGGGGTTGGATAGGGGGTGGGGACGGGCTGTTTGGGGAGAATAGATTTGTTTACTGCATATACCCTGTTAGATCTAAGAAAAATGATTTGCTGACTATTAATAATGGAAATGATAAAAGGCCAAAGCAAGTTCAAAATAACGCGGTTTCACCTATAACACGGTAAGATTTTTTGGCTCCTGAGAACCGTGTTATATCGGTGTACAGGTGTAGTTCAGTTTACCAATGTATGCAATAGCTATTGAAAAAGAAAATAAATATATCCTGGCAACTGTAGACATTCATTTAATTTAATTTTATTGAAACTTAAGAATGCTTTCTTGTGATTTCTGAGAATCCTAACTAGTCAGTTGGGGCCAGATTATGATATCTGTACTTACACAGAGTAGTATCTTACTCCATTGGCTTTAGTAGGACTGCTCATGCTGGAGTTACTATTCAGTACAAATAAGGGTGTCTCCGTCTGGGCCATGAATATGAAAAAAGGGGAAAATGACAAATAGTTTTCTTCATTAAAGAGAAAATTGTGCCATCTTTATGACTAGAAAACTCCTGGGTTTTTTCCTCTTTGGGAATTGAATACATGAGAGCTGTAGGATTTTCAGGAGGACTAGGAATATGTCTTTAGGGATGGGGGGATGGGGAGCGAGGGGGATACTGTCTGCTCTACCAAATCCACAAGCATTGTGCTACCTGAGTTGAAACTTTTCAGATCAGAAACAAATCCATCTGATTTGTCAGCTGAGGTAATTGCATTTCTAATGTCACTTTTTATAAGAGTGATGATAACACTCCTGTCCTGGCAAAATCTCAATGTTTGTAATTCCAATCTGTATTCTTCACATTCCCTCTGCAGTTTCAATTGCAGAAGTGACTCCTAATTTTCCTCCTCCTTAAAACTGTTCTGTACTGTTGCTGGTGTGAAGTGACTTCTGGATGTCACCCTGGAGATGGCTTCATTTTAGGGGTGGGTGAATGATCCTTTTTATATCTAAAGGTCCTTAAGAGATAAGTGGTGTCTGAATTTGAGTTATTTATAATTGAAAGTAATTGTTGTACAGAAAAATAAGTTCTGACACATATGATATACATAACAAAATACACACAAACACACTTTTATGGAGAGAGGTACTAATTTTAATTATTTCTGGTGTATTTTCATAGCTCACAGAAGATTTGGTGCTGTGTTTACCACCCTTTACATCAGCTGTCTTCACTGTGGTTTGATATCCATCACTAGCCTTCACTGAACAATAAATTTTTAATTTCCAGCTAACAATTGACACTACTTCATGAAAAGTTAGTTTCCTGGATTTCTCCTTATCACATAAGCCTCCCAGTCAAGGTTCTGGTAGGGAGGAATAATTCCTTTTTATATTATGCGTTAAACCCCAACAATATATAGCCCAAGGTCCGCTGCCTTCATTCATGTGGTGTGAAACCTTACTTTGCAAGTAGTTACATTTTTTTTCAGTGAAGCAAGACACTTCATTAGGGCGAACTTGAGTCCTGAGAATCAGCTGAGCTAACCAGCTCTCCTGGAAACATGTGGTCACACATGAAAGAATCCTAAACAAACCTTTGTGGTCTTAGCAGACACCTGAAGAGAATCCATGGCAAGCGGATCACTTTCCAGTGTGCCCTGTGCCACCTGCCTTGGAGATGCAGAAAAATGAAATCACATCAAGTCACCTGCAAAGGACATCCTGCACCAGAAGAGACCAACACTAGCAGACTATGTTGCTCCCGCCCCATATGTGCTTCAAATTCCGACTTCTCAAATACCTTGGCTACAACATCCCTGCCAACTCCCCCAGAACTACAAGAAATGGGCGGTCCAGCAGTTTACTACTGATGAAAGGATTACCCCTGTCCCTTTGGACACTGAACAGGATTCTACCAATAAAAGAATAAGTGCTGCTTCAAAGTTCCCTAAACTGGACCCTACCAATAGGAGGACTGGCACCCCCTTGTAACTTATGCAAGGCAACTCCATCTCCAGATGGCTTAGTGCTCTCACAGAATGTCTAGTGCAAAGCCATCATCAGAAGGGTCAGCGCCCCTTCCCCCACAGATAACTTCATGGGATCCTGTCATCAGAAGGGCTAGCACTACCTCACAGGTCACCATCGAGATCCACACAATGGGACCTCATTCCTAGACAGACCAGCACAGCCTTGCCCCCAGAAGGTCTCACATCAAAGAACCCCAGACAGAACTCATTCAGAGAAGGACCAGTGTTGTCCCTAAAACTCCCGAGCAAGACTGCCTCCTAAAGGGCCAGTACCAGTGCCTCCAACACTGGTTTTTGTTTTTGTATGCTTGTAATCTCTACGTTTTCAGTGTGGTACATGAACTTTTAGTCATGTGACTATTGCTGTTGTTCTAAAGACGTTGCAGGGTGCTTACCAAACACCTCAGAAAATAACCATACCATATGCTTTCAATAAAGAGAAGTTCTTGGTTATCAGTTGGACTCGTTTAATGTGGTCTAGCCAAAATAGCTTGCTGATAATACAAGGAGTTTGAGACATTTCTATATCAAACATGCATAGGCTGCTTTTTAAATTTGGTAGTAAAAGAAAAAGTTTCGTTGGGGGCAGGTGGTGCTGGGTGGTAATCATGTGTATTTTCCTCTCCCCCTCAGATTCACTCTAATTATTGTGAAGGATGGTGTAGTTGCTAAGGCACTGCACTGGGATGCAGGACATCTGGGTTCTGTTGCCAGCTCTGCCACAGGCCTTCTGTGTGACTTTGGGCAAATCACTTTATTCTTGGTGCTTTTTTCTATCTGACTAATACAGCTGGGTGGTGATACATTTGTTAATACTTGCAAGGCACTCAGTGATGTGGGTCAGATAAAAATCTAGCAATTGTCAATCACAGGAAAGAGAAGTGTTGCAGACTCAGTTTCATTGGCTGTCACTTTAGAGTTCTGTGTGCACATAAACACCTGCATTTACCATGCACTGTTTAATTTGAACCCCAGTTCCATTGCATTTCTGTTTTCCTTGCTATTGCCTATGCAACTTTAGTTGTCTTCCTTTTTCCTCACTGATGTCTAAATCATTATTTTTTTAGTATTGCTGTTAACGTCATAGGCAAGTGAGCAGAGAAGTTAGCATAAAGGAACGGGACATGAGGAAAACTCTCCTCTCCAGATCACAATGAGTATCTGTTGTAAACTGTGGGCTTATTCAGGAATATGTATAATTCCATGCTGTCAATGGGCATTCTGATCTCAGAGCCACTGGGGAATGTGCAAGAGTGATCCACAGTGAAGATGTGGGGGAGAATTTTGGTTCTTATAGATGAATTAGGCCCTTCATAGATTTCTGACTATGTTTCCAGTAACCTCAGGGGAAAGAAAGGTTCACAAATGTTACTCGCGGGCTTAAAATAAACTTGAAAAGATATATGGTATTGTTTAAACTATAATGGAACTGCACAGCTTTCCAGATTTTCACAACTAATCTAAAATCATAGACATTTAAATATTTCATTTTGGCATACTATTATTTTAATATGTGTGTCAGTATATTTAATACTAAAATTTGTCACAACTTTAAAACCTTATACATGCATTCCTCTCTAGGCAGGAAGGCAGCAGGTGATGTATAGCATACTATAAAACAGTAGGGGGAAAAGAAGATTTTTGACTAAGGACACTGGTGCATGGATCTGGATTGATGGATCAGAGGATGTGGAATAGGTTACAAAACTTTTTACCTTTAGAGCCTCAGTTTATATCTAGCTCAGGTCAGCATGTCCAGAAAGTCCCTACCATCTAAGGTCTATATGAAATTATTTGGCCATCTCATTCCAGTTCCTGGCTGCATCATAACTGGATTAACATCAGAAATGTCTCTTTAATATAGTGGGGAAAGGCATAACAAGAACCAATAGCAGGAAGTTAAAACTAGACAAATTCAAGTGAGAAATTAGGCATTTTTTAACAGTGAGGGCAATTAACCATTGGAACAAACTACCAAAGGGAAGTGATAGATTGTCCATTTCATGGTGTCTTCCAATCAAAACTGAATGCCTTTCTGGAAAGTGTGCATAGTCAAACACAAATTATTGGGCTCAATTCAGGAGCAACTGGGTGAAATTATATGTCCTGTGTGGTATAGGCTGTCAGACTAGATGATCTAATGGTTCTTTCTGGCCTTAAAATCTCTGAATGAATTGACTCTCTTGTTGGCAGGCTCAGTAGAGTAGAATAAAATAGTAGTAGCTGAGAGCTGAATGGACCCAGGAATGAAACATTGTCTCTTAAGAGCGATCCCTCTAGGTTAGGGTTGAGGCAGCTTGGTGGGACAGCATGGGACCTGTGCCATACGTGTATTGTGGACTTCAGTTTCTAGTGTTTTCTGTTTACCATGTTTCACAGAAACTACATTCAGTGTAGGGGGGAAAAATCTAAATTAATTATTTAAGTTGATTTTGAATCACATGACATTAATGATAAGTTCTGCAATGTGTAAGTATAATGAACATTTAATACAATGGCAGCTCTGTCTTTATTGGAGAGCAGACCTTGCTGTTTCCCTGTGTGACACATTCTATTGTTGTTCAACTAGTTAATCACCTCTTTTGTTAAGCCAAGATAATTTTTTACATTTCTACCCCTCAAGTATTGGTTCTTTTTTAAAAATATTGAACCATATATTGCAGTGGTCTCGAACTCTTGGAGTTCTACGATCAATTATAAGTTTATGTCCCTTTCCCTTTGGTATTAAATTTAGATTCATGTCACATGAAAACATTCAGCCATGTATACATGACTATCAGAGTTCCACCCATGATTCACAAAGAGGCATATGCTGTATACACTGATATACTGCACAACAAATGTATTATTGTAGAAAGATTCACAAAAAGGAAAATTAGTTTTGGTCTCTGTGTTTTGCAGTTATCTCCCATCCTTCATCCTACTTATGCCCAATGAAATCTGAAAATTATTGAAACTTACGACTGGGAGGGATCTTGAGAGGTCATTAAGAACAGCCTCCTGCACAGAGGCGGGACCAAGTAAACTTAGACGATCCCTGACCATGCCGTCCAAACTGTTTTAAAAATCTCCAATGACCGGGATTCCACAGCCTTCCAGGAAGCCTATTCCAGTGCTTAGCTGTCCTTGTAGCTGGAAAGTTTTTCTGAAAATTTAACACAGTTCCCCTTCCTAAAAGTTAAGCTGATTACATCATATCCTACCTTCACTGGACATGGAGAACAATTGAGCACCATCCCCTTTATAACAGCCCTTAATATATTTTGAAGATTATCAGGTCCACACACAATCTTCTTTTCTCAAGACTAAACATGCATAGGGTTTTTTAACCTTTGCTCAGAGGTCAGATTTTCTAAAACCTTTTATCATTTTTGTTGCTCTCCTCTGGACTCTCTTCAATTTGTCAATATCATTCTTGGAGTTTGGTGCCCAGAACTGGAGACAGTACTCCAGCTGAGATTTCACCAGTGCTGAGTAGAATGGGACAGCTATCTTCTGTGTCTTACATACAACACTCCTGTTAATGCACCCCAGAATGATAATAGCCTTTTTTTGCATGTATGACATTGTTGACTCATATTCCATTTGTGATCCTCTGTAACCCCCAGATACTTTAACAGTACTACTGTGTCTGAGTTCAGTTACAGTGCATTCCCAAATTGATACATCCTATTTCTAATTCATTATGTAAACTTGTATTGAAATAGGTAGAAATACCACAGTTAGATATTTCACAGATGATTCAAGAAGAGATGAATTCTCCATTTTTTTTCTTTTGCCATACCATTCACCCATGAAAAATGCACTTTTAGCCTCTATTGATGTGGTCTATTGTACTGAATACACAGCTACGATCTAGGAATGTCAGATTTCTGAAAGCAATTTGCTCTGTGCCCTTTGGGTATACTGTACACCACTTCCCTGGGCTGCATACCGTTTTTCAACAGAATTGTACCCACTTATACCAGGCTGATTTTTCTCTAGTGTCTGCTTCCCCATTTGTAAAACACTTACCTAGTATTACAGGAGTTATATAAGAGTTAATGAGTAAATGTCTGTATATAGCTTTGAAACCGTAAAGTATAAGTGAAGATTATGACTGGTTAATATAGTGCAAGTTATTTCTGATGTCCTGCCAAGAATACTGCTTTGCAGGATTAGCTTCCTTATATCTGATCAACTGCATGTTTTCAGTTTAGACCTTCAGGTCTTTGATTTGATGCTTTTTTTTTTTTAATAGACCACATTTAAATCCCATCAGAATGAATGTGATCTATTGGAAATTATTTTTGAAATTCCAGTTTTCAGTGCTGAAATTCATATTACTCATCTTTCAAAAGATTTCTTGTGAGACTACTGACATTTTTACCTTAAAATCACACATCTAAGTTGCAGATGTTTTCTGTATTTTAGTTAAAATTACATATTTGCGTTAGACATCAAAGAGGAATGTATAATATAGCATCAAAGTCTTTCTCCTGTTTTAATGTAACATTATAAACTGGAAAAATAACCCTGAAAATTTGTGTTGATGTTTAATGTTTGCTGATGCTTTTGCAGAAGAAGTAAAGCTGTCCACCTGCACACAGACATGAAAGTACATTTTGAGTGGGCAGCAGAGAAGCCGTGCATTTTATGACCTATTCATCATGAAAACGTATTGTGTGACTGAGATACATACTAGACTCTAAGGCAACCTGACAGATTTCAACACAAATAAGCACATTCACAGTAGGGGAATACCACATTAGAATTGAGGGACTTGCCAAAAGATGGATTATAAAGCAGCAAGATTATTCAAAGGAAAATGGTATTGTATAAATAAAGGAAGCAATTCTGCGGTCCAACTGACTCCAGCGCTAGAGATGCCAACATAGTTTCTTGGATCTTGCCAAGGGAGCAGATGCCACTGGCAAAAAAAAAATAAATAAAAAAAAAAGGCCTTAACATCTGGTTGTTGTTTTCAACCAAAAACGAGGAAGGGATAATGAGTTGTTCTAATATGCATGAGTGAAAGGATCTCAGATTTTCTGAGCAGTGAAATAACCTTGTGTAAACAGGTGCTGTTTCCAGCCTGCTTTCATACACATCCTACACAAATTCTAGGCATTTGATTTTTATTCACATTACAACATAAAGTTTAGCTAAAGCTTCCTCTCCAAACATGGCTGCTCCTAGGGCTCCTGCCTCAGGACCGCTCAGCTGACACCACAGATCCTCCGTTGCTCTAAAGAGCTACTCCCTTCTCTTCCTTATCCGGGCGGGGTAATGAGCCACTTGCCTCGGTCAGTCAGGAGAATCCACTTAATCCTTCCCGAGAAGGGTGAACACCTGCTAAGAGGATGGGTGTTTCCGGCAGACACGACCAGGCTGTTACACCTCATGAACAGCCTGATTCAGCAGCTATCCCAGTGAAGGATCCAGTCCTATGAAGTGCTGAGCACCTTCCTTAGGCCTTAAGAAAAGAGGCCATTTGGTTAAGAGAGGATTAAATATAAATACTGTATTTAGGTGAATGAAAATAAAATAATTGATTTAAGCTTCTCAGGACAGGGATGGTGTTTTTACCTGTATTTTATTCAATGCCAAGTGTGCTCTCAGTGTGTAGCAAATACTAAATATTGATAGTCAAACACGTTGCCTTTATCTCTTCTTTTCATCTTTGTTCAAGCACAATGGGTGAAATTCACCCTTATGCAGAGGGAAAGCCCAAAGTCCATTTCAAGGTGTGTCTCTGAGACCCTAATGCTGGAGGTGTTATCTTGAACTCGCTAATGTGTTTTTAAAAAGGAATTTCTCACTTTATTTTGTTGACACAAGGTCCAGTTCTCCACTGCCACGTACTTTGTCTGGTCACGTCCACCTAGGTGAAGTGCTTCCATGCTCTTTTGGTAGTGCTTTATCGCCACTTTGTAAATGGCCACCCAGTGTTCAATGCTGGGGAGAATCATGCCCACAGTATAGTAACATAACTACTTTGGTCAGAATGGATCACTTGTTGGTTCCTACCCTGCCTATCAAAGTGAGTAAGTACAGTTTGCTCCCCTGCGTTTGCCACACTGAAGTGACAAGTTAAGCTTGGCTTTTAAGCCTGCCCATGCAGCGCTTGCACGTGACTAGTTATATAATATTGCAGCAGCCCAGCATGGGGAGGCAAGAATTACTTGAGGGGGAGGGCAGCAGTGGAATGGAGCAGTGCGCTCAGTTTGAACAGTGAACAATTTCAGGCCAGCTTGTGACAATAGAGAGAAGTTCTGAGCCAGTGATTTCTTCCACTACGAGAAAATTGTACAGAGGAAAAGATGCATCTCTCTGTATACGTACTAAACAAATGATTTAGTTCAACATTTGCAACCAACAGAAAAAAATTAGAACCACCTCTTGGGGCCAGATTCTTGACCCTGCTGCAGCCCCTTTGTGCTGCTCCAGTGTTGTGAATGGGGGATGGACAGTTGGCTTAATCTGAGATGCAGGAATATCCAAGGGGTGGACACCATGCCTGTGTGACCATCCCACTATGTAGGAAGTATGGGACGAATGCTGTTGTGCACTGGTGGTCTCCGGCTGGTGCACCAGGCCCATGGGCCAATAGCCAGCCAGCCTAGCTGCTCTAAACTATGCTATGAATGGGGTCAGCATCGAATTAGCCTGAGGACTGGGGAGAGACACCACGTCTCCCTTCTGAGCCTCTTCCACACAGTTGTGCTCTGCCCATGCTGAACTTCTATATACTATATGGTAACAATTACTGCAAAGTATGGCTGTGGTTATGAAAGTGCCTGTTTCTACTCACCTACTTACTTTGAGCCCCTTTCTTCTCTGGTGTACTGTCTATCTCATGCAATTCTCATAAATCTATAAGATTGCACAGGGCTGAATGTAGCCCTTTATCTCTGTTAATCATAACCCTCTTTTAGGGCACTGACAAAACTGTTACAGAGAAGTAAACTGAATTCTAGCCTTCCTCATGCAGCAGCAACAAAATTGCTAGCTAAATTCCAAATATTGACTCTTTATTGTCGCAGTGCTATAAGAGGCAGAATACAGCTTGACTTTTCAGAACCCACTTAGAATTCACAGCGCTGGTAGTTAGGGAAACCATCGCTTGTCTGGAAACTGAGCACATGGGTTAGAGATGTCACTGAGAGAAAATAAATATGGAACCTCACAATATCGTTTTCACAGTCACGTTTCTGACTATGGCATCATTTTAAGATTCCTAAGCCTAAACTCAACTTTGTTTCTCTATCTTTTAGCCACAGGACTGCAGTGTTCTGTCATTTTGTCCCATTGCCTATAAAAGTGCTCCTAGTTAAACAGGATTATAATCGCTTTTTTTCTTGAGAACTTGAAATCACTCTATAGATGTTTTGAATGTTACCGTGATTGGTGTAACGCTATGAAGTGTATATCAACACTTCTTGTCCCCTGGATGTCCTGGGAGACAAACTATTTAATTTCATTGTTGGGGGGTGAAATCCTTCTTATCGATATACAGAGAAAGGGAAAAGAAGATACACGCCCTAGGGAGGGATACCGGCCAGAGGCACTTGTGGCAATGAAGTTGAGAAGGGAGTGTAGAACATAGGCTGGTCAAAGACAAAACAGAGCAGGTACACACTCATTGCTGAATCCCTAGTGAGGGCTTTGCTCTGTGATGATTATTAGATTGAAATGATAATAGTTTCTTTGGAGCCCCTACCTTATCAGTGTAAGTCAATCAGAAATTTCCTGCACTATAATAAACCCTCACTACATGACAGCTGATGCAACTGATTCTTATTTTCAACTGTTGTCGTGTCAGAATATGTCTAGGAGAGAAATGTTACTGTGCAAAGGTTCCTCCACTGAGATCAGTGGAGATGACAAAATGTAATTAAGGGATTGATTCTTCTCTCACTGAAATGAATGCTAAAACTCCCATTCTTGTTTTTTGTAGCTGGATAGGGCCTTCTGTGTGATTAACTGCTGTCCTGTAAGCAGTAGATATCTTTTAAATGTTATCTTTGCTATATCAAAAAGCAAACACTGAAATATCAGGAGAAACAAATTTATAGTAAGGGCTTGTCAGCACCTATCAAATTCAGACCCAAATCCTGCAAATACTCACACCTGTAACTTTACGCACCTAAGTAGTCTCACTGAATTCAAGTGTGTCAAGTTACTCACATGTGTGAGTGAGAGCAGAATAGGGGTTTAACCACTTCAGCAAAACAAAGGTTAATTTTTACAGACATATTAATTTCCCACACCCCAAAAAACCTTCTCTCTTCATAAAATAAAGTCTGATTCTCCCAATAAATGTTCTGCTTTCCTCAAAAAACACAGCTAATATATATTTTGTGTGGAAATTTTATAAAAAGGGGAAAAAGTAAAAAAAAACCTCCAAATCATCTTCTAGGCTGAGATTTTGTATGCCAGGATGCTGTCCAGGGGGAAGTTTCGTCATGAAATAATACACCACTAAACTGGAATGAGCATTGATGCCTACATCCAGATTTTGCAAACAGCCTTATCTTTATAATAGGCCAACTACAAACCCAAGAAAATGGAATCCTCTGAACTTTGGGATGTTTAAACTCCAGAGCTGAATTTTTCAGCCTTAATCCAGCTCTAGTTTTGGGTTAGATTTGCAATGATTTAACACTAACGGAGACACAGAATTTGTCACTAGCATGTGCAGAAGAAATCTGTGGTCATTACTACAAAGCTTCAGTCCACTGTGCCACAGAATAAACAAGCCATGGAGACAAACATCTAGATAATATTTATATAAAACTTTTATGCTTGCATGTACTACACAGCAGTCACCATTCCTAAGTGAACATTTACCGGCAGTTTTGAATAGGAAATCACCATAATTCTGCAGATATTTCTGTATGACTGATTGTTGATAAGGGCCAGTTGATAAGGGCTAGTTTTAATGACAGCCCTGGAGAGATTAATATTATTTTATTTTTAATTCTGACAGATTTCTGGTCCCTGTTCAATTTTAATTTAAAAAAGATTTTCTACAGCTGAAATGCAACAATGTACTAATAATTTCTCAATGTCTCTTCCTGTTGGTTTGCTGAGATAAGTATATATTCAGTTTATTTAGCACAGTTCCTGTCTAAAGTGCTAAAATTCTTACACCTATAATTGGTATTATCCTATAACTCAAGGATAATCAGTGAGATGCCCCATTTTGAGGCAACAGTAGCTTTTGGTTATACAAGCTCTGAGGATACAGACTGAATAATCCCTGATTTTTCAGGCCTTTTATTCACCGGCCCATCCCACTTCAGCAAAGTACTGAAGCGTGCACTTAACTTTAGGCATGTGTTTATGTCCCATCCACTGGGAGTTGGCAGGTGCTGAAATGTTTTGCTGAAGATTCTGGCCTGGTACTTAGAATATTCAGATTCAATTCCTGTCTTCTTCAAAATCTTCCTTTCTAACCCAGTGGTGATCATTTAGAGTGAAATCCTGGGTCCCATTGACGTCAATGGGAGTTTTGCCATTTACTTCACTGAAACCAGGATTTCAATCTTCACCTCTGCAGGACTAGTGGACTGGGAGAAGAGGAAGGAAATTTTACTTGTTAATACTTGTTTTAAAGTGGGAGAAATTGTTTTGACAAACTGATGGAAGTTGCAGACTGGTAGGGAAGCGGAGGAACTAATGCAGGCAGTTGTGAGATATCATTTTCTCATTCTTCAGATTGATACTTTGAAGAATAATCTGGTAATTACCCTTAGTTTTGATAGCCCCCCCGAATCATTCGGTATTTATCACATGCATAACTTCTCCTTGGCTTATGCTGCCAAAAAATCTACATTAACAAGACACTAGTTGTTTGGTTTCTTTCTTTCTGTCTTTCTGTCATAGTGCTTATAAGGGGAAGAAAAAAGGCAGAGGATTTCCTGCAATGCTACAGCACAAATCTGAGCTGGTAAGCTGAATGTAGGAATCCTGTATGATAAGCACTGCACAACTGGGTTGATTAGCCCACTTAATTAACTGCTCTCTTTCTTGTCATCTTGTCCTTCCACTATTTCATTTTTTCAATCTGTTCATTATTGTTTTCTCATTCAAGAAAGCGAGTAAGAAACTTTTCTGACATTTCAGCACAAATACTGGGTCTTGGCTTCTACCAGAAAACAAGCACCAGAGTTCTGCTCCAATGAGTTTCTGTGCGCTATGAGCATGGATTAGGACCACATTCTGATACTCTTATATTAAGAAAGAATACATTCAATTCAGTGGGACTACTCATGAAGTAAGAATAAGGGTATCAAAATCTGGGTCTTAGTGTATACCCGTATAATGTCCTGACTGAGTCATCAACTGCATGGCTCAAGCCTGAGACTTCTGGATGTAAACACTCATTGAGCTAAAACACACTGCTAGTGTAAAAACTGTACAGTTCATAAACCTGTACATGATCCAACTACTAGAAAGAGATAGCATCACTTTTTGTACTAACATAGTGAGACAGAGCCATTCTTCCTGGAGTGCCCTCTTTTGGCAGGTCATAGCACAATGGGTGTGCTCAGTTTCCCTTCTTGAGAGTCCTCATTAGCTTCACTTCAGGCTTTCCTGACTCAATGATACTCTCTTTGATAGCTGGTTTATTATTTTAAAAAAGTATTGCAAAATAGTCCATAACAAAAAGTCCCAAATATATAGTCTACTTCTCACCAAAGTGAAAGCAGTCATTAAAACACAAGACATCTCATCCCATGATGCCTCACATACCTGTGTCTTCAAGCACAACTGTGCTGTCTGCCAGTCCACTCCAGCCCCCGAGTAGCCAACCCACCTGTTCCAGCTGAAGCACAACCCTACTCTTCCCAGCAGAAACCCCCACAGCCTCTCTGCTGGGAGCAGTCTTGCCACGCAAGTGTCCCTCATTCTTTTTGGCCCTCTCACAACTCTCCAGTCCTGAAGATGTCAGTAGGTTAGCTCCTCCACTACACCCTGCCTTTAGCCCTCGCCAGCCTGTTGCTCCAACTCTCTGGCTTAGAGCCAGCAGGCAGCTATCGCTCCTGCTCTCTGGCCTTCAGCCTTCTCCCAGGAGCCACCCTCTGCTCCTTTCCAGGACAGCTCCAGTCCCCTTGGCTCTGGCAACTCTCATCCACCCTTCCTGACCAAGATAGTCTGCTCTGACTCATTGGGTCCGCTGCCCCCACCCACCCCCAAGCTCTCTCTCCCTGATCCTTTTTATCCCCCAGATGCTGCCTCTCCCTCTCAACTGGGCAAATGGAACCAGCTGTTCTTGCATAGGGCCACTGGCCCTGATGCTGCATTGTGTTTGTGTGGGCAGATCACTGCACTCATGCAGAAGCCCCACTGATTTCATTGAGACCCAGTGTGGCTGCCAGGGTCCATCTATATGGATCTGATTTTAGAATCTCTGCCTACATTAGGAATCTATAGGATTGGGTGTTTTTTAATTGATGCAGTACAAAATACTAATGCTGACAGCAATAGGTCCATTAAGACTCTTTAAAATCACTTCACTGGGAGAGTGCTTATGCAGCTGAGGGCAGAACAGTTGTAGCAGCTAAACAATCTAAATCTAAAGGCCCACAGATAAAGTGCATGTTACCGGCCAACAACAATGTATTTTACTGTGACATTTAAAGCCCAAGCAACGTGTAATTTCTTGGCTGTGAAAGTCACTACTCGCCACATACCGCCCAAATAAACAGACTTTGTGTGGGGAATTTGGTGGACTTTGGCAGAAATTAAATTCACGAGTCTTTTCACCTGCAGGCAGGATAGCTATAGCTCAGCACAGTTGCCATTCTAGCTTATATAGACTGTAATAGCCACAGTCTTATTCATCCAAGATTCCTAGCCACACTGCCTCCCCACAGGTTCTTCTGTATATTGCCGTTCTGAGACACCATGACACTCTCCTTCTGCAGTGCACTGGGGGTGTGGAGGTGGCTTGCGGGGCTGTCTCTCTCACTTGCTTTCTCACACCACCCCTACCATGAGGCTCAGTGCAGGGGGCTTTGTGCTTCAGAGACTTTCACACTTTTTGCATAGCTGATTGGACTATAACTGAAAGTTGTTCTGGAGTACAAGCAAATAGGTACCTATAGCTCATTGTTCAACCCCTCATCTCAGCTGTTCTTTCCACCAGTTACCAATTGAATCGGATTTCAATTATCAATAGCATTCTAGTATTACAGACAGCCCAGAATTTCTAAAAACACAGCTCCAGACTTCATCATTCTAGAAGAAGAAGAGTTATTCTCTCTCCTTGGGTTTAATTGCCATCAAGATTAGTGTTTCTTCTTGAAGAAACCCCGATCTGTTTTAAAATGATCAACATTTAAATATTGATGCTTAATGTTAGAATCAGGAATTTCATTTTTTTCAGACGTTTGGACTGGTTCACCCTCTCACTCAGATGTATTGAAATTCACACAGATTTCAAAAGGAACCTTGTGTGCTAATTCAGTACTAGTCTTTCTTAATTTGCCAGTGTTTTTTTCCAGGTAAACACTGCCATCATTTAGCAAAGACACTTTAAATTACAATGAAAATAAAAGAAGGAATAAAATAACAAAGTTCAAATGTGTGTTCTCTGCATGTTTAAACAATAATGTTACTTTAGAAACAGTTTACTTATGTGTGGAAGGAACTAAACATCGCATTCCTTTTATAAAGTATATTTACAAAATTTCAAATACATGGAGAAAAATGATTGCACATGTGGAAAATGATAAACATCTAAGAAATGATAGTGAAGACCCAATGACTCTGGCCCACAAACCTCCTGAATTCCTTAATTTATTGAAAGTAAGGACCTAAATAAAGCTTGCCTTTCTGAAGCATTTATATAAGCCTCTAGTGGAAGACATGTTATGACAATGCATGTGGTATTCAATTTCTTTTATGTAATTTTAGAGGGTGAACATGTCTTGCCTTCAAAACATTTTGTTTTGTAAAGTGAATATAAAGCAGACTGAAATAATAATATAACAAAATACATTTAACTACCAATTAAATATTTACTGGAGTAAAAGTATATGTGCCTTTGTAAGTTTATGTTGATTTCACTGAAAATTATACAAGAATTCTTCTCCTGATTAAAAGGTAGAATTGTGGGCTTTGCTGTTGATATCCTATTTATTTCAATGATCCTTTTTTCTTCTTATATTGCTTTATATATGGTAAAATTAGTTTGTTAGACTGCCAAATTAGAATGTTGGTTTGTGTAATAAAATTAGGAATCTAAAATCTTATAAGTGATCTTATTAGATGTCCTCTAAATACCTTTCGATTTAAGTTTAAGAATAACAGCCGTGTTAGTCTGTATCCATTAATAAAAGGAGGAATACTTGTAGCACCTGAGAGACTAACCAGTTTATTTCAGCATAAGCTTTCGTGGGCTATAGCCCACTTCATCCGATGCATAGAATGGAACAAATGCTACAAGTATTCATCCTTTCTTTTTAAAACACTTTTCATCTTTTTGCCTGAAGGTGCAACAATATTTGTAGGATTGTCAGAATTCAATTTATATTTTTTATAATTTCTGTGGATAATATCAGTGTTTATTTTAAAGCATTTTTGATTGCATTCAATTTAAGTTTTCACAGTACACAAAAGTATAGGCTAGCATTTTTAATTTTTAATCCATTTTGAAGTTTTCATAACTGCAGGAAATTCTGGAAGGTTAGACAATGAGGAAAGGGGTACAGACAATAATTATTTAATGACAGTAAACATTCAGTTTTAAAAAGATAAAGATTTGTAACTGTTAAAACACAAATTGTCAATATCATATCAAAATATACAAAGAAAATATCCTTAAATCAAACTCTAATAAGTTCTCAAGCAGTATTTTTCTTACTTTGCCTAACTGTAAATTTTGATTACTATTGATATGGTTTGTGTATTCAGTGAAATCAATGTTTAACAAGAGGAAAAATGGTCAGTTTTCAGAATGGAGAGACGTAAACAGTGGTGTCCCCCAGGGGTCTGTACTTGGACCAGTACTGGTCAACATATTCATATATTATCTGGAAAACGGCAAACTTTGAGGTGACAAAATTTTCAGATGATACAGAACTATTCAAGATAGTTAAGTCCAAAGCAGACTACGAAGAGTTACAAAGGGATCTCACAAAACTGGGTGACTGGGCAACAAAATGGCAGATTAAACTGAATGTTGATAAATGCAGAGTAAATCACATTGGAAAACATAATCTCAACTATACATATAAAATGATGGGGTCTAGAAACAGATCTTGGAGTCATTGTGGATAGGTCTCTGAAAACTTCCACTCAGTGTGCAGTGGCAGCCAAAAAAGCTAACAGAATGTTGGGAATTATTAGGAAAGGGATAGATAATAGGACAGAAAATATCATACTGCCTCTATATAAATCCGTGGCACGCCCACATCTTAAATATGGCATGCAGATCTGGTCATCCCATCTCAAAAAGATATATTGGAATTGGAGAGGATACAGAAAAGAGCAACAAAAATGATTAGAGGTATGAAACAGCTTCTATATGAGGAAAGATTAATAAAACTGAGACTTTTCCACTTGGAAAAGAGAAAATTTAGGGGGACATGCTAGAGATCTATAAAATCATAACTGGTGTGGAGAAAGTAAATAAGGAAGTGTTATTAACTCCTTCTCATCAGGGCCGGCGTAAGCACTAGGCGACCTAGGCGGTTGCCTAGAGTGGCAGGATTTGCGGGGTGGCATTTTGCCATCGTCAGCGGCATTTCAATGGCAGCTCCTCCAGCGAACCGTAGTGGGGCGGCCAGGGCCGCAGTCATCAGGGCAGCAGTCAGGTGGCATTTCTGCAGGAGGTCCGCTTGTCCCACAGCTTCAGCGGCATTTCGGCGGTGGGTAGCCAAAGCCGCGGGATCAACGGACCTCCCACAAGCGTGCTGCCGAAGGCCACCTAGGGTGGCAAAAAAGCTGACACTGCCACTGCTTCTCATAACACAGGAACTAGAAGTCACCAAATGAAAGTAATAGGCAGCAGGTTTAAAACAAACAAAAGGAAGCAGTTCTTACACAACACATAGTCAGCCTGTGGTACTCTGGCAGAGGATGTTGTGAAGACCAAGACTATATAACAGGGTTCGAAAAAGAATTAGCTAAGTTCATGGAGGATAAGTCCATCAATGGCTATTAGCCAGGATGGGCAGGGATGCAAAACCATGCTCTGAAGTGTCCCTAGCCTCTGTTTGCCAGAAGCTGGGAATGGGCAACAGGGGATGGATGGTTACCTGTTCTGTTCATTCCCTCTGGGGAACCTGGCATTGGCCACTGTCTGAAGACAGGATAATGGGCAAGAGAGACCATTGGTATGATCCAATATGGCCATTCTTATGTTCTTAACATTTACTAATAAAAATCTAATCCTTCCAAGAATATTTGCAGCTGTTTTATCTTTGTTTAATTTACATATGCTCTGTCATGTATTGGAGTTGCAAATACTCAATCTCTTCCACATTTAGGTCACTAGCTTGCTCCACCTGTCAAGAACTGATGTTTTGGCAATTTTAAGTCAGACAGTTGAAACGGTTATATCTAGACTTCCAGGCAAAGAGTACCACTAACTTCAATGGGGTTCCACAGGAACATAGGGGCACATTCATACAGTTGTCTTTGCAAGAACAGGGCAAGATTATGATCAGTTTGAAACAGGTCATTTATTGCAAAGTGAGCTGTGTGAATTAACTGCTTAATTACATAGATAAAGTATATCCTTAAGAGTGGGGGTATCTGGATGCTGAATCTGTAATTCTATGCATAAAACTATAGTCTCTATAGTTTATTGCCTTACAGGACTAGGAAAGATTAAACAAATCTTGTTTGCCTATTGGAAAAAAGAGAATATTGACACACTGAACAGCACAAAGGTGCTTAGTCCAACTATATGTCCCTCAATGAACAGTATTCATTTTGCTGTAATTTTTTCTAGAGTGACAGAGAGTCCTGTGGCACCTTAAAGACTAACTTTAGTTAGTCTTTAAGGTGCCACAGGACTCTTTGTCACTTCTGCAATTCCAGACTAACACGGCTACCTCTCTGATTCTTTTTCTAGAGTATATTTCTTAATGCTAAATAAGAATGATATATATGTACTAGTAGTTTGATAAGCTTTTTAATAACATGTCTAGGAGAACTGTGCAAATAATATACAACTGATTAGTATATTTGAAGAATATACTGGTTTGCTGTTGGTGAATTGTCAATAAGCATAATGAATAATTGACTTTTATTAATTACTTGAAATTATTTGCCAGATACTGAGAATAATTATTGATCAGTAGCTGATTTGCAAGCACTTGATTGTAACTATTTGATATTCATAATTCAAGTGGTGTCATTGGTCATCTCGGTCACATGATGTGCTTTGGCTCCCTTATTGGATGTTGTAGATCTTAGAAATAATTTCCCCAAATGAATGTTTATGGAACCAAATTTAAAATTCACTTTTTTCTGTGAATTCTCTTCCAACGTTCACTTCAAATATGCTGTTCCTGTGACTCTTCCTTACAGTAAACTTTTTAGCACTGCCAGAACATTCCTAGGAGGCGACTGCAAAAGGCTGATTGGAATACAGCTGAGGCAAATTCATTTAAGACTCTTGAATGAGTATTTGCAGGATTTTTACAGCATTCGCTCATCTGAAACATTTCAGGCTTCTTATAGGTTCTTTTTTAGCACTCGACAAACTACTTAAGCGAGTTCTAAAAAACATCGTTTTAGTATTGTCTTTACAAAACTACAATTATCAGAGACCAACAAAATTTTAATGTGCAGTTTATCTAAACTTTGCTATTTTAGCTTGAAAACAATCACAGGTGGAGTTTAGTGACTCATTTTCTTTTGTGTTCGTCTGTTTCTAACAATACACGGGACGGATCCAAAGCTATTGAAGTCAGTGGCAGTATTTACCTTGACCGGGTCAGAGTCCAATTGCCTTCTTCCCATTTTTCTGGGTAAGTAAGAAAGTTTCGTCCTGCTCAATGTCACTTTATTTCCGGCTTTTCAATCTCTTTTCATGGGCTAGTATCCAGAGCACCGACTGGACCCCTCCCCCATTAGCTGAGTTCCACATTTACTTCCAAACAGCCATTGAGATAGTGATTGGCATTAAAACTGTCTCTCTTCCACTTCTCTCGCTCCCCAGACCCAGCACAGATCCCTGGATTTATGGCCCCGACCTAGGTGCTGAAGCAGCTTCTCGGCTGCTGTTCTGGGTTCTGAAAAGTTGGAGTGATAAACCAGTGCTCGTGAAGTGACTGATTTGCATGCAGAGACTCCTTTTAAACCAAGAAAGCCTCTCTTAACTGCGACCCGGGACGTTTTCTAGCCACTGGAATAGTTTCAGTTCAGCTCTGCTCTCGACTCCCAACAGCTACTCAGATGCATCTCCAGGAGTGAAATGGACGATTTCCAGGCTCTGCCACCCCACGGAATGCTACGAATAACAGGTGTCTCCTATGAGCATGGAAAACTGTTAACAGAGCGATCGAGGGAGATGTTGGAGGCAGGGATCGCAACAGCTGAACTCTCTAGGGCAGATATACGGAGCTAGTTTTAACACGAGCGTCGTGTCCCCGCTCCCCATCGCCACCTCTGAAACGCGTTCCCTGGTGCCAGGGTCTCTAATCCCGGGCCGCTGAACAGACTCTCTCGTGGCTGGGTGTTCAGCGGTAGCAAATCGCCCGCAAGCTCCGTGCTTTGCCTACAGTCCCAGCGGGTGAGCGGTGTGGCACACAGGACAGGCATCTGCAGCGTCTCCCCCGGACACCAGGAAAGTTTTGTCCCGCAATTTCTGTGAGACGGGATCTGGTTTCTCCCCCCGACCCGCCCAGGTCGCCATGGTGATACCGAGCTCCCTCTCCCTTGGATCAAGACAAAACGGACGTCGCTTCGCTTCGCTAGCAGAGCCCCGCTGGCAGCCCGCTCCCCTGCGGCGCTGCGGATCCGCTCCGCATGGAACGTGGCCCCTGCCTCGGGAAGGTGGGACCCTACGTCACAATGCCGCGCTCCCCCGGAGCCCCTCGGACTCTCTCCCGCAGTCCCCCGGGAGACCGATCGCCCCAGCCCCGCGCCTGCGGCGGGGTCCCGCGGCTCCCCCAAGGCCTGGCACGGACAGCGAGAGACGCCTTTGCACCCAGCCCGCGGGCTCCCCAAGGGCTGGAGACCTGGAGCTAAGGAACTAACCGATCTCCGATCCGGTCCTCTCCGCTGTCTCTGCCTAGAGCCCCGAAGGGTCCTAGTCACACCTAGCGGGGAAGCCTTCAAAGTCAGAGCAAACCTGGGACTCAATGACACCCCCACAGTCTCCCCTTCACTGAGCAGCGATCTGGCTGACATGGCACCAACTTCCAGGGATCTCCGCTCTACATGGCGTTTGCGGCTTAATGATCACACCACACCTCGGGATGTATCTCACCAAAACCGGGGAGGGCGGGAGGCGTCTGTCTCCAGAAAGCAGAAGCCCGAGCTTCACATGACTAGGACAACTGATTTCCTTAACTGCCAAAAGAAAACATTGCCTGACAGTTGATGCCTCCAGCCTTAGAAAGGGAGGCTGAACCAACCTTTTAAACCACAATTTGCTGGATCTTTCTGAATTCAGTGAGTGGTTTTTCCCCCTCCCTGCGAGTTGCCAGTTGCTAATGAAAGGCAGATGAAATTGATCTCCCTTCTGTTATGTAACTGCCTTCTCCCCGGTCTTTAAGTATTTCGGGGTGACAGTTCGCCCAGAGTAGGGAATTCAGGGACACAAGAAAAAGGCAAGAATTGGATTTCTTGTGGGAATGGCCAACAGCTCGTTTCCCATTAGCAACTCCGCCGTCTTACCTGTTTGCGGCACGTTGTTTTCATTCAATCATGATTTTCTTTTTGGAATGGAGCAGGATGTTGCTGGCTGATTGTTCCCCCAATGATGGATTAAAAAACCAAGAAGATGCTGCTCAGTTTTACCTCGACCCTAAGCTGCTCTCTCGCGCCTCCATCCTCCCCGCTGCTCGCCCACCTCTTGATCCAGCTTGGCTTCCCCACATCCACAGCCAGGTGCGGTATTCAAGTCCAGTTCGCGCTGTGTTGCTAGGACAGAGTTAAATGACACAAGGAGGAAATCAGACAGCAAGGAGGGGGAGGGAAAGACCCGGGCGGAATAGAAAAGCACAGGCAGAGAGAGAAGTGTTGGACCACGCAAGGAAACGTCATGAAATCCGCAGATTCAATGAATTCTACTCAATTTCAGGCGAGCGGCTGCTGCGCTCTCCAGCCAGCGCTGTAACAAACAAGGCAGGGGAAATAAAACCGTGCGCAGTGCCATCTGCTGGACATCCGCAGCACAAAGCAGGCGGGAGGGGATGGGGGTGGGTTTTACCGGTTACTTTCTTCCTTTCCTATCTCCTGACAGAGCAGGGAGACCAATGGAAAGTTTACTCTCTGTAAAGAGCTTTGCAAAGCCAGCCTGGTCTCTTTCCTGCACTGTTTCTCATTGGGAGCGAAGGAAAGGAGTGTTCATCTTGGAACTGGGAGGACTGGCCTAGGACTCTCTTTATTTGTGGCCAAACTTGAAAAGGAATGAGGCGGTGGAGGGAGGGAGAGAGACCAGTCTTATTGCTTTACTTTGACCTAAGGAAATGGAAATACACATAATAGGAAAAGGGAAGAAAGAAGGAGGAAATAGCATTAGTCAGCCCTGCAGGCTGGGGTATGAGCCCCAGGGAGCTAAGAGGGGACCCCTTTGACTCTCAAAAGGTTAAGAGCAGAATGGCATAGGCAGAAGCGGGGCACGGGTGAGATCCAGTAGTGGCATCATCAGACTTTCAACACTGTTGTCATCAGAGTCTGTTTTCCCCAGTTTTGACTGGTATTTCCCCCTCTCTTCACCTCAGCCCTGCTCCCTCAGTCCCTCCCACACTCCTGGCCCTCATGTACCTACTAATCCCCCTTCTTTTCATCTCCTTATTTCCCCTTCCCATCCCCTCCTCCTCAATAAATCCCTCTTCTCTCCTTTTCCTGTTTCTGTAATCCTATAAACTAATCATTCCCCTATACTACATATAAAGAAAAAAACCCCAGCAGATTACCTATAAAGAAATCCAACAAAGTGAAGCCAACACAATATTTGCCAGTCATAACTCTGACCACTCTGCTTGTATAGTTTATCCTCTCCCCTCTATCTTTTCATTTGTCTTGTCTACATAGACAGGGACAGGGACTGTCTCTTACTCTGTCTGTTCAGTGCCTGGCTGGCTGGCAGAATGGGCCCCCTAGGTGCTACTATAATATATGATAGATAATAATCCCTGGTACAATAATTCAAGAGAAGGAGGAAGGGCTCTCGTGGCTGCTGACTGCTTTTTCTGAAAGTCAGATCAGTTTTCCCGTGTGTTCTTGTAAGGTTAGTTTCAGCCCCTGCCATCAGCTCCAGAGTTCACACATGGTCAGTAACAGTAGATCTGCAATTATTGTGTAAAATCTCTTCAGTCTCTTCATCTGCAACCCTCTCTAACCTCACCTTTCATCTTCAGACCTCCCTATATTTTCCTAATGCATTGTCTGAGATTTGTTTCTCACAAGAGTTCATGTTGAAATGTATTACATCATGCTAGCCATGTAAATGACTATGTTCTAGGTTCTTAAACTTGTTCTGTAAAAGGAACCCTTCAGTGTTGTTGAAAGTAGTAATATAAAGCCTTGTCCTAATAGGAGATTCATGGAAACACTCCTTGTTTCGGTCAGTAATCAGCCACTTTCACATCCCTTCCAGTGTGCTAGAAGACTATCTAATGGAATGGCAGCTACTCCACATGCTGAACCAAGCTGCCTATGGACTGCTGACCCTTAACTCATTCCTCATGCTTGCATCCTAGATGGAGCTACTATAAGGTGGGTGCATAACTGGTTGGAAAATCATTCCCAGTGGTTCACAATCAAGCTGGAAGGGTATACTGAGTGGGGTCCTGCAGGGATAGCTCTTGGGTCTGGTTCTGTTCAGTGGCTGATAATGGTTCCACTGGTAGATAATGGCATAGTGATTTGTGGATGACACCAAGCTGGGAGGGATTGCAAGTGCTTTTGAAGGATAGGATTACAATTCAAAAAGTACATAAAAAGTTTTGACAAGGAGGAGGGAGAGCTCAGATATCCCATCTCACCTTCTAGGCTAGAAGAAGAAGCAATGGACTTAAATTGCGGCAAGGGTGGTTTAGATTGGACATTAGGAAAATCTTCCTAACTGTCAGAGTGGTTAAGCACTGGAATAAATTACCTAGGGAGGTTATAGAATCTCTGTCATTGGAGATTTTTAAGAGCAGACAAATACCTGTCAGGAATGGTCTAGATCAGGGGTGGCCAACGTGGCTTTGGAGCCACATGCGGCTCTTCAGAAGTTAATATGTGGCTCCTAGTATAGGCACTGACTCCGGGGTTGGAACTACATGCACCAACTTTCCAATGTGGCGGGGTGCTCACTGCTCAATCTCTGGCACTGCCGTGGGCCCTGCCCCCACTCCACCTCTTCCCACTCCCTCCCCTGAGCCTGCAGTGCCCTGGTCCCGTCCCCCAGAGTTTCCTGCATGCCATGAAACAGCTGATCAGGAGGTGCAGGGAGGGAGAAAGAAGTGCTGATTGGTGGGGCTGCCGGTGGGCGGGAGGTGCTGAGAGTTGGGGCAGGAGCTGATGAGGGGCCACTGAGGTGTTCCTGTGGCTCTTTGGCAGTGTACATTGGTAAATTCCTTCTGTGTCAGGGCTCATCCCCTCTTACTCTGTATGCTGGATGCCCAAAGTGCTGCATGAGAAGACCTTTTATGTTTATTAATCATTAAATATTTTATGAGCAGCAGCATATGGATGGTTGCATTAAATAGCTTGGAACCACAATAAAGCCAAGCAATCTGTTTAGTGATAAAATGAATGGTCCTTTGTTCTTTCAAAATGGTGCTTTCTCTCTTGAGGCAAGTAAACTAAAATGGCTCTTTAACAGGTGTACAATAATCATTTTATACTTAGCCTACCTTACCTCCTCCATCTATTTTATGACTCCAGCAATGTGAATTTATCTGCAGAACCACGCAGAGCCTGTTATTGCTAGTGCTAGTGCACACAGAAGTCAGTGTTTAGGGCTACATAGTCCAAAGATCCCAGGCTAATGCCTGACTAGCATATTGCCAAGGCAACTCTCCCTTTGTAATCCAACATGGCAGTTGAGGTGAGATGGGACATCTGATCTGGCCTTCTCTATCTTTGTAATGGTTGAGGCAGGTGGTCTCAGCCAAGGAGCCTCAACTCTGGGACTCACTTTTCCTTTGGCTTACAGCCTATGAATTTGCTTGATGTACAGGGTAGACTCAGGCTTTTCCTGAAGGGATGGTTTATGGGAAATGTTGAGGTTTATTTCTGTTTGGGAAGTTTATGATTATTAGTTGGTGTGTCAGTACATTGAATTACGTATGTGGTTTAGAGGGTTTTCATACATATGACTGGTGATTGCTAGTGTATTTTTACAAATGATTATTACTGTTACCTTAGTAGCTCAAAAGCTCATTTAGTAAGAGTTTATAATTAGAGCTGAGAGAATAGTTGATCTTTTTTCTTAATTTGGTGGCTGAACCAAAACATCTGGAAAAAAATGGCTAGTTTTGAACTGAAACTGTGTGTTTTGGTTTTGGTTTTTTCCTTTGAGAAATTAAAAACAACCAACAAAAATCATTTGGATGAATGAAACTTTTTGAGTGTTATTTCATATTTACAAAATGTGAAATTGAATTGGCATGTCATTTTGAATCAATTCATTTTGACCTTTATAAATCAACAATTTTGTCATTTTCAAAATTTTCATTTTTATTTTTTTCAGCTGAAATGATTTGCTGAATTTGACCCAATTTCTTGAATAATTTTCATGCGCCAACATTTTTGGTGAATTTACTATTCAGCAGAAAAATATTAAATAACCCAGGTCTATTTATAATACTAGATTGAGGCTTCATTGCTACACTGGTCATCAGATGCCAATCTCTGAAGTTATTTCATATTCAGAAAACTGGAGCTGTGCAGAAAAAGCAGCAAGGTAGAACTGGAAAGGATATGATGCAAGGCATTAGGACTTATACACTTTTGAAGAAACTAAGAGTTTTGGCTCTTATATATATCATCAAGTAGCAAGTCCAGTATTTCTTTGGTGGATAATCTCAGGATGTCTGTCTTCCTCATGGCATACTTGATTTTGTGGAAAGTTTTCTGGGTTTGAGAAGGAAATCATCCAGGTCTTGAGAATAACTATGTTTTTAGAAATATCACCATTCACATTCCTTGTGGGGGTGTGTCTATACTAAAAATGCTACAGCAGCATAGCTGCAGCAGCACTGTAGTGTAGACACTTGCCAGAATGATGGGAAAGGTTCTTCTGTTGCTGTAGTAAATCTACGTCTCTAAGAGGTGGTAGCTAAAACAACAGAAGAATTCTTCCATCCATCTGGTGCTGTGTAGACTGGGCTTAGGCTGGTTTAATTACATCACAAATTTTCATGGCCCTGAGCAATGTAGTTGAATGAACCCTACCTTGTAGTGTAGACAAGTCATAAGTCATCGTAGGGCTGGGGAAGTCAAGATACCTTGGTGACTGAGGTCTGGAGAGGACATTTGAACATCACTCTATTGGAGGAATTTTTGACTTGTGAAAAACTGACAATAGCTCTCTCTGTGTTACCCATCCTGGCTTTCCCAAATGTAGGGGACGTGTGACCAGACAGTACTGTGCTCTGATGATTCCTGACCTGTGTAATAGCCCTTAAGTGCCATTGGAAGCCAAAATAATTTAGGCCAGCCTTGAGGTTGCACTAAGTTGTCCTGGGGGCTAAACCACATTTAAGCTGCCCTGGGGATCTTTGGAGCTTAAAGTCACCTTTCCCTCATTCCCCTCAGCTTCACTCAGGGCCTTTATCTCCACTGGCCCAGGAAGCATAAGTCCTGACCATAAGGCTACAATAAGAGTGTCTTAGCACACTGTTGGTCTGGTCTATGGTAGTGGGGGTTGTGTTTAAATCTCTGTTTGAAGCTGAATCAGAAGAGTCTTTTTAAGTTTTGTTCAATTTACTTTGAATTAGGAAGTTTTAAAATTTCAAAGCGGGTTCTAAAAGGATCCAACAATAGGAACCCCATCGTTTCTTTGGTATGACTAAATTGGGAAATGTTGCAGATCAAGCCATCGAAAACGAAAGAGGAGGAAAGAAGAGAGAAAAAGAGCAGTGGGTGAAAGCTATCTAAATTAGTTTTGTTGCTTGAATTATACCAGAGGGAAATCTGCTTTTCCCTATTTATTAGCCACTAAAAATGCATCAGTGCTTCAGTCGGAAAAGTTAACTTTTCCAGAATGCAAAGGTAGAGTCTTGTAACCCAGAGCAGCTGGCTGGAAATATGCATGATATTTTAGATTGCTTCATGTAGCAAATGCTTCCATTCCATTCATTATTCTTTCTTTTTCTGGCACTCAATGTAGTGGGGCAGCTACCCTGTTCCTAAAATAAAAGGGATAAAACAGCCCCAGAGAGGGCTGTTGATGGGAGAAAGTAGCAAACTTGGGCTGTGGCTGGGGAAAGCAGCAAAACCTAGGCTGATTAGAATAGCAGACACAGCGGTGGCCAGCCCAACCAGGCCACAGCTGGCCCTGACAAAAGGGCTGAGAAGCAGGAGCTAGGCAGTCTCTCTCCAGGCTAGGAGGGAGCAGGGCCTGGATGCCTGCAGGACAGGGTACCTGAGGTAGAACAGTGCTGGGGGAATAGGAAAGGGAGCTGGGGAGCTCCAACCTAGCAACTCCCCAGGCTGCAGGCCTGAAGTGAGGCCTAAGGAGGGTACTGGTAGTTAGGCAGAGGCAGCTAGTCCAATACCCCCCCTTGCCTATTATGACTGGCTCTTACACTGCAGTATGCTCCAGGAGCAGGGGCTTGTTGCTGACTGGCAGTAGCCGCAGGCTGAGGCAAGGTGGGGATAGAGGGTTGGGGGTTCCCCAGGGAGGGGAGACACACAGAGAGTGAGGGGGTATTGCCAGTAGGCAGCACCCCAGTAAAGGGGCACCAGGGTCTGGGAGGGACACGGGGGCTAGCGATGGTGAGACAGGGGCCTGCAGAGAGCTCTCTGACAGCTGGTGAGCTAATTCCCAGATGGCCAGCAGGATGCACTGCATCGTTGAGTCCACAGATCCAGAATTATGTTTCACAATTGCCAGGATTTCTCTATGGATTCTTATGTTATATCCCTCTTCCTCACATTTTGCCTGCCTTGTCTATATAGATTGTAAGCTTTTAGGGCAGGGGCCTGTCTTTCATTATATCTTAGCTTCGCTGGGTCCTGTTCTCTGTTAGACCTTAGGCACTACCACAATAAACATGATGATTAAAGATGGGGAACCATTAGAAAAATTATTGATCTGTATATAATATCATATCAACTACTTATGGAAAGCTGTTCTGCATTCTTAGCAAAGGTGTGGCATCACATCTGCAATTTTTTTACATAAAGTGAGACAAAATCCCTACTTGTTTTTTCAGATTTCCCCAATGAATTTGATAACAACCTTCTCTCTGCTACTGTGCTTTGTTATCTGGACAGCAGATCTTTCCTGGACTTTGCTTTGTTTTTTTGTAAACTCCAGCAGATGCACTAATCACGCGCAAAAACATTTCCACATGCCACTTTAATTAGTCCAGACTTGTTTTATTTGAATCCCCTGCTATTCCTTTTCTGTGTGATTATGACGGCTCTTTTTAAATCACCAGTGACTTCCTTCAGCTGTTTGGCTTGGCTTTCTTAATCAATACTGAATTTTAATTAGCAACTTGTAAGTTATTGTTCTGGGAGATGGGTTGCATGGTTGATTTGTGGTTTCACTCATTTATATCACAGAGAAGTACAACACTGCTTCTCTTTTATTGCATACAATCCCCACTCCCCCCCCAATCTCCCAGTTTTCCTGATAATTGGCTGTTGTTCTTTAAAAGGCAGCAGTAAACTCTTCTGCTCTGTTATACTATGCTGTTTTACAATGTATGATAATGTGATCATGTGTGTCCTCTTGTTTTCCCTAATTTACAGCCTTATTTATCTATATGGGAGAAAGAAAATATCTAGCCAATCAGACTTCCAGTAAGTGAAAAGGCAGAAACAGTGGATGCATACCCTATTGTATTATTTCAGAGAGACATGTAAGGTATTAAAGAGATTGCACCTTACTCTAGTGACAAAAGTTGTATCAAAATAATTAATTTTTGTGTCATTAACTCCAGTTCTGCCATCAGATCCAGTGGGTGGATTCCTGCATCCATGCGAAGTGCCTTTGAAATCATTGGGCCTCCACATAGGTGTAAGGATTCTCCTGTATAGATCATATAAAAGGATTGGGGCCAGTATTTCTAATGAGTACATAATTGTGCAAACCAGCCAATCAGTATGCATGCAACTCCTATGGACATTAGTGGAAGTTCTACATATGGACATAGGGTAGGAAATCACTGTTGGAGCATTGTCATTGCAATACTAAGGCTGGTTTTTGTGCTCCTCCTCAGATGTTGTACTTATGCAGGGAGTTGAAACTGAAAGCCAAAAAAGTCCTAGCAAACATGGTTAATTAGGAGGAAAGAGCAAAACTTGCTTTGCCATGTGATAAGTATAAAATGGCCAATTTAGTTCACAAAGAGATGGTTGTAAAACACTGCCAGGAGACATCAGGTAATGAACAGCAGTTAAAATGCAGCAATTATATACTAATCAAAATGCACAAAGAAGCTTATGCATTGTACCTTTCACCCTATCACTATTTCTTAAAACATATACTTTTGAATGTTAGGTTACAGTAGATTCTCGATTATCTAGGGTGATAGGGAAAAAAATAATCCTGGTTAATAAAATCCCAGATAATCACCATCCACAGGAAATATGGGGAGGCGGGGTTGGTTCACTGCGCTGTGGGGGAGGGGGTGTTGGTTCACTGGCTGCCCTGCGCCCTGGTGGTTTGGGGTTTTTTTGTGTGCTTGAGGCTGCAACAAAGCCAGAGCCGGCCCTGTGAGTTACGCGTATTTTTTTGACATCCAGGTTAATCCACATCCTGGTTAACCCAACCCTGGATAATTGAGAGTCTACTGTATTCATGGACTGATAGGGCTCCAAATGTATAACAAGTACTTAGAGCCATTTGTTTGTATAAAATAATAAATTTCTGAAACAGAATGTAGATTGGGCTGAATCAGCATGTGGAGTGAACTGTCCTCTCACACTAAGAGGAAAATTGGTGGATGGATTGGGTTGGAGTGGTTTGAGAAACTTATATTGCTGCTACCTGTGCTGTACCTGTTCTGGGGAGGGAGAATTTGGCATCCAATGTGGTGAGTCTGGCTCCTTTCACCGGCCCTAGGTTCAGTGATGGACAGATTCTGATACCCTGAATTGTGTTGAATAGTATCTTACTCCACAATTGGCTCCAACGAACTCACATGAGGTGCTACGGAGTGTAAGGGTATCAGAATGTGACCCTACAGAAAGAATTTTGTGAGTGGGGAAAGAAATAAAGAAGCCAGTGCAACAATTTACTATAAAAAGATTTTTGTTATTTGACGTGAAAGTTTAAGTAGGTGAGGTAATATCTTTTATTGGACCAACTTCTATGAGGGATGGAGCAAGCTTGTGAGCTTCACAGAGCTCTTCTTCAGGTCTGGAGAGGGAAACCAGACTGTTCAAGCTAAGTACCAGGTGGGACAGATTGTTAAACATAAGGGGTTCATATATTGTAGGAGATCCTATAAAACTGAACGATTAACATCTCTGCAGTTGTAGGACAATGGAGGGTTAGTAGATAACAGAGTGTGTCACAAGTTGTTGTAATAGGCCATAAAATCATTTCATTTTAACTGATCTTCTGTAACATATGTAAACCCCTTATGTTTAACAATGTGTCCCAGCTTCTGTTTAGCTGTGACACTCTAATTACCTTCTCCAATCCTGAAGAAGAGCTCTGTGAAGCTCTAAAGCTTGTCCCTTCCAGCAACAGAAGTTGGACCAATAAAAGATATTAGCTCACCCATATTATCTCTCTCATATCCTGAGACCAACATGGCAAAAACAACACTGCTAATGAAAACAAGATTTGTCTTTTAAGTTTGATCTAGGCATATAAAAACAGATGTGTATTCTGACAAACCATTAAAACACAGGCCAAGATTTTCAAGAGTGGAGCCTAAAGCTAGGTACCTAAATCCATATTTAGGCAACTAAATAGGCAGCCTGATTTTAAAAAGCACTGAACCGCAGCTCCCTTTGAAGTCAACGGACTCTCTTAATTTACTTTATGAGGCATTGGATCAACCCCTGGCGAGCAGGGACCTTGCTGCATGTATACCCAAAGGGGTCCAGGAAGGAGTGTAGAGTCATAGACCTCAGACTGATCTTCTGAGATGTATGGGTTTTGGGAGGCTGACTGCCCTGCTGTTTCTCAGGTGAGCAAGTCCTGTCCCAGAAGAATGATCAGACAAGGCCTCTGAGCACAAAAACACACTTTCCAGTCCCTTACATAAGAATAACCTGGGTAGGTGATGGTTTGGCCAATGGGCAAAAGAGAGGAAAGATGTCATCTGGCCAGATTCACAGACAATTTTTAAAAGGAATGATGAATGGATTAAAAGACATAAGTGTCTTACCTCTCTCTAAACATGTAAACAAACAGACATAGAGTGTGGTGAAGGCAACAGCTGTATGTATGAAGTAAAGAATCTTACCCAAAGCTCCAAGAGGAGTTCCAAAAGGAGTTTTAATTAAAGCAAATAGCTCCAATAAGACATGAATACAAACATGAATGCATTTCTGTTTAATTAAAAATGGGCAAGTTGTGCTAATGCAAGAGGAACTTATTGCTTTGTGTCAGTCATACTGCAATGTTGCATAATTTTGTGCTAGTAATTTTAAATCCTGACACTTTACATATAGATAACATTCTTCCTATAATTATAAATACACTTGGATTTTTTTTCCTCGTAAATTTTAAATAAAATGAACTCAGCACAGGCATATACAAGAATTAAATGAGCCTCTGAGTTTCTTGGACCCAATATACAAGGTCAGAGATGTGCCAGCTGTAATGCTTTTCCCTCTCCTGCCTCACAGGAAATCTAATGCAATAAAAAGGCATATAACCCTATTACTACTAGCTATCACTTAGTGCTATGCACTACATGGGGCAAAATAATACACCAAAATAACAGAAACAGGAGATTGAACAAATTCCCATTCCAAAACCAAGGTGAAAAGGCAGAATCCAATAATCTGCTTCTGAGCATCATTAGGGAAGTAGAATTTCTAATAGCAAAAGTCAGTGAGATTCTGCTCCTCTTATGTGGGTGTAAAGAGGCCCTGAAGGAATTGGTTCTGGCTGGAGCAGGATTCCCCGAATCGCTTACTGAGGTGACTGTCATAAGTCTGCCCTCTGATTACCCCTCCCCCACCCTCAAGTCCACTGGAGGTGGGAGAGCATGTCATGTTGGGTTACCAACTTTCTAATTTGGGAAAAATGGACACTGACCACTGGAACCTGACCCGCACCCCGCTTTGCCTCTTTCCCTTAAAGCCCTGCCCTCGCTCCCTGCCCCCCGCCCCCATTGCTCTCTGCTCTCTTCACCTTCCTCCTCCTGCCTCCTCTAGGAGGACAAGATTAGGCTTTTTTTAGAGTGGGCCAGAAGGATGTTGTGATGTTGCACTCTGTATGCTTTTATGAACATACGCTAAAATGAGTATGACTATAATGTAACTGGAATATGCTTCATGCGAAAGGTCTCTTGTAAGGTATCATTGCAAAGTTTATAATCTACTGAGTGTGGTCATCCTATTTGTATGTATGTATCATTCTTGTATCTGAAACTACAATTATGAATATAACTCTGAGGTCCTATTGTAATTATGCAAAGTGTGGGCCATTAATGATGGCTTGGAATTTTGATGTCTCCCATTAACTAGGACAATTGGCTGTAGATGGCTTTGTTTACTTGTAAGTCTTCCTGTGTACCTGTGTGCTGGCAAGTGGGTAATGAAATCTTACAGTGACATGCGATCATGTCAGCTGATCTGGAATCAATCTTTAACCTGGGGCTTTTAGAAGGAGGGGTGGGAAACCAGAGAGGGACAAAGAATATATAAAAGGGGGTGGAACAAAACAAAGGGGGCTGCAGTCATGAGAAATCCTCTAGCTACCACGTGGGTTGGAACAAGGACTGTACTAGGGGAAAGGATTGTGCCCAGACTAGGAAGTCATCCAGTCTGTAATAGAAGCTTATTGAAACATCTCTGAGGGTGAGATTTTATCTGTATTCAGTTTTCTTACTGTACTAGGTGTAGACTTGTTTGTTTTATTTTATTTTGCTTGGTAAATGTTCTGTCTGTTATTTCTTAGAATCACTTAAATCCTGCTGTCTGTACTTAATAAAATCACTTTTTACTTATTAATTAACCCAGAATATGTATTAATACCTGGGGTGGGGAGGGGGAAAACAGCCTTGCATGTCTCTCTATTACTGTTATAGAGGGTGAACAATTTATGGGTTTACCCTGTATCAGCTTTATATAGGGTAAAATGGATTTATTTGGGGTTTGGACCCCATTAGGAGTTGAGTAACTGAGTGCTGGAGACAGGAACACTTCTTAAGCTGTTTTCAGTTAAGGCTGCAGCTTCTGGGGGACGTGATTCAGAACTGGGTCTGTGTTTGTAGCAGGCTAGCATGTCTGACTCAAACAAGGCCAGGTTCTGAAGTCCCAAGCTGACAGGGAAAACCGGCTCAGAGGTAGTCTCAGAACATCAGGTGGCAGTCCCAAAGGGTTTTTGTGATCTAAAACCGTCACAGATGTCTATTGTAAATTTGTTAAGAGCAGTTTCAGTGGTGTGGAAGGGGAAAAAGCAGATGGCAGGTTATATAAGAAAAGCAGAGGAAACTCAAGGCAGTTGGAATAGAGTGCACAGACAACGATTCTCTAGGCAAAGTGGAGGTGGGAGATAAAGTTGTAGCTAGACGGGCAAGTGGGGCCAATGAAGAGTTTTTATGACAATGCATATCAGAATTTTTATTCTAAATACAAACTTATATGAGTGAGAGGTAAAAGTTTTATTGTCCAAAACCTAAAATGGAGAAATATCATTGTTATCCTTGAATTAATTCTGCTTCTATTTCTCAGATGTAATCTCCACCCACTGGGGTACACATCAAATGTAAAAAATAGCAATATCATATGCCCTGGATGAGACTCTCAGGTGGTGTAAATTGTTGTAATTCTGTGGATGTCAGTGGAGCCACAATGGCTTACGTCTTCTGGGAACCTGCCCCTGCCAGATTGTGCACAGGCACAAAGCGACAGCCACTTGGATTTAGTAAAATTCATGGGCATAGTGCCATAGAGATGTCTGGATAAGGAAATGGATGTGTTACGAAAATGTACATCACAAAACCTACATGCTAAGTGGTGTTTTTGCTTTACCAAAAAAGGAAAAGCCAATCAAAACACAAAACCCACACCACGCACAACCAAGAAACCCCCATCAACTTTCATGCTGGAAATTTTCCCCTAGCAATAGACCCAAAGGAAAGTCAGAATCACAAGATACAAACCACCTTCCCCCAGAAAAAGAGATCTCTCACAAAACAACCCCCCCCCCATTCAAACTCAGTTTGCTTTTCCACAGTACTGACAATAGAAATATATTGAGGTTTAATTTCTACTGTGAGGGCTAGTTAGAGCTCAGTAACTAATGTGATTTAATAAAACAGATAACAATGCACTCCTGCTTTCATCTTTTTCAAGTGGATTTTAATCCTGGAAAGGGCTCAAAACACTTTTAGAAAAGGTACTTAATCGCTCAAGTATGTGCAATTTTAAAAATTAAATTGTGTCTCTACAGTAGACTCTCGATTATCCAGGATGATAGGGAAAAAATTAATCCTGGTTAATAAAATCCTGGATAACAACCATCCATAGGAAATATGGGGAGGGGGAGTTGGTTCACCAGCCACCCTGCGCCGGGGGGAGGAAGTGTTGGTTCACTTGCTGCCCTGTGCCCTGGTGGGTTTTTTTGTGTGTGCTTGGGGCAACAACAAAGCCAGAGCCGGCTCTGCGAGTTAAGCATATATTTTTTTTTTGACATTCTGGTTAATCCCCTTTCTGGTTAACCCAATCCTGGATAATCGAGAGTCTACTGTATGTCTAAATTAAAACACATACACTGCCGAAGAACAGCTGATTTCATCCAGACAGCCACATTCAAATGACTGAGAAACCTTTGCTATATTACCACAAGCTCTGTGATATTGTGGGCAGTCTTAATAGTAGCCTTTGGATGTCTGGTAATAAGCAGCTGTGATATACATAATGTCATACATATAGAGGGTGAAATCTTGGCTCCATTGAAGTCAATGATAGTTTTGCCTTTTACTTCAGTGGAACCAGGATTTCATCCATAATGAATATGTCTTTATAGGGCCTAAGCTAGAAAGATTCTACCTCTCTATATGCCTTCCTGGTGAACAAGATTTATAATTTAATATCCATTAAAGTAATGATGTTCCTGAAGCTGAAAAGCTAACCTTCTCTTTCCTGAACACAGCTCTTATTAAAAGGCAGAAGACTCATAAAGAGAGGTAAATAAACATGCAGTCCAAATGACCAGACACAATCTCCACCAGCCCAATAGGTTTGTGCATGTTTCCTGAAGGGTGTGACGATCTGTCACTCAGCATGAGTATCTTACATTAGAACTGTTGAAATTGTACAGCCAGTGTGGGAAGGAAGGAAGGAAGGAAAGCAGACAGCCCGCTAGCCTCCCACGCATTGGTGCAACATGCCTGCTACAGCTTGCTCTAATACTGCTGAATGTAAGCATCTAGAAATCCACTCAGACGTTTTTAACTTTTAGCTCGCTGCCTTACCTGTTGGGCATTCACTTGCTGTGTACTGCAAGAGGTGTCTAGACAGATGTAAGCTAGATAATTATATGGACAGAGAAATCCGGTGTCTCAAATTAATTCTGTTGAAAATGGTAGGTCAGTAGGTAGGGTCAGCTCTATAAGCCAGGCAGAACAAGTGGTCTAATAAGGCAGCAAAAGAATCTGTAAGTGGCCTTGTTTGGGCGACTGAGGGCCAATAAAGGATAAACACTTGCTGGTTTGCTTAGGTCAGAAAAAGCCCTAGAGCTGGTCTGGCCCTGTAAATGGGCTAACATTAAAATGTACACCGGGCAGGACTGGCTCAAATTTCCTATAGTAAAATCAACATGAGATTTTTATTCTCCTAAATTCTAGCCCAGTAAATAAAAAAAAAGGTGCTTACAGAAATGTTGCAGTATCAGTAGTAGGCAGTGTGAAGTTGCCCTCTTGCTGTAAAATATAAACAGTCTGTGTCTAGGGTTTGCCAGCTTTATTTAGTTATTTATTACTACTAAGCAATGAGATATTTTTAAATGTCCTTCCCCATTAATGTAAAACATTATGTACAATGCTGTTAGTGGGAGAAAAAAATGGCTTAAAGGATAGATAATGAGCTGTAAAGCTTGCCACCTCTAATCACGGGTTCAAATCCAGGTCAGGTTGGTAATAATCAAGAGTGGTTACTCTCAGATTCTTGTTTGGTAGCCTGTCTGAATTGATTTGATAGTTTAGATCCATGGACACGTATTTTCATAATAAAAATATCACTGTACGTATTAGTCATTGGCAACCTTCCTTGTAGTCTCAGGAAAGAGGCCAAAGACTGGAATGGGTCTAGGCACTGAAATATCCTCTGCTCCCCTGGTACAGGATGGAGGCAGATTTGTGAAGTGGTATGTGGGCTGCTTGCATTGCTGGTACCTGCCTTGGACAGCCCCTGGTCTACAAAACTTTGTTAGTCTTTTTCTGGCACTGGTCAAGGTGGCTGTCTCTCAGTCCAGGAGGAGGAAACTTGACTGCTAGGAACTCTTTTTGCCTGCAGGGCTGTTTTCTGGGGGCTCATACATGTACACATTTGAACAGAATTCCTCTAGGCAGTGTCCACTGACTCACTCAGCACATTCTCAGAGCAATGGGCACTGTCCAAGTTTCTCTGCACTCAGTTCCTCTCTGGTTCCCAGTTGCCATTCCTCTAAACCCACTCCCCTTGCTGCCTATGTTTTGCTTGTCCCCTGCAGTTAGTTGATTTCTGTAGCTTGGTGGCCCTGCCCCTCTTCTGAAGATGAGGCCACTGTTGTTCTAGCAGAAGAGCTCATTTCCTAGAGGTCAGATAGACTGACCCCTTTGAACACCAAATCCACATAAATTTCTTTTTTAAAAAATAATACACTAGCTGTCAGACTGTAATGGCTTGGTAGTAACGTGACAATGTTATTGGTGGCCTGAGCCATTCTGAAGCCTTCTTTAGTGGGGTTGAAGTTCCTGATTTGACAGGATCTAAATTCCATTCTCTTCATTGCATCTCAAACACTGATGTGCAAATGGTTCATAGAAGAACATATGCTATTAAGAAACTAATGCTTGGACTGTGCTTCTGTGCTCCCCTAGATCTAACAGAATATTTAATAACTTTAATGTGCAGCAGAGTACAGTACACAGAACATGTATGCCAGGCATACAGTACTAGGATCATTAGAATTAGGGTTACTGTTTGACTGGAATATGCACAAACCTCCATACTATGATGGCATGAAGATCCTTTTCCTGGCAATACTCGCATAATTTATACTGTATTGCAGAGTGAATGAAATCTCTAATTCGCTACTTAGGGCTTAGTACAAAGCATACTGATGTCAATAGAAAGACTCCTATTGACTTTGGTGGACTTTGGAGCAAATCCTTAGTGACTATTGACTTTTCTTAGAGGCAGCTTTAAGCACTCTCACCTAATACATTTGTTTTGTGTTTGGGGGTGATGTACAATGTGTCTTTTCTATATCACCTCACTTACTTGCCAGCCTGTCTACAACTGTTGAGAAATATTTTCAGCTAAAAAATATTGGCCAAAACCCACCTGTTTTAGGTTTAAAACAGAAAGTTTTGATTTGGAAAAACCACTCCTGTGCCTTATGGAAGCACTCAAGTGCCCCATGCCCCTCTTCTCCTACATGGATCAAGCTCCTTGGCCAGACTATAACTCCACAGATGCACCACACTCTCCCTTTTTGCTGACCCTCTCTTTCCGCCAAAATACGTCCTGGGAGTCTCTAGGTGTGGCGCATCCTGGGAGATGTAAGAAGCCTTCTCTATAGAAGAGGATGGGGACATGAGATACCTGAACGACGATTTCCCTGAGATACCACTTTTCCAAATAAAAGTTTTTTGACTTTCCATGGAAAACAAACATTTTTCATGAAAAGAAATACTTGTCGTCAAAACCAAACACTTCTGTTGAAAAACAGTTTTGATGGAAAATTTTCAATTAGCCTTAGTCTACATTTACCCATCCACTTGCAAATGGTGAGGAGAAAACTTGCTCTGGTAAGTGAGGGGACTTAATTTAAACTTCAATTAATAAGTAAAAAAAAAGCTCAAGTCCACATAGTTGTGCAGAGAATCCTTCTGAGTGGGGCCACACACAGTGCTGTCCTGAATCTGTAGGGAGACAGGTTCAAATTGCCTAAATCATGAATCCCGGGTCCATCACACTGCTAGAGTGAGTGATCTCCTGGATGATTTGTAAGTGAATGACATTAAGCAAGGAAACTGTGGCATGGACAGATTGCATTAAATGGTTTGTTGTGTCACTTGCTCCAGCAATTTTGTATTGCATCTGTGATATGTTGCAATAACACCTCAGCACTGTTTCTGACTGAATCATTTTGTTACATCCATTCACAGCACATGGTAGTTATTGCTGTACCAGTGCATACTGGGAATTCTGGATCACTATCACTATGTGCCAGTGCCCTTAGAGGAAAAACTTACTGTAGTGGTAGCAACCAACCATTACTATCAACAATGCTTATAAAATATCTGGAATGGTGGTTGTGCCTGGATGCAAGAGGTGCTGCAAGCTAAGTGTATCAGAATCAAGCCCTGACTTACACTGAGTAGTACCTAATTCTGAATAGGACTACTTGTGGAGCAAAATACTTCTTTGCCTGAGTAACAGTATCAGAATTTATCCCAATGTATATACAGGGCCACCCTTTGTCTTTTTCTTTGTGTACCCATCTGTAGAGATTATAGAATAGGATACTTGGAGCCAGGACTCTTTGGTTGTGTTTCCAGCACTGCCACTGTTTTGCTATGAGACCTTGAGCAAATCACATAAATTTTCTTTGCCTTAGTTGCCATCTTTTATTACATGAGTATAGTGAAATTTGCCTCCCTTACAGCAGTGTGGTGTGACTTCATTCATGTTTGTAAAAGGCTGAAGTTCTCAGATAAAGCTGCTACTTTTCTCATACATATCATCTATATTTTATTTTCCAAAATAAGGTATTTGAGGAAATTATAAAATGCAAAAATTTGTGATTCACTATTGACAATAAAATTAATGAAAACCATATTATTATTTTTCACCTTCAGTGGACAGGTCTGCAAACAGTCCCATAAATCTATGGGATTTTTGTGCCAACTGCAGCTATTCCAAATTAGTTTCATGAATAAGCTGTCAGTTATCCAGCATCTTTATTTAGAGACATTAAATAAGAGATTTCTCCCAGCCTGATGAAATACACCTGGAGAGAAATATGAGTGGTCTTTTCCCTGCAATCACTTCAACTTTGAATTTTAGCTACTAATAATGACTTAGGGGCAAATTCTACCCTCAGTAATTCCTAATAATTTCAGAGAGAGCTCTACATGCATATCTGAGGGCAGAATTTTGGTCTTTTAAAGGTTAATAATAATTAGGCAGCAGCTCTGGAACAAGTCAGCTAGGGCACTATTTTTAGTTCATTCTTCGTGACTGTTGTGTGTTCAGACTATGATTTCATGAAAACAGGACTCATGATACATTTCAATTTATACACCCACTATATAGATAGATAGATATAGATGCAGGGATATACTGATATTTGTAGGGTTTATATGTGTGTGTATCCAAGCATCATAGCCATTCCAGGTATTTTACAATTGTTCGTTACAATGTATTATTATACTCATTATTATAGCCAAAGTAAAAGAAATAATTTTCCAGAATTGGCTGCTCACTTTTTTTTTTCCCCCCAGAAAATGATTGTCATGGACACAATAAAATCTGTTAATTCTATTCAGTGGTTGGCTTGATATGTTAACATCTTGAATCCATGGAAAGCATTAATCTATAACCCATTTTTTCTGCTAATTACCTTCAGTATATAACTTGAGAACTACTCATGAGTCTGCTCGATTGAGCACTGATTGCTCACAGTGTTCTGTTTCATGTAAACAGCTCTAGCAATTAAAGCAGTGTGCAATGCTACTATGTTTTTTTCCTTTTTTCCTCCCCTAGTCCTAAATTCCTCTTATTGTGTGGGCAAAGCTTTCTGGTAGTCCCCGAGCTCCTCTTGTGCTGAAAAGCCTCTGCATTCTATACTGTGAATAGCTGAAATACTGCAGTGAGAGTTTTTACATTGGAAAAGAGATTTTACCAGTTCTGCTTTCGTCAAAATCTTTATGAATGATATTTTTGTAATATCACTTGCTCCAATTTGGATTTAAACTTATAATTAGAGCT
The DNA here is from genome assembly GCA_007922305.1 of Dermatemys mawii. Classification (NCBI taxonomy): domain Eukaryota; kingdom Metazoa; phylum Chordata; order Testudines; family Dermatemydidae; genus Dermatemys; species Dermatemys mawii. The sequence continues at coordinate 1,014,540 of ML677384.1, read as the reverse complement.
GGTGCATGCTATCTGTGTTTCATTCTTCTTGAACCTTAATATTTAGGCAGAAGGATTTTCACATTGCAAACCAGTAAAAGAGACAATATTAATAAAAAAAAAAGCTATTTCCTCTTCCTTTCCTAAACTATATCCATGTTGCTAGTATTGAAATTTATTGTCAGCAGTGTTCTCCTTCACAGTACAGCATGCTCATCTGCTTCAGTGTCCACTAAAGTACAGTCCAGTGAGGCCACTTTGGATATAATGGCAGAGTGACAAAGGAGGGTACTTTCTCTGCATGTTAGGATTGGAAAGGTGAATGGACTTTGAAGGAGAAAGCCCATATCTGGACAAAAATATTTTTCATAATTAGGATATGTGATGAGGAAAATTAGGAAATGGAAGTTAATGGAAGGATTTATCATTAGATATGACACATTTTAAAGTTTTCCTCAACATGAATTCAGTATTTGGTTTTGTTTGGATCTCATAGTTAGCACAGATACTTCTGGGATCATGTATGTTTTGAGCTGGATGGAGTTAAAAATACTGGCTGAGGTTCTGCTCTCATTTACATGTAGGAAACCCAGATAATGTTATTTCAAGTGATACGGCATATTGGGGCTGCATGTACCTAGTTGTGAGCAAAATTTGGCTTGATAAGTCATCACTTTTCACAACTTTCTTTCCTCAAGGAATAACAATTTAATCCTGAACCCTTACATGTGTGGGCTTGGATTGTCAAAGGAGCTAATGAACTTAGGTGCCCAACTTCCATTGGCTTTCAGTAGGAAATGGCACCTAACTTCCTTATGCTCCTTTGAAAATCCTAGTCATAATTGTTATTGGTAACTGCAGTAATTAAGAACTAGTTGATTTAACGGGGAGTATTCATGTGAATCATGAATATTTATGTGAGTAAGAACCATAGGGCATGGCCTTCATTATTTTTTCCCTGAAAGATGGGTCTTAAAGGTCATAAGCAAAAACTTGACAGAAGATAGAAATTAGTTACCCTTTTTGTAGAGTTTTGGACACTGTCACACATGGCTAAAACAAGACAGTATTTATTTTGCTCAGTTGTACCACCTCTGTTTCAATATGAACATGATGATGCCTGCTCTCAGTCCATTATATATATAATGTCCAATACATATATAATAGATTCATAGATTTTTAGGGTTTGAAGGGATCAAAAAATCATCTAGTCTGAACTCTTTTCTAACTCAGGCCATAGAATTTCACCCAATTTCTCGTCTACTGAACCGATAACTTGTGTTTGACTAAAGCACATTTTCCAGAATGGCACTAGGTCTTGATATGAATATATCAACCGATGGAGAATCCACCTGTTCCCTTAGTAGTTTGTTCCAATGGTTACTCACCATGACTGCTCAAAAAAGATCCTTATTTCTAATTTAAGTTCCCATCATTGGTTCTTGTTATGTCTTAGCTAGATGAAAGAGCCCTTTAGCACGTGATATTTTCTCCCCCTGCAGGTACTTACACACTGTAATCAAGTCACCTCTCAGTCTTTTTTTGAGTGTGATAAGCTAAACAGATAGGGCTCCTGATGTCCCTCATTGTAAGGCATTCCAGCCTTTGAATACTTATATGGCTTTTCTCTGTACCCTCTCAAATTTTTCAGTATCCTTTAAAAAATGTGGATACCAGAACTGGACAAAGTATTCCATTTTTGGCTTCACCAATGCTGTATACAGTCACCAGTAACATATAAAACCACCTCTCTGCTTCCACTTGAGGATTGCATTAGCCCTTTTGGCAGTAGCACTGAACTGGGTGCTCAAGTTGAGTTGCTTGTCCTTTCTAACCACTATCTTCTTTTCAGAGTCACTACCTTCCAGTATATCATCTCCCCTTCTGTAGGTCTGGTCTGTGTTTTTGTTCCTGGATGAATGATCTTGCACTTGTCTGTATTAAAATGCATTTTGTTTTAATGAGCCCAGCATACAAAGTAATCCTGGTCACTCCGTATGTCTGCCTTGTCTTCATCATTATTTACCATTCTGCCAATATTTGTATAATCCACAAATTTCATCAGCAGTTTTTTATATTTCTTCCACTCCTACTGGCTTCAATGAGAGCTGATCATGCAGAAAGAAATTTGTCTGCATATAGCAAGATGTGCAATGATTCATTTGTATAGTTTTCTAAATACTCATTTGCTGTTTCCTTCTGCTGGTTTTCCAGCTTTTGCAATTCAGAGATTTGTCCAGAATGCACTAATGAGATATACATTATATTCTACAAGCAGAAAGCCAATTTAAGTTAGTCCAAATCCACTGCTTATTATCTGCTAAATTTCAGCAGTGCACCATATGGTGAGGAAACAGCAAGGGTGAATTATATGCAATACAATTATGGTATGAAAACACAGTCATTTTTGTTACTGAATGGATCCTAAGTGGAGATTTGTACATAAACTAACCACTTTTTTATTTTGCATATGAAAATACACCTAGGAGTTTTACCATCTATATATTCTGTAGGAACAATGTACTTGGGTGTCATAAAAGATTGGCCAAAGCAGACAGCCTTCTTGATGGCATTCTTAACTTTGTCTTTTTTTCATAAAGTTTTAGTTAATTCAATAAAAAAGATCAGTTACAAGTGTATTTTTTAAAAATCCATACTGGTGCATCTGTTCATACTGCATCTATAGTGAAACATACATTATCTTACTGCATGCACTAGATGGTCCATAATTTGTCAGATGTCATATGTAGCTCCCACTAGGAAACCCATTATCAAGTTGCAGGAGCATAGACTAAATTTAGCGTTCTACTCTTCCTACCCACATAACCCACAGCAAAGCTGCTCCATATAGTCGTATCATGATAGGAGTATTGCACTATAGAAATGTGTAGAGCTGGAAGGGGCCTCAAGAGGTCATGTTGTCTACCTCCTCCCCCTACCTCCTTTCCATACTTAGCTCATCCCTGTCGGGTGTTTGTCTAACATGTTCTAAGAACCTCCAGTGATGTGGATTCCACAGCCTCCCTTGGTAACATATTTCAGTACTTAACTATCCTTATAGTTAGAAAGTATTTCCTAATATCTAACTTAAATGATCTTTGCTGCAGATTAAGCTAATTACTTCTTGTCCTTCCTTCAGTGGACATGGAGAACAATTGATCTCCATTGTTTTATAACAGCCCTTAATATATTTGAAAACTGTTATCAGGATCATCATCAGTTTTCTTTTCTCAAGACTAAATACGCCCAGTTATTTTTCATCTTTCCTTGTAATCTTTTATCATTTTGGTTGCTGTCTTGTGAGCTCTTTCAAAATTGGATAAAATATGCTAGTGGTGGCTTCACCTGCTGAATAGAGTGGAAAAATTACCTCCCATGACTTACATATGACATGACTGTTAATAGACCCCAGAATGACATTTGCCTCTTTTGCAACTGCATCACATCGGTGTCTCATATGCAGTGATCTGCTATACCGACCAGATCTTTTTCTGCACTATTACTGTTTAGCCAGTCATTCCCCATTTTGTAATTGTACATTTGATTTTTCTTTTCTAAATTCAACACTTTGCACTTTATTGAATATTATCTTGTTGCTTTCGGGCCAATTAATCAATTTGTCAAGGTTGTTTTGAATTCTAATCTAGTTCTGCAAAGTGCTTGAAATGCCTCCCAGTTTGGTGTCATCTGCAAATTTTATAAGCATACTCTCAACTCCATTATCCAAATCATTAATGAAAATATTGAAAGTACTTGACCCATGACAGACTCCTGAAGAACACCACTAGATTCATCCTTCCAGTTTGACAGCAAACCACTAAAAACGACTCTTAGAGTGCGCAGTATCAGAGGGGTAGCTGTGTTAGTCTGGATTTGCAAAAGCGACAGAGTCCTGTGACACCTTATAGACTAACAGATGTATTAGAGCATAAGCTTTTGTGGGTGAATACCAACTTCGTCAGATGCATGCAGTGGAAATGACCAGAGGCAAGTATAAATATGCAGGTATAAATATTCCTGCCTGCATATTTATACCTGCTTCTGGCCTCTGTAAGGTGCCACAGGACTCTCTGTCGCTTTCTTAGAGTGTGGTCTTTCATCCAGTTGTACACATTTTATAGTAACTTAATCTAGACTACATTTCCCTAGTTTGCTTTTGAGAAGGTCATGTGGAACTGTCAAAAGCTTTACTAACATCAAGATATATCAGATCTACTGCTTCCACCCATCCACTAGATCAATAACCCTGTCAAAGAAAGAAATTAAGTTGGTTTGGAATGATTTGTTCTTGACAAATCCATCCTCACTATTATTTGTCACCCTATTATTGTCTAGGTACTTTAGGGTGACCAGATGTCCCAGTTCTATAGGGACAGTCCTGATTTTTGGGTCTTTTTCTTATATAGGCTCTTATTGCCCCCCACCCCCATCCTGATTTTTCACATTTGCTGTCTGGCCACCCTTAGGTGCTTACAAATGGATTGTTTAATAATTTGTTCCAGTATTTTTTCAAGTACCAAAGTTAGGCTCACTAGCCTCTAATTCCTCAAGTTCTCTTTGTTCATCTTCTTAAAGATATGTACTATGATTTCCCTTTTTCAGTCCTCTGGTACCTCATGAATTTATGAGTTTTTGAAAATAATCACTAATGGTTCCAAGATTGCTTCAGCTAGTTCTTTAAGTACCCTATGGTGAATTCTGATAGGCTAACTTGAATACATCTAACTTATCTGAATATTTTTAACATGTTCTTACTCTATTCTGTGTTATGTTGCTTTCCCCTTGTTGTTAATATTAATTATGTTAAGCACCTGGTCACTAATATTTTTTTATTAAAAACTGAGACTAAATAGGCATTAAATACATCAGCTATCATGATGTCATTTGTCATTAGCTCTCCTTCCTCACTAAGTAGTGGACCTACCCTTTCCTTCATCCTTTCTCTTCGTCCTAATGTATTTATAGGCATTCAGGGATGGAACATAGGAGTCAGCATGTGTGGTCTATATGTCTGTGCAGGTACTGATCCCTTTAACTCAGTCATGTCTTTTTACTCATAGCACCAGGCAGATTTAGTTGAAATAACCTGTACAGAGGTGTGTGCTTTCAGGGTGTGCTTTTACAGAGTGTGTGCACACTTTGAAGGCCACTTTGCAGTTCCAAAATCTGTCTTGACGATCATGTAGGAAGCGTCTCTTCTGTGAAAATGTTTGTTTCTAGTATTTACCAACCCCATCTGAGCTGCCGCTGCACAAATCCCAAAGGGCAAGAAGCTGATGGAAAAATGAATGGACTATCTGGAGTGACAAAATGAATGTGAATTCCTGAAAAATACTTGCATTGATAATGCCACTCCTCACTAGCATAGTCATTCATGATAATATGTGGCTGGTGAGTCACTTAATGTAAGAAATTGTATTCTGCTTTGTATTCCTCAGTAATCAAAGCTTTAATGTACACTAATACTCATGCTGTGCACTGTAGGTTTCAACATATTTGTCATCTCAACATTTATATTTTAGAATAGCCCCCACAAGCTTTTATCCTTGTTATTAAGAAACATATACTGTTGTTATGCTCCTCGTGAGGGTGTGGGAATCCATATTTTTAAAAGGATTAGCATCAGCCAGTCAGAGCTCATGGATTCTGGACAGTTATGGACTGACACCTGTTCATCTATTCCTCTTTTATGCAATTCCCTGTACTCTGACTTGCAGAGGAGTTCTGATATGCATAACAATTGTGCAGTTATTTCTCAATAATCATATAGTATGGAAATGTCTGTAGTGTGGTTGACCAATAATAGCTCTAAGTATCAAAGCACAATGGTTATACTCAGTAGCATGCTCAGTGGAGTGATAATTGGAAATTGTCATCAGGATACCTTATCCTTTATACCTACCACACACATGAGAGCCTCAACTGTGGATCCCTCTTCCCATCCTAGTCACCCCACAACTCTAGATATAATATACAATTTTAAAAAAAAGAATTAATTTTACTTGGAAAGAGAGAGTTTTGCATTATTCAGTTGGTGAGGAGAAACCAAGATGGCAGTAGTTACATGGGTGATAGTGCAGAGGGAGTAGAGCAATGGAAGTTGGAGTATAAGGAGTAACCAAGTGTGTTATGAACAAATGATATGAAACTGTAAGCTAATTAGAGCAGAGGGACCTAGAGTAGCCTGTTAGGGTCAAGGAGAAGAATATATGGAGCATATTTTAGTATAACACTAGTAATTTACTCGTGTGCCCTCTTTATTCTGTAATAATTATCCTTGGCTAATAAACTCCTTCCTCTGTTGGTCTAGGAGTTTGCCTAGCCCCAGATATGGTTATCATCTTGGGAATAAAAAGCATGTTACTCTTTAAATAATATATATGTTATATTTAATGTCACATTAAATGTATGTAGAAAGTGACTTTGATACTGAAAAATCTTTGATAAAAACATGAACATAAGAACATAAGAAAGGCAGTACTGGGTCAGACCAAAGGTCCATCTAGCCCAGTATCCTGTCTACTGACGGTGGCCAATGCCAGGTGCCCCAGAGTGAGTGAACCTAACAGGTAAAGATCAAGTGATCTCTCTCCTGCCATCCATCACCCCCCTCTGACAAACAGAGGCTAGGGGCACCATTCCTTACCCAGCCTGGCTAATAGCCATTAATGGACTTAACCTCCATGAATTTATCCAGTTCTCTTTTAAACCCTGTTATAGTCCTAGCCTTCACAGCCTCCTCAGGCAAGGAGTTCCACAGATTGACTGTGCGCTGTGTGAAGAAGAACTTCCTTTTATTTGTTTTAAACCTGCTGCCCACTAATTTCAATGGGTGGCCCCTAGTTCTTCTATTATGGGAACAAGTAAATAACTTTTCCTTATTCACTTTCTCCACACCACTCATAATTTTATATACCTCTATCATATCCCCCTGTAGTCTCCTCTTTTCCAAGCTAAAAAGTCCTAGCCTCTTTAATGTCTCCTCATATGGGACCCATTCCAATCCCCTAATCATTTTAGTTGCCCTTCTCTGAACCTTTTCTAATGCCAGTATATCCTTTTTGAGATGTGGAGACCACATTTGTACACAGTATTCAAGATGTGGGCACACCATGGATTTGTATAAGGGCAATAAGATACTCTCCGTCTTATTCTCTATCCCTTTTTTAATGATTCCTAACATCCTGTTTGCTTTTTTGACTGCTGCTGCATACTGCATGGACATCTTCAGAGAACTATCCACGATGACTCCAAGATCTTTTTCCTGGTTAGTTGTAGCTAAATTAGTCCCCATCATATTGTATGTATAGTTGGGGTTATTTTTTCCAAAGTACATTACTTTACATTTATCCACATTAAATTTCATTTGCCATTTTGTTGCCCAATCATTTAGTTTCGTGAGATCTTTTTGAAATTCTTCACAGTCTGCTTGGGTCTTAACTATTTTGAACAGTTTAGTATCATCTGCAAACTTAGCCACCTCACTGTTTACCCCTTCCTCCAAATCACTGATGAATAAGTTGAATAGGATTGGTCCTAGGACTGACCCTTGGGGAACACCACTAGTTACCCCTCTCAATTCCGAAAATTTACCATTTATTCCTACCCTTTGTTCCCTGTCTTTTAACCAGTTCTCAATCCATGAAAGGATCTTCCCTCTTATCCCATGGCAACTTAATTTACGTAAGAGCCTTTGGTGAGGGACCTTGTCAAAGGCTTTCTGGAAATCTATGTACACTACGTCCACCGGATCCCCCTTGTCCACATGTTTGTTGACCCCTTCAAAGAACTCTAATAGATTAGTAAGACATGATTTCCCTTTACAGAAACCATGCTGACTTTTGCCCAACAATTTATGTTCTTCTATGTGCCTGACAATTTTATTCTTTACTATTGTTTCAACTAATTTGCCCGGTACGGATGTTAGACTTACCGGTCTGTAGTTGCCAGGATCACCTCTAGAGCCCTTTTTAAATATTGGCGTTACATTAGCTATCTTCCAGTCATTGGGTACAGAAGCCGATTTAAAGGACAGGTTACAAATCATAGTTAATAGTTCCGCAATTTCACATTTGAGTTCTTTCAGAACTCTTGGGTGAATGCCATCTGGTCCCGGTGACTTGTTACAGTTAAGTTTATCAATTAGTTCCAAAACCTCCTCTAGTGACACTTCAATCTGTGACAATTCCTCAGATTTGTCACCTGCAAAAGACGGCTCAGGTTTGGGAATCTCCCTAACGTCCTCAGCCGTGAAGACCGAAGCAAAGAATTCATTTAGTTTCTCTGCAATGACTTTATCATCTTTAAGTGCTCCTTTTGTATCTCTAAGATCCAGGGGCCCCACTGATTGTTTAGCAGGCTTCCTGCTTCTGACATATTTAAAAAAGATTTTATTATTACCTTTTGAGTTTCTGGCTAGCTGTTCTTCAAATACCATTTTGGCTTTTCTTATTACATTTTTACACTTAATTTGGCAGTGTTTATGCTCCTCTCTAGTTACCTCAGTAGGATTTGACTTCCACTTTCTAAAAGATGCCTTTTTATCTCTCACTGCTTCTTTTACATGGTTTTTAAGCCACGGTGGCTCTTTTTTAGTTCTTTGACTTTGTTTTTTAATTTGGGGTATACATTTAATTTGGGGTATACATTGTTAGGCCTCTATTATGGTGTCTTTGAAAAGTGTCCATGCAGCTTGCAGGGATTTCACTTTAGTCACTTTATCTATTAATTTCCATTTAACTAACCCCCTCATTTTTTCATAGTTCCCCTTCCTGAAATTAAATGCCACAGTGCTGGGCTGCTGTGGTTTTGTTCCCAGTACGGGAATGTTAAATGTTATTATATTATGATCACTATTCCCAAGCGGTCCTGTTATAGTTACCTCTTGGACCAGCTCTTGCGCTCCACTCAGGACTAAATCAAGGGTTGCCTCTCTCCTTGTGGGTTCCTGTACCAGCTGCTCCAAGAAGCAGCCATTTAAAGTATCGAGGAATTTGGTTTCTGCATTTTGTCCTGAGGTGACATGTACCCAGTCAATATGGGGATAATTGAAATCTCCCATTATTATTGAGTGTTTTATTTAGACAGCCTCTCTAATCTCCCTTAGCATTTCGTCGTCACTATCACTGTCCTGATCAGGTGATCGATAATAGATCCCTATTGTTATATTCTTATTAGAGCATGGAATTACTATCTATAGAGATTCTATGGAGCATGTGGATTAATTTAAGATTTTTAATTCATTTGATTCTACATTTTCTTTCACATATAGTGCCACTCCCCCACCCCCATGACCTGTTCTGTCCTTCCGATATATTTTATACCCTAGAATGATTGTGTCCCATTCATTGTCCTTACTCCACCATGTTTCTGTGATGCCTATTATGTCAATATCCTCCTTTAACACGACGTACTCTAATTCACCCATCTTATTATTTAGACTTCTAGCATTAGTGTACAAGCACTTTAAAAACTGGTCACTGTTTATTTGTCTGCCCTTTTCTGATGTATCACATTCTTTATGTGAAAGTTTGTCATCTGATCTGGCCTCTCCTTTATTCTTTACCATCCTCTCCTTCTGACTCAAACCTAGAGAATCTCTATCAGTAGACCCTCCTGTAAGAGAAGTCTCTATCCGATCCACATGCTTCTCTGCAGCAACTGGCTTTCCCCCCATCTCTTAGTTTAAAAACTGCTCATGAAAATCTTATGAGCTACCTTGCTATTTAGCAGTTGTTGGGTTTATGCTATTTTTGGTTTAAGATTTTAGGGAAGATTAATATCAATTTGAATGAGACCATATGAGTTTTAACACATCATAAATTTTATATTTTTGAATTTTGGGATGGGTTTAACAAACAAAATAATTCTTTTTGTTGATGTATAGCTATTCATCTTGAGAAAATGCACATCTGATGGAGTTCAAATGGACAACAAGTCTGACCCAGATTGCATTTTATGAAAAAGGAGCCAAGGAAATATTGTATGGCCATTAGAAAGTAATATCAAACTTGTGGGACTGCATGGCTCAGAAGATTTCTAATATACTACAGAACCTTTCACCACTAAGTCATTATTTCAAATTCAGCCTACTAGTTGTCCTGTACTATCCTTCTGTATAGATTGTGTGTGTGTTTGTGTGTGTGAGAGAGAGAGAGAGAGTGCGCAAAATTAATATTCTCCATATGTAAAATATATATAAGGCAGATTTTGATTTGAAAACAGTGTTATAGCCTGAAACTCTATCTCTCTGTCCATCCATCCTTCCTGTTAGGTCCTGATCTCCAATCCTTTTCATTCACAAAACACTGCTGAATTACACATACAGGATAAATGTAGGCTGTAGCCCTTGTATGCAAATTAATTATAAATATACTTAACTTTGTATTACATATTGTCTGTCATGTTCAGTCGAGGTAACTCTCTTCAGAAACATTCCAATTGTTGTGTGTGTGTGAGAGAGAAGTACATATAGTTCTTGGAGGTGTAGGTTATGCTTATGTACAATAGTTTGGATGAAATATCTGACAAGGAAATGAGAAATGTATGTATTTTCTACATAGTCCTCTAATTTGAACAAAAAAACATACAGGGATAAATGTGCTCAGATATCTGTGAACCTAAATTTAACACAGGAGACAGACTCCAAAACTATTAGCAAGTTTTCTCAGTATTCTCCAGTAACACATAAGTATGTTTGTATAAACTAACTTGTAGTGTGGGAGACACACACCTTCAGGTATTATAGAAAAGGCCTGAAATACTTCCTCTCATCTTTTATTCAAGCTTTTTTTCCCCTCCTCTCATCTTTTATTCAAGCTTTTTTCCCCCCCTCATCTTTTATTCAAGCTTTTATTCAAGCTTTTATTCAAATTATACCTCTGCCATAAATGAGAAAGTGTTCATCCCTACTCACATATACACATTTTATAAAGCTAGTGTAAAGTATTGAAAAGCCATAGTTTTATAAATTAGGCCTTCAGTATGTGGGGATTTTGTGCAGCGATAAATAACAGCTCTAAATATTTAGCTGAGAAAGTCATGACATATCCGTTAACATCCATTTCAGCATTCTTTTTAGTGGGGAACCAGATTTCCTCCAGGAGAGACTGGAACAGTGCAGATCAGTTTACACTTTTTAGTTAGCATTTATGTGGCTTATGGGTAAGATATTGACACACAAGTGGATCTCCTTCCTCTGTTCTTGTTGATTACTGAGAACAAAAACATTTGTGTTAAATAAAAAAGGAAAAAGGACCTTTATTTTCAGAAGCAATAAGCAATAGTATGTGAAATAATTGTTTTTAAGTGGCATTATTTGTTTGAATTATTAAGATCTGAAGTCTTGTCAGACTAAAATTCAGTTCCAGATGTATGTGTGGAGGGCGCCAGAGGGAAAAACAGGAGGTGCACAAATTGGTTCTGCAGAGCTGTCTAAGTCTGTGTGCTACGCTTGTCCTCTCTGCTTCATGGTGGCAATTTGATGATTTGGGTAAGGGATCGGTGGATATGTAATTATTAGAAAATTAGGAAAATAGGAGGGAAGACTAGAATGAGAATGTTCTGTGGAATATGAGGGAGAAATTTATGTGTAAATTCTGCTAGAAGTGACTTCATCACTGTTAATGTTGTTGATCTTGCAAAAAGTATACATATTGGCTATTGGAAGAGAACTTTCATGTGCACATATGTTGCCTGCAGGACAGTTGAAAATAGTTAGTTATTTTGTATAACTCCTTTCAAGTTATAGACTTGCTGTAGGATACATTATTTTGCGATGTTAATCACACTGAGATTCTCTGTCCTCTTATTCTAGTAGGCAGTTTTTTGTCAAGCTTAATCAAACATGGAAACAAATACTTAAAATGGAAACCAGATTTTTTTAAAAATTTTGCATGGGACTTTAGTGATTGTGAAAGTTTCTGGATGGCCAGCCCCGCAGAATGAAGTCCTTTATTTATCCAGAGGGCACATAAAGCATGGAGAGTTGCAGTGCAAGATTTTCTACGCTGCTGAAGTGTCTTAGCTCTCACATGGACAGCTGAGATGGTCTGCCATTTTCTGTATCCATTTAATCCTTCACCTCTCTGCTGCCACTCCCAGTAAGTTTGCTAATTGATCCCATTTATGGTGGTGATTTTGATGATGTGACACTTTTCTCTTACAGTTGGACTGAGACCATCAATTTATTTTATATAGCCCATCAAACAGCCAACCAATAATAACACCTTTCAGTCTCTTTTGTCTGAGCACTGCTGGCCCACATGCAAAATATTCCATAGCCCAGTACCTCTACTCTGAGTCATCCAGTCCCCCAGGAGTTGTGTTTTGCAGGCAAGCATTTTGTTTTGAATTTTGGTAAGGTGTCAATCCTTCAGAAAGTTAGCAACAGTAAATAGGCATGGAAATGGACAAAGGTTATTAAGTTACCATTCAAGTGTGTTTTATTGATTTCTTATGTGGCTCTTAATGGAATCTGATGGGCAGAGCTAGTAATAAGTTTATTTAATGTCAGATGTCAGAGTCAGATGTGAATGTTTGGATGTTAAGCATAGACTGATCCCCTTCTAGCTGTGAAATTTTGATACCTAATTCAGGGTTTAGGCTAATTAGCATTAGTGAGAGTCTAATATTCACATCAGAGCTGATATGACAAGATTCCCGTTTGCTCCAGCCAGGGATTTCAAGAGCTTTGTATTTACATGTTTAGAGCCCACACGTACCAATGCCAAAGGCAAGGCAATTTATTCACCTTGGACAGTTTTAGGGGGCACTTAATTTTGAGTGTAGTGTACATTGTTATTTATGGGACAACTGAGATATTTTTCAGGGTTGGCTAAGGGGAGCTGTTAAAAATGACTGCAGTTTAACCTTCAGGCTGAAAAAAGAAATAGACTACTTTGTTTTAGAAGGGTACGATATTTGTAAGAATTTGAACAACAGAAATACTGTGGACTGAGGATTTTTGTTTCCTCAGATTTCTTAATCTGAGGTTAGATGTTACTGTTTTATAGTCTGCAGTTACACTATATTTGTACAATTACACAACAGTGTTAGAGTGGGAAGTAAAATCACCTAATTTACTCATGAACATTAGTTATTTAAAAATTGCTATGTGGTGTATTGTAATCTCTGAAAAGTTTACAAATTCTGAAAGCTCCAAACTATCCCTAGTACTCCATACTTTTTACAAAGGGGAGTCCAAATCTATTCTGGAAAATATGAATCCATTTGGACTCCATAGGGTTAAACATTCTGAATGGCACAAATTTCTTTAAGGCGTAAGTTCTTTTAAATGTCCTTCAAGTTCACTGGGAACATGAACTTGATTTGACAGTTCAGCCATCAGAATTGGCCCAGAGAGGCATACAAGTAGGAAGATAAGCACTTACTGAAGGAAGATGATCAAGTTTGTGTAAAGCAGCACAGTCAAAATGGTAGTCTAGGTGAGTTTGTGGATAGTGAAGGGAGGATCTCAGAGGAAGAGATGGAAGTTGGGCAGAAGTGAGTGACAGAAAAGAGAGAAAAGCCCTGGCAACACAATCAGAATGTTGGGAGCAGAAGTGGGATCTGGATGCAGAGAAAAAGGGGAAAGGAGCTTAAAACAGACACTTGGGAGGCATGGGAGAGCCTGAGAAAGGGGTATGTACAAAGAAGATATGCAGCCTCAAAGCTGCTGGTGAGGACCATATGTGCTTCAATTCTGCTGTGCTGAGTAAACCATGGGGATAAAAGTGATTTTATCTGTAACATTTCCTAAGATATGTGGCCCTAGGAATTATGAGTGATAATCATTTTCTCAGTCTCATAATTTCTCCTTGAAGATTTTGTATTTTATTTTTTTTTTAAATCTCAGCTTTCTCTTTCTTTGAATCACCTGCTGTTCACTACAGTCCATAAGGTCTTATTACAAATTGGTAATTTAGGTGACCTTAATTATTATTTATCACCTTTACTGCCTTAGTGAAGACATTAAACAGGTAGTCTCAGGAAGAGGGAACCCTGATAATAAAGTCTTGAGAACTTCTGTACTGTTCACTGACTGGGAAGTAGAATACATCACAGCAATTTGTATCAGTTGGAGTACTGAGAAGGCAAAGAGAAAACTGTTTGGTGAACGAAGGGGATTAAATAAATGAGTGTTGCAAACATAAATACCCATTAAACATGCACTGTGGATAGCACCTGTTTTTTCACCTTGCAACTGTAGAGAGCTGGTTCAAGGAATATGTTTTAAACTGTAGCTGTTGCTGTTGTTCTGTTGTTCTCTCAGAACATGGGGCTATCATCAGTTGACCTATGGGTAGAGAGAATAATTTTAATTCTTGAACCACTAATTACATGGGAGCAGATAGCCTCCCCCAAGCAGAACACTGGTGTGGGTGAGAGAAGTCTTCTCCCACATCCCCAGATTGTTCTGTTGGGGAATGGGGTTTGCTCCCACCTCTCCTTGGTCTGGCCTCCATAAACAATGGATCCCATGTGATATGCTAGAGGCCAGAGGCCACTAGAGGCCACTCTGAACCTCCTGGCCCCACAACCAACGTGTGCGTGATTCAAGAGCTTGGAAAGGCACTATACTGCCCCCTTCTAGCTGTCGAGGAGGAAGATGCACATAGCACATCCCTGCCCTCCTCTTCCTACCTACCCTGATTCTCCCTCTCTCTGTGTGCTCATCCCTACACAGTTAGAGTGCTCCACCTAGGATTTGGGTACAGGTACAACTGGTGCAATAGAGGCAGCAGTGGAAGATTCATGCTCAGAATGTCCCAACTACGTCAGATTTCCCAGAGAACGGCATGCTCTAGAAAACTGTACGGACCGCAAATGCCTAAGTGATACCTTCTGTATAGCAATTGGGACCTTGGACCTTGGACTTTTCATTTGATTTCTCTTTCGGGAGCAGAGTTCAGGAGTGACTTTGCAATTCCTATAAAAGTGTGCTTGGTGTGCCGGGAAACGAGGCAGGTACTATAAGGGACAAGAGAAATGTTAAACTGATGGATTGGTTAGTAAAACCCATCTGCTTTCTTAGATGGGCTCCTGTTGCCAGTGGTCCCCTGTCTTTTAGAGATTGTCAGTGGAAGGGAAAAAAGGACCTTAAAAGAATATTTCCTTTTGTTTGTTGTAATTCCTGGTGTCTTCTCATAATAAATATTGAATCAGAAAAATTTAATAATAAAAAGCAGTACAGATTAAACAGCCTAAAAAATTCATTGGGCTGAAGCTCTGTCCTAATGAAATACAAGAGAGAAAAACTCTTTTAATCAAATATAACTTTAATAGGGACAATATGTGTCCCCTTAATAGCATTTTTCATTTAGTTTTGTATCAACTGAAGGATGTGCTTGGTAGTGATATATTAATGTACTCCAACTAATTATGTCCCTTATCAGGCTGTCTAAACATAGGCATTTACAACACTGTATAACTGCTGAAAATATCAAAACATGACTCGGGTTTGCCTTAATTATGAGATTGCAAAACCTGGGTATTTTGGGCAAAGGCAGAAGACCCATTTTATGAATGTGAGCTCAAAACCCAATATCTTCCAAGGATTCCATTTTAATCTCTAGTATTTTTAATAATGCTGAAGAGCAGGTCTAGCTGGCGAGAGGCAGAGCACAGCAATTTATGAAATGATATTTGGGAAGATTAAAAATGAATATTTAAGGAAGTCAGCAGAGAGAAACCACTAAATCATGCAGTTTGACAATATGAAAACGTCAGATGAATCCAAATGACACTTTAGCATTTTATTGAAAGAAATTTCAGGATCTTAAAAGGAGATAAACTGTACTTTATTTTCAAAACACACCAGGATAAATACTTGTCAACATCTAACATAAGCCAGTTGACCTTTTAGGATCTAAAGCTGGGGTTTGTTTTCAACATGCTTTTAAAGGTATATATTTGCCAGGTTTCCCAGCAGGATTCTTCCAGTCAGGCTTTAGAGGAAAGCCCATTGTCCAGAATCCTCTTCTGAACAGTACTTTCATTTAACTTGTACAGAAAAAAGACAATGTATTAAAAATGTAAGTGGAGTAGAACTTTGCTAATCTACATGTTATGCTGTACATCTATAAATATGCAGTCTTTGCCTACTTCTCAGCGAAAGATGTAATGGGAAGATGTTGTAGTGTGGTCTTACTATTAAGATTTTGTGATTTTTACATTTATTACACTAAATTTACCAGTGCAGTCTTCTGAATTATTAACATAAATAAGGAAACAATGACTTGTTAAAATAAATTAATAAAGTACATTACGTGATGCATTGTTTTCTTATTTCTTGTCTTTGTTCACTTATTCATTAATTTGCAAATGATAGAACTCACAATTCATCTGCCAGCCACTACTGTGAATTAGTAGGTTTCTACTGTACATCATCTGTTTGTTTACTGCACTAGTACACAGTGTGACCGATAATGTATGTTCAGTTGTTGGATATACATCTACATTTGTTGGTGTTATTTATGATGATGATAAACTTTAGGGTTGTGCATGTCATTAGAACCTCAGGATGAAAGTAAAACTTCAGGATTCTCTGTGTATATTTTGGGCATACTTAAAAAAATAGTCAGGAAACTGGGACTAGTCTTGTGATTTGTGATGTTTAAGAGAAAATCTGGCTGCGAGTTGTCTTCACATTTTGGGCAACAGAGTTTAAGTAGCAAATTTTTTTGCTTTCCAGTCCCAGTTATTAAAGTGAGGAGGGATTTTACAGGAATGCGGGTTTTCTCCTTCTCTGGTTCAGTCACAGTGTATACACCGAAATTGTCAAGTGAATATATGTCTATAAAAATGTGTGACTGCAAGCAATCATTTTCACTGCTTATGTTTAAGGCCATCTGCATGGGTAATAAGATTGCACAGATGCCTAATGACCACTAAGATCTGTATTCATTACTTCACATCACCTACTTCTTTTTTTTGTAGCATGTTTACATGATAGAAAATATGTAGATGATCAATCTGATTTCCCAGGACTATAGTAAATTTGGGTAAACCTAAGGACACTTAACTGCAGTATGGATACTGAAATTCCTTCTACAGTTTGAAGGCTTTACTCTTCTCTTGATTTACCACTGTACCATCCATTGACACTAACAGGAACTGATAGAATAAATGAAGGCCCTGATCCTGCAAAGCACTGAAACACATGCTTAACTGTAAGCAAGAGAGTAGTCCCCTTGACAACTTAAGCACATGTTTAAGTGCTTGGTTGGACTGGGGCTTAAAAGAACCAACCCCTTTGGGTCATCATCTTCTAGTACCATGTATTGTATCATGCACCTCATGTCATACTATAAACAAAAGGTTCTAAAAGCCTTACCTGGTAAAGCTGATATATGGTTCAGACATATATTTGGTAGAAGGCATTATTCTAGCACTCAGTGTAGTCAAGCTTATATGAAAACTTTGATCATAACCATTCTGCTCATAACTTCACAAATTCTCAGGGTGGAACTGCCCTGCGTAGCAAACAGCAGGGTTGCCTGCACTTGATTACAGGGTAGATAGATTCTTTCTTGCTATGAGGATTTTTCATGCTACTTTAGGGTGGAAATCACTTTGAACCAGATGAAGCTGCCTCCTCCTCTCGTAGAAAATTATTGCAGGTTCAGAACTCCAGGCTTAATTTTTAGGT
Source organism: Dermatemys mawii (assembly GCA_007922305.1). Lineage (NCBI taxonomy): Eukaryota > Metazoa > Chordata > Testudines > Dermatemydidae > Dermatemys > Dermatemys mawii. The sequence continues at coordinate 996,911 of ML677384.1, read as the reverse complement.
ATTATTTTCCTTCCCATCACGGGGCCTGCTGAACTCCCAGGAAGTGTTGAGGGAGAGAGATAAAGTAAATATAGCAACTGAGTCACCTCTAATAGGGACACTAGCTAGATTAAAAAAAAATATTAGTCTGTATCAACTGGGACTCATTGATCCAAACTCATTGCTAGGTGATTAAAAAGCAAAAAATATGAACTGTGACCCCAAACTTCTTCCTGAGGTAGTCAGTAAATTAATTTTAAATTCCAAAACAAGAGCTGAGATTGGCCCTCCTCACATTGCTGTGTAATGTACTGCACACCAGTTTGTTGTTCTCCTCCATCCCAGCAATGGCTGCATTTCAATCCTGCCACACGAGACTTGGCAACAAAAATATGAGAGATCCTCATTTCTGTAATGGATATTGTAGCCACAACATCTCTTGGTAGGTCTCCCACACCCTATCAGCCTTACTGTCTCCTGAGTCCAACAATGGCATACACAAATCTTTGTATGATGAGTCAATTTTTAAGATTGCTGATGTGCCAGGGGTAAGGAGACTGGGTAGGGTGACCAGATAGCAAGTGAGAAAAATTGGGATGGGGGCAGGGTGGTAATAGGGTTCTATGTATGACAAAGTACCTAATATTGGGACAGCCCCAATAATATTGGGACATCTTGGGAAACACATTTCCGAGATCAAGAAATATATTGAGTGCTTACTAGAGATTTTCAGTCACAAAGAGTAGTTAGATGCCAAACTCCCACTAATTTTCAATAAGATTTGGACACCGGTTATCTGTGTCTTTGAAAATCTCCCTCTTAAAATGTACATTTAACCTTCAATTTAAATTTAAAATTGTCGAAGTGAAAGATGGTTAAATCTTTGCACTACATAATTTATTAAGGTCCTAAGGTTTCTTGATCAGATGACTGCCCTGATTCTCTGGAGAAGGGCTTTTTAAAACTTAGTTTGAACTATATATCACTTTCTGACCAGGACCAATCCAAACCCATCAATGAAACAACATTTAGTGTTAGATCATCCTCAGATTTATGTAGTAAGTGGGAAAATAATAGAAAATTAACGTGAACATATACATGATTATTTCCCCAAAATACTCAAGTTGGACACAGCCCAGGGTTCAGAACTGGCCAATGGGAGCTTAACTTACACTGTTCTGCTAAATCAGCAGAGTCTGAGCTACAAATTTAGGCAATGCACAAACACTACACTAACATACAGCAATGGAAATATAATTTACTGAATCAATAAATGAGACATATGTCTTTTTGTCAAAACAAAATAATGTACAGAACATTAAATCATGTGCTTTTGGTGACTCAGAGTAATGTTGTGATTCGTTGACCTGGATTTTGTTATTGTTAGACTATAGTATCCAATTTAAGTGCCAGTCTAACTGTAAGTGTTATTTCTCTGTGCACAGTGCTTGTGTTACCGATAAGAAAGAGAGACAAAGACAAAGGAAGCTAAAGAGACCACAATTCAAATTTATCTCCCTCAGTAAATTCTGTACTTGGGGGCTCAAACCAGCACTTAGGTGCCTAAAACTGGTATTTTGGGTAAGCACCTAAGGAGCCCAAGTTTAAACTGGGCTCACATGATCATTTCTGTGTTTGTCTATGTAGTTATGTGTATACAGTGTCTCTATTTTAAAAAGTCAACATTTATCAGCCACTACCAAATGGCAGAATTCTAAATATAGAGAAATCATCATCATCAGTGATCCCTCCATTCGAAGATGATCTCTACCACGGATTTACATATGGTCCTGAGATGACTCAGGAGTCCGATCCTGGAACCTCAGATCCACCAGCAGTAGATACAGATATTTCCTGGAGGGTCAGGTGCCTGCTGGGAGAAAGTTGTTTTTCCTTTCTTCTCTCTCTCTCTTTTTTCAGCTTTGAGGGCAAGGTGCTTCTCTTTGAAGCGGGCCACTGTCAGATGGAAGATGTGGCACCATTGAGGTAATTTAGTAACTTGTGATGTCCACATCAGTTTTCTTGAGCTATGCTTTCAGTGTGCCATTGTAGTGTTTCCTCTGACCACCATGGGATCTCTGACCCTGGGTGAGCTGAGAATAGAGGACATGTTTTGGGAGACAAGACTCTGACACCCACAGATATTATCCAGCCCAGCAGAGTTGGTGCATGAGAATCATTGCTGCAGTGCTGGTGACATTGGCTTCAGTGAGGGTGCTGGCATTAGTGCAGCGATCTTCTCTCTTATGCAAAGGATCTGTGATACCCAGATACCCCAATATTCATCATTGTCATTTAATCAGGATATGTTTTGTACAGAGTATGCCTTGTGAGGTATCATTCTAAAAGTCTTGATCTGCTAGACTTTAATATCTTATTGGATTGCATGTGCTATTGTTGTATATGAAGTTGTGAAGTTTGGCTATGTATGTGTTACTGAAACATGTCCTTAGGTTGAAAACACCCAAAAGCAGCCTTTCAGGTACAAAAGTAAAAAGGCCAAAATAATGTTAATGGTCAATTGAGGAAATGCACACAAGCACAAGGATTACCCCAGGAACTGTGTACAATAGAAATCTCTCAGAGATAGCACTATGCAATGGGAATTGTTTGACCCAGGTCACAGCAAAAGAGCTTTCCTGCAAGTCGGAAGAAGATATAAAAGGGGGACAATGACATCATAATGATACCTCGCTCTCCCTACAACAACACACCTGGAAACACTTGGGAGGCAAGGACTGAACTGTGGGAAGTGATGGTCCTGGACTAGAGGGAGTTTTAGCCTGTGTATGAAAACCTGGGAAAGCCAAGGCAACTTGTTCCTTAAGAATCTGCCAGCCTGTTTCTCACTCTGGGTGAGAATTTTCTGATTCATATCCTACCTATCTGATGGGTTATGCTCAGGTTTTGTTTTTGTTTATTTACTAAGGCAATCTGCTTTGATCTGTTTGCTATCACTTATAATAATCTTATATATATATATATATATATATATATCTTTCTTTATAATCCATCTTTTGTAATTAATAAACTTGTTTTTGTTTTGTCTAAAATCAGTGTGTGGAAATTATAACTTGGAGCAGAAAGTTGTTGCATTTTTCTCTCCACATTGAGGGAGGGGGCAAATGTTATGAACTTATGTTGTATAGTTCCCTGTGCAGAGCTGATCTCAGCATCTGTGTGTGAAGCTGCAGCTGGGTGTGTTCCTATCTGTGGGTATTCTGGTAAAAGAGCAAACTTGGAGAGCTTGGCAACTTATCACAGCAACACAGCGTGAAAGGGAGCACAGCCTGGTGTGTCAGGCAGACTCAGTCGTACCCCAGTCCCAGGTGGAACCTGTCACAGGTTTCACATCTTTAAAATAGTGAAGAAAAAATAATTGTCTTATGGACCTGAATCTTGGTGTCCCACCATTGGTCATGGTCCATGAAAAGTGTGTCAGAGCAATTTTGCAAATGAAGCACTTGTGCACTGGACCCTGTGCTGGATCTCACTGTTGATTTTTGCATTTTGAGAAAGTTGGCTACCAAGATAGCAGAAGTGCTTGACTTTCTCCAGTCTGTCCTGCAATGGTGATTTGTGGTGGGTCATATATGCAAGGCCTACAGCAGGCTGATGGAGCAGTTTAGTCTTCTCAATATTAAGTGAGAGTCCTAGGCTTCGGTAAGCTTTTCAAAAAGAAAAAATCCAGTGTGGACTGAAGTTCTTTCTCAGTTTGCGCAAGGATGGCACAGTCCTCAGCACACTGAAGATCAATAATGAATGCTCTAAGGACTTTAGATTTCAAAAGGAGATGTCAAAGATTGAAAAGCTGCAAATCCATTCTGAATGTCAACTCCACTGGGGAGGCAGTCTTTAATGAAGACCAAAATGACTGCTCAACAGATGGAGAACAGAGTTGGGACAATAATGCATCTTTGCTTAAGCATAGTTTTGATGACAAAAATGTGTCCATCTCCAGGCCATTACAGAGAAGGGTGGCAGTCATCTGATCAAGAAGCCTTAGGACCTTAATAAAATTTTGAAGTGCAGCCTAATCTGGCCAGCACCTTTCATAGGGCTTCACGATTGATGCAGTCAAAGACCTTTGTCAAATCAGTGATGGCCATGTACGGGTCCTGATTTTGCTCCCAATACAATGAATAATGTTAGAGATATTATTGTTGTCCTAAAAATTACTTTAGTTTTCTTTATCCAGGGACCCACACCAGCAATTATCCTTTAGGACCTCATCCATTTTTACCTTCTCACCAGGAATCAGTAGTCTTAAGTGTATTCTGGGTGTAGTAATAGACATGAAATTTAAATAAAGACCCAACGATACTTTCACCACGAAGCAGGTCTGCTCATAATTCTCAGATACACCATACTCCAAACACAGATCTAGCTTCCATCCAGTCCTATCTGAACATCATGACATTTATTTGTCTGGGTAATTAAAGAGTTATGTATTCTAGTTTGTCATTAAAGGAGAATCCAAACCCTTTTCACATATGATTCCACACAATCACATTGTAGTGATTTTGGAAGTGGGTCACTAGATTCCTGGACAAGAAAAGGTACCTAAACTTAATCCAGGCAGGTCATAGAGCTATAACTTAATAGCTCAAGTTTGTTAATAACAGTAAATCAGACCAGAAGTACCCAGACCCTGGGTACTTCTCATCTACACACAAACAACTATGTAAACATGGATTGTTTGCTATCCATAAAAGTACCTTGGATGTTTTATAGCCAAATAAATTATCTGAAAAACAGCAAGCTCTGTTCAGACCAAGAGGTGACAAAGAGTCCTGTGGCACCTTAAAGACTAACTAAAAGTATTAAAGCATAAGCTTTCATGGGCTAATACCCCCTTCATCGGATGCATGCAATGGAAGTATCCAGGGGCAGGTATAAATAGGTAGGCAAGAACCAGGTTAAAGATAACAGGGTGGGTCCAATGAGGCTGAACCAGCTTGTTATCTCTAATCAGGGAGGGTGGGGTATTCCTCTAGCAGCTGAACTGGAGGTGTGAACAGCGAGAGAAGAGAAACTGCTCTTGTAGTTAGCTAGCCATTCAAAATCTCTATTCAGTCCCAAATTGATTGTGTCAAATTTGCAAATGAATTGCAACTCTGCAGTTTCTCTTTGCAGCCTGGTCTTAAAGTTTTTTTGCTGCAAAATGCTGACCTTTAAGTCTTTCATGGTGTGTGTAGGGAGATTGAAGTGTTCTCCTACAGGTTTTTGTATATTGCCATTCCTGATATCTGATTTGTGTCCATTTATCCTTTTTCATAGAGACTGTCCAGTTTGACCGATGTACATAGCAGAGGGGCATAGCTGGCACATGATAGCATATATTACATTGGTAGATGTGCAGGTGTATGAACCAGTGATGGTATGGATGATCTGGTTAGGTCCTGTGATGGTATTGCTGGTGTAGATATGTGGGCAGAGTTGGCATCGAGGTTTGTTGCATGGATTGGTTCCTGAGTTAGAGGAGTTATGGTGCGGTGTGCTGTTGCTGGCTTTCTCTCCAAATGCAAACAGATGGACATCATACCTAATGGACTGAAGGTGAAAAATCCATTACTTTCTACATACTGCACAGACTACAGTGAGAGATTATGCCAGACACTATCAAAGAAACTGAGGAACCACCTGATCAGCATCCTGTACAGCAAACAGGTAAACATCAAAAAAGAGCTTTCCAACCTGGAGACCTTCATAAACTTTTACCTCTGATTCTGTTCAGACCAAGTATTTTTCCATCAACACTTATCAACAGTGCCATAGAATGAAGAACCACTTCCCAACCTTCATAGAAACAAAAGGAGACAAGAGCAGAGAAGACTTTTCCTTCCATAGTTGTTTGGGAGAGGAAAATAAGGAGCACTGGTGGTGGGCTGTTACATTTAACTCTGTTTAAAAGGGACTTTGATCTACAGTACATCAACTTTGGGCAGAAGGCTTGGTGCAAACCTCAAATATATCTTCAGTATTTCAGCCATCATCAATGCTGATCCTTGATAAACAAGTTTAGGCAGTATTTGAAGAGCAGTATAGCAAAGTATCTCTGTATATAGTCTAATTGTCATCTCTTTACTCCACAAACATCATTATCTGATATAAAGTACTGTGAATTTCTTCTCTTCTGGATCCTTCCTACTCCTTGGTGAAAGTATCAGTTGGGTCTTTGTTTAAATTTAAACCCATTTTAAGAAAGGAAACTCATATGTGGAATGTTTTGCAGACTGATCAGCTTTAGTACATACATTGTTTTGCTTCTCTGGCCCTACTGATGTTTCCCCTTGTATTCTATAACTATAGAGCAAGCAACCTTTTTTTATGTTTGATCTCTACATTTCTTATGAAGAAGAATGAGCAAAAGATGTCCAATGCCTGGAGGAGCAATTTTGCACCGTGACAGGTGTTAGCCAGATGCACTACTCTGCCCTGCAGTGACTAAGAGGCACTAGCAAAGTCTTCTCTCTCTGGTATCAACTGCTTGTAGCTTATATTTATTCATACATGTAATATTTTGGGAAGTGAAATATATAATGAGGACATTACAACAAAAGTAAGGGAACAAGAGGGATCTCTATTTCTAACTTCATACACTTAGTGACTGTCACTTGCTGTCCCTGTCAGCACAACTTTCATTTCTTTTTTTGGAAGGCCCAAATTAACCTGTTCTAAAACGTGCTGAACATCTGCAGCCCTTATTGACTTCAATGGGCTTTTGAAAATCAAGCCAAAAATCTACTCCAGATATGTAAATAGGGGATATATTGTATATGCTCATCCAGTGATCTGAATGAGTTATATGTTTACTAACAACCTATTGTTGCACTGTACTTTGAAAAATATGATGTCTTGAGTGTTTGTTCTCGTTCTGTGTATTGTTAAAACTTGGTGGAAAGAGATGGAAAAGCCTTGATTCTTTTGGATTATTTCTAAGAGGTCTGTGATAGTGGTGTGGCCATAAATTCCCTTGTATATATACATACATGAGTCATACAGTATATCTATCTTCCACAGAACAAGACTACCATGATTAATCTTGATCTGATATTTGATGCTCATATTTGAAAGCAGCAGACTCTACAGGGCTATCATTATAGGCAGATGAGTCACATTCCGTCTTGAATTTTTTGGCTAGTTCTGTTGCTCTGGGTAACATCTACAGAAAGCTTTTCATATAATGATAATACATATATGGTGTTTGACATGTTCAAAATACTTTACAAGTGTCAGCCAATTCATCCTCACAACACCTAGGTGAGGCGAGTATGAATATGATTACTCACAAGTTTAAAGCTAAGCATATGCTTAAGTGCTTTGGTGGAGCAAGTTCTGTATTAGACACAGCAGAACAAAGGATGATACTAAATGAAGCAAGTAGTATGAGAATAAAAGAATTAGAACAGGGAGAGATTTGAGCCTATTATTACTTATGTATGCATGCTGTCAGTTCCTTTATTTTGATTTTAATCTATTGTAGATTGTGGGCAGAGACCAGACTGAAGCTCAGTGATAGAAAACCAACCCAAAACACTATTATTTGAAGAGAGTAGGAAGTACTATGCATGGTGCACCTGACCAGGTGGATGCATTAAATTGCTAAGAAAATGTTTGGGATGTAACTGTGCAATATATTGAAGGTATCCCATACACTAGATGCTATCCCTGTATAGCACATACAGTCTCTTATAAATAATGAGCAGTCTATCAGAAGACAATATCACCCATAGCTACCATGTCCCCACCGATAATCATAAGAAAAAAGAATAATCTGTCTGGACACGCCCTTGCAGATGAAACCATATACTCGATCACTACATCAATTGCATCAGGAAAAAAATTGACTGAAATACTTAACAAATATCATAGCCACAAAATCTTTCACTGCTGTGATCAAATCAGCAGACAAAGGAGGCACAGTTGAAATCCTCAACTGTGATAACTATGTCAATGAGGCCAACTAACAACTCAGCAACACCACTAAGTATAAAGAACTCAAAGACAACCCCACACCACAATTCACACAGGAATGTAAGGATACAATTAAATGCATTATCTCCAAGAGAAACTCTGCAACTTCATTTCCCATGAACTCACCCAAGGGAAACTTCTACATGCTTCCCAAGATACACAAACAAGGGAACCTAGGTAGACCCATCGTATTTGATCATGGCACTCTTAGCAATGGAATATCAGGATTCATAAAAACTATCCTGAAACCACTCAGCGTACAAAGGGACAGTTTCCTCCAGGAGGCAACCAACTTCCACCATAAACTCTGGATCATTAACAACCTTCCTCAGAATACCATCTTTTCCACCATAACTGTCACAATCCTATGGGCTAACATCCCTCACCATGATGGCACCACTGACTGCCTCAAATATCTACTCTTGAATAGTCACTTCAAATTCATCCATTTCATCCTCACTCATAACTTGAAATTTAACAACAAACACTTTATCCGAGCCAGGGATACAACCATGGGTACTAGGACGGCTCCCCAATATGCCAACTTTCTATGGGTCATCTTGAGGAAAAACACTAGAAAACCAATGATATACTTGAGATATATTGATGATATTTTCATCCTCTGGACCAGGGGTAGGCAACCTATGGCACGGGTGCCAAAGGCGGCATGTGAGCTGATTTTCAATGGCACTCACACTGCCTGGGTTCTGGCCACCGGTCTGGGGGGCTCTGCATTTTAATTTTAAATGAAGCTTCTTAAACATTAAAAAACCTTATTTACTTTACATACAACAGTTTAGTTATATATTATAGACTTATAGAAAGAGACCTTCTAAAAACGTTAAAATGTATTACTGGCACCCAAAACCTTAAATTAGAGTTTTCTTCAATTAGAAGACTCGGCACACCACTTCTGAAAGGTTGCCAACCCCTGCTCTAGACAGATGACTTAAACACCCCCATAGATTTCTACTGCAATGTCAACATCCATCATTCACCCATCAACCTCTGTCTGAAACAATCCCACACCAGCATCAACTTCCTGAATGCCACAAGCAGCCAGCAATGGAATCCTACACACAACTATATACAAGAAACCCCTGGATCACCATGCTTACCTCCACAGATCCAGTAACCATCCCAGCATATCACAAAATCTGTTATCTACAGATATTAGGCACTCAGACACCCAGAATATACTCCAAGGAGAAAGTCTAAGATTCACACTTTAACACACTTAAAACTTCCTTCACCAGACAATGACATACCATCAGAAAAGTAGAGTGCATTATGGAATAGGCCATCCAAATGCCCTGAGAGAACCTGTTTCAATACAGAACCTCCTCCCCACTAGTGACTGCACATGCCTACTTGTCGCCTACCACCCCATACTGAAACCCATATGCAGTATCATTAAACAGTTACAAACCATACTCGATGGGAACCATATCATAAAATAAATCTTTACCAAATCTTTTTCTCTTTTCTTCAAACAATGTCTCAGCCTTGCCAAATTCATAATCAGAAGCAAGCTGCCCACAGACCAAGACCCATCAAATCAAAGTGGCACCAAACCCTGTCAGAACAACAGATGCAAACCTTACAGACATATCTCCACTGCCATGATGATCAATACCTTCCGCGATTCACCTGTCATAATCCATGGGTCCTATACATGCCTATCACAACATATGGTGTACCTCATCCAGTGCATCAAATGCCTCAAAAACTATGTGGGTAAAACCAGCCAATCACTACACTCCTGAATGAACTCATGAAGAAAAATGATCAAAGAAAAAACACCTTATCATCCGTAAGTGAAAACTTTTCACAAAGTGATCACTTCATATCTGACCTATCAGTCCTCATCCTCAAAGGAACCTGTATAACACCTTCAAAAGATGAGTTTGAGAAAGTACATTAATAACTCTGACACTAAAAATTATGGTCTCAACAGAGACTGATTTTATGGTTCATTACAACAATTTGAAACCTACAAATACTTCTTTGTCCTGTGAGTATAGAGGTGTTGATTGCCAATGTTAAGTTGCTTCTTGCAACATCTTGCTATCTCCTCTTGTATTTGCTGTGACACTCTGGTTACCTTTTCCAGACCTGAAGAAGCTCTGAAACTCAAAAGCTTGTCTCTTTCACCAACAGAAGTTGGTCCATTAAAATATACTACTTCATCTACCTCATCTCTTTAATTAAAACTAAATCAAAAGTGGTTTTTAAATCTTATTTAAAGCTCTCACATTTTCCAGCCAACTTATTCACCATGCAGCCTTTGTCATCCTGGTTAAAGAATAATTTTTGCTTTAGACACTTATCCATCTTACCACACACCATCCGCCTGCCACTGAAATCAGTCCAGTAACTGTTTTTTCTGATGTTCTTTTGAGTGGGTTACTGAAGTGAGACCTCAGCTGTAACCTGAGTTATGTTTTGTTTCCTTTGTTGTTAAATCCTGTCCTCCTCTATGCACACATTTATAATACAATGCAATATATTATTATAATGATTTTTAAGTGGACAAAAGGAAGCCATTCAACCACTTATAATTAGCACAGAGCTTCCAGCATGCACATGGATGTTGGCACTTGATAGGTTTTCTAATCTCCTGTAGCAGGTCTGTTCCAGAACACGCTAACTTAGAGTGGTGCGAGGAAAGCACAGTGGATTCAGCTTGGAAAGAACATCCCCCGAGGGTTGGGTCCCCTCACTATCCTTTTTTTATAGTCTAGCTGTGACGGCAGTGAGAAAAGAATCAGATTATCTTGGGGAAGATGCTCTCATGCTGTTTACCTGTTAGCATTTATAGCCTCTAGGACTACAGTATTTGTGTTTCAAGAGACAAAAAAATTAAAGAAGACTGTGAGAAACATACCCTACCCTGTTTTTGGCATTTTAGGGATGTTAGTTAATGGTTGTAGGGTGCAAATCACCCTTGTGTATTTACCTCTCTCCATTGTGAAAACTGACCATTTATTCCTACTTTTTATTTCCTATCTTTTAACCAGTAACTGATCCATGAGAGGATCTTCTCTCTTATCCCATGACTGCTTATTTTCCTTAAGAGCCTTTGTTATGGCATCTTGTTAAAGACACTTTCTGAAAGTCCAAGTATACTATATCAATTGGATCACTGTTATCTACATGCTTGTTGACACTCTCAAAAAGAATCTAACAGATTGGTGAGGTATGACTTCCCTTTACAAAAATCGTTGTTGACTCTTCCCCAACATGTCAGATTCATTTATATGTCTGATAATTCTGTTCTTTCCGATAGTTTTAACCAATTTGTCTGATAGTGAAGCTAGACTCACTGGCCTGTAATTTCTGGGATCACCTCTGGAGCCTTTTTTAAAAATTGGCATTGCATTAGCTATCCTCCAGTCATCTGGTACAGAGTCTGATGTAACATATCACTTACATACTACAGTTAGTAGTTCTGCAATTTAATATATGAGTTCCTTTAGAATTCTTGGGGGAATACCATCTGGTGATGATGACTTATTACTGTTTAATTTACAATTTGTTAAACAAGCAATGGAACAGAAAGCCCAACAGATTGCAAAAAAAAAGTGACCTATTTTGTGCACTGGAGACAGCAAACATAGAAAAATGTGGGTTACTCTTATAGCTAGTGGAATAATATTATAATAGAGATGATTGATGGAAAAAATCATCAGATATAGTCATCAGATTGTGTGTGAATATTTTTCCATTATTTGGCACGCACTTAAATTTTGTATCACAATTACCCCAGGTTTGCAATACAAACAACACACCAGAAAAGGTTGTATGCGGTTCTTAATTACCAAACATGGGCCTTATGTATGGACAAACATAATCCATCATGGGTATGTGTAAACTGATGGGCTATCTCACCAGCCCAGGAAAGAACTAATGTCACACCTAAGGCTGTTTCAGACCATTGCCTAAGGGCACAACTTATTATTCAATCATACAAAAATGTATGAAGCAACAAAACAAAGCAATATCCTGCCCAGAATGTGCTGCAGTCCCAGAGCTCTTTGTCTTTGCCTCTGTCAGCCCCAGGGAGAAAACACACCCTGTTTTTCTATCCCCTGCTGAGTTATGTGACAAACAGGCTGCCCTGTTGTGACAATTGGTTTATAACTTTTGCCTCCTTAGGAATTTATCATGGAAAGTAGGTTAAGTTATTTTTACTAAAGAATGTTATAAACAGGTGCAAGAGAATCAAACTGGAAAGAACAGAGAGACTAAATTAGCCCAATCAAAAAAAGCCACATTGATGTAATTCAAGGACTATGTGAAAATCATATTTGGTAAAAACAGAAGCTGTGGAGAAAGAAGTTAATTGGACAGGCCTCAACGGCAACAGGGTAGCAGGCTCTGGCTCCTTCTGAGTCCACTCACCCTTCCTGGTCTCTACCCCTCCTTAGGCTCATTACCTTCCCAGTGTTTGGCTCCGTTGTTAAAGAGGCTGGCAGGTGGGGCCAGTTTCCAGGGTAGTCCTAGCTGGTTGCCCAGACCCAGCCCATTTCCCTGATTGGGGTTAGAGTGGCAGGAGCTGATTAAGGCTTCTGCTACAGTGCCCTGCCACACACCTCTCTCCTGTAAATAACCACTGTGGGGAGGAGCTTGGTTCAGCCCCTTCTCTGCCTCCCGGGGAGGTGATTTTAGGGCAGCCTACTATCCTCCGCTGTGAGGTCCCCTGAATTCTCTTAGCAGGGTTTGTCAGTTCCCCACTCCTAAATGCCACAGTATGTGTGTCTGGGTGTGTGTGAGTGTGCGGACCACCCCATAGCTCTACTCCTGCCCAGAGATCTGCACACCAATCACAACGGGTGGTTGCCCTCCCAGTTATTCCCCCTTCTTGCTTGGCAGGGGAGCCACTTGGGCCTGGCCTTGGCACTGGCCATTCTGGACTTCTGGTGCAGGTTCCGAGCTTCAGGGGGCCTGGCTCTTGTTGCCAGGAGGATCCTCCTGCAGGCATTCCCTGAGGCCTTCACCCTTTAAACCTTGGAACTCCTCTCCTGGGGTTTCCACAGCAGGGCACCCTTCAGTCACTCGCTCTCCTCTTCCCTCCTGTCATCTCTCTGGCTTTGTTGTCTAGTACCTGCTTCTGCAACACCAGCACACCAGTTGACCCAGGCAACTGGGACCCTCCTTAGCCTCTTCTCTCTTTATCTCTGGGCCTCTGCCTGGGGTGGGGGTTCTCGATGCTTCTTCCCCCAGTCCAGGCTGCGGCTTGTCTGTGCCTCTCTTCAGGGAAAGTCCACCTCAGCATACTCCTCCATCATTTTGATAGTTGCCTCCATGGTCATCGGCTGGTGCCTCTGGACTCAGAGCTGCATGTTCTCCAGGAGGCTCTGCACAAATAGCTCAAGAATCACCTGGTCTATTATTTCTCCCACTGCCTGGGTTTCAGGCTGTAGCACCGTGTGGCCCAGTCAGTTAATTTTTGGGCAAAAGGTCAGAGCCGCAAATTCCCTGTCCACCGGGCCACCCAAACCTTTTGCCTGTATTTCTCGGCTGACAGCCCTGTCCAGTCCATCTCATAATCTTTGGCCTGGTCATTGCTTAAGGCAATATAGGCTGCCTGCACTTCATCAGCCAAATAAGGAGCCACTCTTAGGGCCTCATCACCTTATCCTAGCCTGCGCCCATGTCTACCCACTCGAAAGTACATATGAAGGTATCGGGGTCATCGGCAGGGCCCATTTTACAGAGACTCAGTCCTGTTGTGCGGTTTCCACCTGGTTCAGGAGTTGCTGCTGTATATTGGCCTGCTCCTGGATGAAGTCCTGGAGGGGTTTTTGTTATTCAGCCTGCCACATGAGTAAGGCCTACCTCTTGGCCTTGTGGGACTGGTAGAAAGCCTGCAGGGTCTTCTGCAGCTCCTCCTGATGTTTAGCCAGCCACTGCACTGTGCCCTCCATTCTCTCGGGTTGCCACTCTCTAATGAGTCAGGACCACTTTATTCCTCTGTCTTGTCCCCACCACCAAACTCCAGTTATTTACAGATTATTTACAGCTTTGGCCTGCTGCAGGACTCAGTGACAACAGGCTCCTTCTAAGCCTACTGTCTTCGCCCCTCCCTCCCCCACCGACTCACTGCCTCCCAAGTTTTAGTCCCTGTTAATGAGGCTGGCAGGTGGGGCCAGTTTCCAGGGCAGTCCTAGCTAGTTGCCCAGCCCCAACCCATTTTCCTGATTGGGGCTGGAGTGGCAGGATCCGATTAGGGCTTACCCTGCAGCACCCTGTCACACGTCTCCACTCAAACCATTCTCTATCTCTGTTGACTTCATCATCATCCTCCCATTCAATCAAGCCCTCAACCTGAGAGCTGTCTTTGGCACCTTCCTCCCTCTTTCCTCACATATCTAAATAGTGTGCCTATCTTGCTGCTGCTTCCACCATTACATTTCTAAAATTTGTCTTTTTCTCTTTGTCCAATGCACCAAAACTCCCATCTAAACAGTGGCGGCATCAGGTTTTTTGCAGCCCAAGGCAGCAAAGCCAAAATGCCTCTGAAATGCCACTGAGGAGGGGAGGAGCACCGCCCCAATTAGGGATGGTGTGCCACCCCACCATGGTTCGCCGGCCCTGGGAGGATCCACCTCCAAAGGGGTGAAGCAGTTATGGCTGCTGAAATGACGCTGAGGAGGGGAGGAGCACCACCCCAATTATGGATGGTACGCCGCCCCACAAGGCAGTTAGCTGTGCCTGGGAGGAGCAGCCACCAACAGCTGAAACGGCGAAGCAGGTATGGCCGCCGAAATGCCACCCCACAAATCATGCCACCCCAGGCGACTGCCTAGGTTGCCTAGTGCTTGCGCTGGCCCTGTATCTAGGTCTTCGTCATCTGTTGTCTTGATTACCATAGTCTCTTCTTTGCCAGACTATCCAATACCCACATTCCACACTGCCCCCCACCAATCCATTCCAAATGCACCTTCTAAAATAATGTTTCTTTCCCCTTTCATGTTCCTCCACTGATTCTCCTTTTTCCACAGCATCAAATTCAAGTGTCATGTCCTCAGCTCCAAAGCCTGTAGAACTACCTCAGTGAATCAAAGACAGAGCTTTAACAGCAATGTTTCTGAAGCAGTCTGCATCTATGCTTACTGGAATGATGGACTATTTGTCACTCACTAACTCACTGAGACAGAAAATCAAGCAAGAAGAGAATATTATCCTCCAAACTCACTTACATTATCTTCTTATTGTTTTCAGCAAACTCTGCAGCAGGGGTTAGAGTTGTGTAATTCTATGGCAGATTGTAACCTGTTAACTTATTTACTAGAGCACGCTACAAAGTCCTGCCAAGTTTCAGGGGCAATCAGCAATTCATCACTCCCAACCTTCCAGTATATCTATATTCCAGCTAACAATTTCTCATTCTGCTCTATTTTATTAGTCCCTAAGAGTCATCAAGAATTTGCTTTGGATCCCTTCCCAAAGAGGAGCACAGGCTGCCAAAAGGATCTCCTCACATATGTGCCTCCAGTTCTCTTGTGCTCACACTTGCAGCTTCCCACATATCCAATGAAGCAAAAAAATCACAGCCTGAGAGTGAGTAGTGTTCTGTCAGATTCCGCTGAGGTTACTGTACTAGACTGCACTTGTTAAAGGTTGACGTGCAGCCTTATTTAAAGAGTGCCCAGGATAAGATGCAAAATTTATTTCTCTTAGGAGCAAAAATATTTTTGTTCAGACTCGTGCATTTTTTAACCTTTAAATCCTTGCCAAAGAGCCTGGCTGTCAGGGGAAACTTCTCTCTCCTCCTCACTGATCCCCCACTTCTCCCCACATCACATTCCGCTGGCTTTCCTTATATTTCTACATTCATCCATCATCCTTAGGCATGTGGGAGTGATCTGTAGTGGCTCCCTTTTGTTGCATTTTAACCCTTTTTGGGGGGTTGTTTGTATATAATCTCTGTAAAGTTAGCATCCAAGGAGCTAAAAGGGGCATGCACCATGCTTTCAGTTCATTTTCAGTCCTGCTCCTCTCCCAGACAGCCCCACCCGAGGCAGTTTACTCCTGCTTTGGGCAGAAAGGAAGACTGCAAAGGAAGACTGTGTCTGGTTGCAGAGTAAAGGCTCAAATCAGTGCAATTTTTGCAGTCTTAATGCACCCTCTCTGGTGGGACAGTTATGCAAGTTTCATTCCTAAAGCAAGTCTCTGGCCCATGTCATTGTTGACCACGGATGGATTTGAAAAGGTCAAAGATTTGTGTGTGTAGTATTCCGTCTTCTGCTTACAAGCTCAGAGCAAATTTACAGTAAGTCTCGTTCATAAAATTTTTATTGCTTCTAGAGTCCAAGATTTTATGATGATTTTTTTCTGTTTTATGAAACAGTATTCTTTATTTTAATAAAGGCTTACATTATGCTACAGTTATGATCAAAGTCCCCAGTCCTATATACACTTATGTATGTGCCAAACTTTAAGCCTGTGAGTAGTCTTGTTGACTTCAACAGACCTGCTATGTTATAATTTACAATAGTGAAATTACATTGTTTTGGATTATTATTGTAGGGTTCATTTGTTTGTTTTAATATGGAATAGTTTTTCTATAGCATCTTTGATATTTGGGGTATCCCAAAGCACTACATAGGAATCCATGCATTCTGCAGCAAGCTTCCTTGATTTCTGTGAAGCTCCACTAATAAATTCTGAGACAATTGTGTGGCAATATTAACACAGCACAGACTCATTACAGAAATTATTATTTTAATTAAATGCATCTAGCCATACAGTAAAGTGTCCAATTCCAAGTAGAAAACTTTGAAACACTTGTTCTTTGATCAAATACAAGATCTATTTCACAAACTCTTTATTATTGGCATTGTAGCAAAGAAATACCACTCAGTATGGATGGACTACAGATAGCTCCCACTGCCACCTCCCCATACAGGTGTGCAGGCTGCAAAAAGCTTCCTTTGTCTGCTTATTCCCTCACCATGAAGTTGCAATGGCAGATTTTTGTATCCCACACATCAGGTATGAACAAAGCCAGGCAAAAACATGAAAAGACAGTGTGTAGTTCATGGGAAAGAATATACAATTTATAGCCGGATGGGAAAGTGAACATGCTTACATTCCAGGAAACTTTGGAAAAAATATACACTAGTATAAGCTTAGAAAACTAAATTTAAGTAAAATATAAAGTATTAAAGAGAAATATATTTTCATCAGGAAGTTAAAGGAAAAAGCTATATAAAACAGGAAATATTTTTTAAAAATAGGCAGTTCTTCTAATAAGACAATTACTAGTTTTTCTATCCATTGAAGGAGGTGGCAAGATCAGAGAACTGTATCATTTTCAATGATCTCTGGGAAATTATGATGATGATTTTGATTTCAAATGAGTATGATTTCAATGATCTGTGGGAAATTTGGTCGTTTCAGCAGAGTTCCTAGTGAACCGGTATCCCCATCATAATTTGCACCAATTGGCAACCCTGTTGGTATCCTACGTTGAGTGGCCTAGAATTGAGTGGGTAGACTAAGTCTATGCTATTAGTATAAATATGTTGGGGAACATAGTTACAGAATTGCAGTGTAGCCTAGCTACAAAGTGTGATTAAAGTCCAGCCTAAAGCACAAATTGGAATCATGTTTGTAACTGAGAATGGCATTAGCAGGTTCCCTGTAGGTGGGGCCTTAACTATCCTCTTACCTCTAGTGGTGGTTTCTCCAGGTCAGGAGTGAGGCAGATTGGTGGACGGGACAGTTGTTGTGGCTTTGTTGTGTTTAGTCCGTGGTTACAGTTCAGTTTTCTGTTTTGCTAATCCGGCACTGCTCGCGGACTAAATTCAAAACAAAACAAAGGGCATCAATCAGCTTTTGCAAAAGAGGTAGGCAGAATTAGACAGGCCCCAGAGCCTCATTAAATCCAGAAATATTACATTAGCAATAGGAAACTCAGTAGCGATTATACTGGCTGAACGGTTGGACCCTTGTCTTAATTAAATGATTTCTTATTTCCTCTCAGCTTGTTTGTTGAAAAACCTTTCCAGCACAGATGTTCACTTGACTAGGTGTCAGCTAAAGTATATTTCAAAGTGGTAAAAACAAATTAAACTGTTTGCACAGAAGAGTTTACAAACTTGCAGCTCACAGGGATGGTTTTCACCTGCCAGCCTGCAATCTGTACTAATAAAAATGTGTGGTATCAAAAATAGCAAGTATGGAGGATCTGCTCAACTATGGTAGGACAGGGCAGGAGACCTGCTAGAATTCACAAATTGTATGTGACAAGTGAACACAGCACCATGTGTGCATGGAAACAATGAATTAGACACTTGCCTGATTCAGCAAAGAAACTGTCATATTCTTTTTATCTGTCCTTTATTTTTATTTCTGACAAGATGGCTTTAGATAGGATACTTTTCCCTCACTCTCTCCAAAATTCATTTTTCTTTTTTTCTTTTTTTATTTATCTGTTGTCAAGCAAAAAAATTTAATTTGATGCAACGTGAAGCTTATTTCTGACATCAAACAATGCAAAAATATTGAATCAATAGGCAGTAAAGGTTGAACAGTTAGTCTCCAGTTTGCCCCTATAAAAACAGGTGAAAATTTATAACTTATGAAATTTGGATCAAAAATATGGACTTTGAAACATATGCTGGTCTTGTGCTGTTTCAAAAGAAGTGCAAGTTCATACATTTAGGGACTAACAACAAGAGTTTTTGCTATAAACTCGGAGCATATGAGTTGGAAGTGACAGGGGAGGAGAAAGACCTGGGTGTATTGGTTGATCACAGGATAATTATGAGCCACCAAAGTGACGCGTCTGTGAAAAAGGTGAATGCAGTCCTAGGATGCATCAGATGAGATATTTCCAGTGGAGACAGGGAAGTGTTAGTACCATTGTACAAGGCACTGGTGAGACCCTCATCTGGAATATGGTGTGGAATTCTGGTCTCCCATGTTTCAGAAAGATGAATTCAAAATAGAACAGGTGCAGAGAAGGGATACTAGGATGATCCAAGGAATGGAAAACCTACCTTATGAGAGGAGACTCAAAGAGCTTAGCTTATTTAGCCTAACCAAAAGAAGGCTGAGGGGAGATATGATTGACCTCTATAAATACATCAAGGGGATAAATGTCAGGGAGGCAGAGGAATTACTTAAATTGAATGCCAATGTAGACACAAGAACAAATGGCTATAAACTGTCTATCAACAAATTTAGGCTAGAAATTAGCTGAAGGTTTCTAACTGTCAGATGACTGAAGTTCTGGAAAAGTTTTCCAAGAGGAGCAGTAGGAGCAAAAGACCTAACTGACTTTAAGACTGAGCTTGATAAGTTTATCAAGGGAATCATATGATGAGATTGCCTACAATGGCATGTAGCTGATCTGCTAGCAGCAAATATCTCCAATGGTTGATGATGGGACACTAGATGGGGAGGGCTCTGAGTTGCCTCTTTTTATTTTCAGACCCCTGAAAAAATTTCAAGTGGAAGTGCAGACCCCTTTGGAAATCTTAGACATAGTCTGTGGACCCTCATGGGTCCATGGACCTCAGGTTTAAAACCACTGTTCTAGCGTAATGAGGACCTTTTGCAGACCCTTTAGACTTAGTTTGCAATGCCCCCGGCCCTGCCATGTGTCCACGGACCACAGGATGAAAACCACTGTTTTAAATGCATGAGTCCAGATTCACTGGTGTGCTTCAGCTGCTATGCACTGTTTCAGACACAGAGCAGCCATATACTCCGTTTCAATGGATGGTTCAGATAGTTTATGGCTGCTTTCTGTCACCAGAGTGGTACAAAGCAGCCGGAATATTCTGGTGAATCTGGCTCATAAGCCAAAAGATTTATTGGTTTAGAATGCCTGTGTGTGTGTGTGTGTAAGATATAATATGTAAACTTCCTGTGTGCCTGTTAGCTAGGAGAGCTTAGGAGAAATAGAAGCTGCAACTTGTTCTACTGTACATTTGTACCTAAGTTTGGTGATAGAACAGTTTTACCTTGTGAAAAGAGCTGCTGTATAAATAGCTGTCTGGGAGTTGAACGGAAACAGCTGCACGATTTTTCTCATTCCTTGGTGAACCCTTCTATGTTAAGAAAGCCGGCATTCGTTACAAAAATCCTAGTGTATGCTTCTAATTCTTCTGTCGCCACCAGAGGATGCAGATTTTGGCAATAAAGATGAGACATTCAGCTGGGGCTGATTTGTACTAGTCGAAAGATTTTCTTTTTATTCCTAGAAAAAGAATTGTGAATTAGATCCACAAGAGAAAAAAAAATACTAGGGCCTTCCAAAAATTGTTAAAATGGCTGTGTTTGTGGTAGGGAGGGCTTTATTTCAATGAAAAGAGAAAGCTTTAATGCTGATATTAATCTTTTAAAACAGTATTTCATAGCTCATGAAATTGCAACTGAGGAAAAATGTAGTGAAGATTTTGGATTGCAATGAGGAGAAAAAGTATGAGTGTTGACAGATTTCTCATCATAGCGTGAGTGGTGGAATTCATTGATTTTTTAAAGAGATATGAGGTCTCTAAAAAAGAAGTTACTGAAAATATTACAAGCTATACTTGTAAAATCAGTTAGATGGGGAAATATTTTCAGAGTATCTGGAAAATTTGAAGAAAATGTCAAGAAAATGTCAGTCTAGGCCATTCCTACATGAACTATTGCATGCTAAATTTGTTTGTGACAGGTGAAGCTCTAAACTAAGACACGGCTTGCTGCAAGATGCATATACTGAAGAATTAATGGTAGCATTTGCCAGATTTTTTTAATCAGCTAAATGAAGCATGCAACAAATGGAGAAATCTGTTTCGCAGAGGTCTGATCCAAACACAGTTACAGTCAATGGAACAAAACCCATTTATTTATTGGGGTTTAGATCAGCAAGGGGTCAAAGGGCTGTGATCAGGCGCCAAAATCACAGAGTTGGACCTCCAATGCCCTTGCAGAGATCCATTGGTGGCAACTAGCACAGAAGGTCCTCTGCAAATATCCCATTGCAGGATTGGTGCCTTGATTTGATTTAATATCTGTAAATGGATATAGAAGATTGATCCAATGTAACAGGCTTTCCTATCAAGTTCAAGGCTGAACTCCATACATCACACAAACCTGAGGGGGCCTGGTTCACAGCCACTCTTCATAAACTGAACTGCAGAGTTCTATCCATAAACACAACTGCCAGTTTCTAGCTCGGTCTGCCAGTTTTAATAAAACATCATCTGACTTTTTTATAATTCACAGGAACATTTGCAGTCCGATATTAAAAATGAGCTGGCCCAACATTCATTCGTTTTGTTAAAATGATGGAACAGCCTCTTTAAGCTACTTTAATAGGCAAATCCTAAAGCAACAGCAGTTTTCATATAACATTCACTTTTTCAGTGTAGTAAAGAATTCTCTTTTCACTGTAGAAAGTCTAAATTGCTAGTGCAAAAAAATGTTCACCACTATTATGCTGAGTCCAGAGAGCTGACATTTTCCTAATCCCTCTGATCTCTTCCAAGGTTGTTGTATGCTTTGATTTCTAGATTTATTGCTGGTTTTTTGTCACTTCCTGGTAGAAATATTTACTCCAGGCTACATCTTGCCATTTTCTCAAACTTTCTTTCTCTGATTTCTCCCTCACCCTGTAAAGCAGTGTTGGGCCACCCATGGCCCGTCAGGGTGATCCACTGGCAGGCTACCGGACCATTTGTTTACGTTTGCATGACTGCCCATAGCTCCCAGTGGCTGCGGTTTGCTGTTCCCGGCCAATGGGAGCTGCGGGAATCAGCGGCCAGAACATCCCTGAGGCCCACACCACTTCCCGGGCGTCCGTGCAAATGTAAACAAGCATAGCAGATTAGTAACCTACCTTGTTTGCTGATCATTCAACTAGTAAATATCTTGTTGCACCTCACCTTTGCAGGCTGCTGTTCTTCTTAAAGTCACAAAGTCTAAAGCAGTCAAAAGTTAGAAAATGCCCAAATTAAGGTAATCTGTGCAACCTTAATTTGGCCCCCTTGTGCTCATACATTATGATACAGTCTTTAATTACATGATCACATACTATTTTTCCCCATTAATGAGTAAGATGGCTGGAAATCACTAAGTGGGGGTAACTCTTCAATTTCATTCTAGCTTCATCATTCAATGTGTGGCAATGGCCTTATTGACAACACACTATTAACATTCTGAACTTAATTCTGAACTAGTACTTTCTTCCTAGATTTTCTATGGCAGTTATCACCATACTATCTGAGTATTTCGACAACATTCATTAATATATCTTTATAACACCCCTGGGAGAGAGATATTGCTTTCCTTATTTCACAGGAGGGGAACTGAGGCACAGAGAGATTAAAGAGAAAATTGTAAAAATGTGTCCAACAATTTTCAGTGCCCACCATAAGACGTCCTGGAATTGGTTTTCCAGAATTTAATATTTTCAGAGCACTTCATATGTTCAAAGCACAGCTCCAATCAACATCTGCTGCAGCTGTGAACGCTCAGCATGTCTGCAAATCCAGGCCCAGGTGTCTCACGTTAGGCACGCCAAGAATGAAGAACATACAATTAATGACCAGCTGTGAAAAACTTGGTTTGAGTGACTTGCCCAGCATCACACAGGAACTGGCAGAAGCAGGAATGGAATCCAGTTTTCCAGGGTGGCATTCAACTGCCTTTCCCATGAGACCAACCTTTTTCTCCCTACAGTCCCCCACTTCATTTACTACACTTTCCAACTTCTGCAACAAATGAGGTAGAGTTCCTACAAACACCAGCCTCATTCACTACACAACCCATAGCTCTCAATAGAAATTGAATCAGACCCTAATTCCCCAACTGTCTCTGATCATGGTATCTCACTATCTAACCCTTCAGTCTTAAAAGAAGTCAAATGTGTGCAAGATCTGACATGTCAGATAGCAATACCAGTGATATCTCAAGATGGCAATCAGTGACAGATTCCTACACACCCGTTGTCTAGTTCGTTTTCATTATACTCCCCAGGGAAAGGAAGTAAGTCACTTGTTTAAAATTCATTTACTTAATTTTCAATTTAGAGGAATTCTTAGTTGTTGTAAGGAATTCATTTATCAGATTGCTAAGGTGGCTGTTTTCCTTCGAAACTTCATGGGGATTAATGGCATCACTACCATAAAAATAACTAGAATGGTACACATCTGATGTTCCATGCATCCTGTTACATTGTGGGGAGAACGGGAGCGGGGATACCGGGCACTACCACTGCCCTGTCCCGGGCTTGCTCATGTGTATAATAGTTCTCTCTGTGGAAAGATTGTGGAATTCTTTGTTTCCCTCATTGTGCAGAGAACTGAACTATGGAACTAAAGGTCTTTTCAAATCCAGATCCTGCATGTGCACTATGTTTAATAGGTTTGGCATTTGTATTTGTACAGCCATGCATAATTATAATCTCTTAATATTTAACATTTAGGTAGAGCTTTACATTTCCAAGGCACTGTATGGCTGAAATTCACCCCTGTGCAGAGGGCCAGCAAAAGGCCACTTAGGTCCTACTTAAACCTAGAGCACAGCATAGTGGGGTCCCCCCAGGATCTGTAAGGAAGCCAGTGCAGTTCAACATATTCATCAATGATTTGCTAAAGGTGTTAAACAACGAGGTGGCAAAGTTTGCAGGTAATACCAAATTACTCAAGAGAGTTATGTCCAAAACCAAATGCGAAGAGCTACAAAGCAATCTCACAAAAATGAGTGACTGGGCAACTAAACAACACCTGAAATTCAAGGTTGATATGTGCAAAATAATGCACACAGGAAAAGAATAATCCCAACTATACATATAACGTGATGGGGTCTAAATTAGCTGTTATTACTCAAACAAGAGATCTCGGAATCATTGTGGATAGTTCTCTGAAAACATCTGTTCAGTATGCAATGACAGTCAAAAAAGCTAACAATGTTATGAACCATTAGGAAAGGGATAATAAGCCAGAAAATATCATAATGCCACTATATAAATTCACGGTACACTTTGAATATTGCATGCAGTTTTGGTTATCCCATCTCAAAAAAGATATTAGAATTGGAAAAAGCATAGAAAATGATAACAAAAATGAATGGGGTATGGAATAGCTTCCATATGAGGAGAGATAAAAAGACAGACTTTTCATCTTGGAAAAGTGATGACTAAGGTGAGGGGCTAGGATAACAGTCTGTAAAATCATGAATTTTGTGGAGAAGGTGAATAAGGAAGTGTTATTTACCCTTTCTTCACATAACACAAGAGCATAGGGTCACCCAGTAAAATCCCTAAGCAACAGGTTTAAAACAAACATACAGATGTACTTCTTCACACACTGCATAGTCAACCTGTGGAGCTCATTGCAAGGGATGTTGTAAAGGCCAAAAATATAAGTGGGTGCAAAAAATTAGATAAGTTCCTGGAGGATAGGTCCATCAAAAGTTATTAGCCAAGATGGTCAGGGACACAACTCCATGCTCCGGGAGTCCTAGATCATGTACAACTTTGGACATTAGAACTGTTCAATTGCATGAGTGACTGTTGGTCAGCATACTAATGTCAACAACTCCCTTTTACACCAAAAAATCCATAGCTGTCACTTGAACTGCAATCAGAAATATGCAGAAGGGACATCAGCTGAATGTCCCATCACACCAAAGCTAGTTCTACACTTGGAGCTAGGGGTTTGATTCTCAGTTTGAGTAGCCAAGCTTGCGCTAACTTTTATTAAGCTAATACACTAAAAATAGTTTAGCTGCAGTAGCAGGGGCACTGGCAAGAAACCTGGGCTAATTGCACCAAGTACAAACATACCAGGACGCTGTGGGTACTGTGACAAAGCTCCAAGTTTGTACTTGTGGGTCCTGCGCTTCCTGGCAGATTTAAGGGCCTCAGAAACTCATCTAGGCCCCAGAGTGACCTCCCTTTCACAGTATAATTGGCAAGAGTCACCGCCTAGTGAGTTACCTTCATCACAGGCCAGTATGGAAGATGGAAAAAGTGGGGAAGCCCAGGCCCTCCCTCTACTCCGGGCTCCAGCCCAGGGACACTAATAGTATCAGCTAAGATGGCTGACCTTTTATCCATAAGACACAATACAATTCCCTGGGCTACTTCCCCACAGCAGTCCCCGCTTCTTCAAACTCCACTTCACCCTTACCTCAGGGCCTTCTTCCTTCTGGATGATATGTTGTCCACCACTCAGTCTCCCCAACAGCACAACTTCCTTCCACAGCTCCTGACACCCACAGCCACCTGACTAATTGGGAAGTTTTTATCTGGTTTCAGCCAGTCCCTGATTGGCTTCTGGTGTCCCAATCAGGCTAGCTGTTTCTACTCCTTTCTAGAAGGTTCTTAATTGGCCCCAGGTGTCTTGATTGGCCTGGAATAGCCTTTGTTTGGCTATCCAGGGAACAGGGACCTGCACTTCCTGAGACTAATATATCTGCCTTCCAGCACTCTCTTATATCCTTCTGGTCTGACTCCGTCACAGTACATAACCGGGGCTGCTATCTCATGCTGCTGCTCACCCCTGTTTGTGTTACTGCAGCTACATTACTATTGTTAGTAGTATATTAGCTTCATGAGAGCTAGCACAGGTATGTCTACTTGAACTGGAAATCACACCTACAGCTCTAAGTGTTGATACAGCCTTGGGCATCTCATCAAAAACATTACATACGTACTGTGTGTTTTTAAAATTAGAAAATAGAGTTAAGCAGTATCCATACTTATCTCTATAAAAAGGTTTGCTATTTGGGTCAGTTCTGAGTTCAGGAACATGGCCAATTCATAATGGTACAATTCTTCTTAAATTAGGCTTTGAATATATAGCTATTATGACTTTAGTGTTCTGTATATAGGGGATAGAAAAATCAGATTCACTGGAAATTTTAAAATTTTGAAATGGTCTCTGTTTCACAGGGTTTGAAATATGCCCAATTATCTGTTTTTGATTACGCTTCCATGATACTTTTATCATTTGTTAAATCAAAATATTTATCCAAATAGTGTTCAAAATCACTATCAAACATTTAGGTTTACTAAAACCCCCACTTTTGTTCAGTAACTGAACACAATTGTGATAAATATTTTGATTATAAAATATTGATTAACATGTGACAGAAACATTAGTGGAAAAATGAAAATTTTTCAATAAAATTTTTTTTTAAAAGAAAACCTTTTTTGGTCAGAAAAACTTTGTGCTAAAATAGGTGTCCAGCTCTAGTTGTATATTATGCACCCAAATACTGATGCCCTCTTTATAATAAATGCCTTGGTGAGCCTTAAAATTTACAAATTGCACTGCTCTACAGCCAAAATGCTTCTGAAATAAATGTAGTCAAACTTTTCTAATTCTGGGTCACTGAGAACGAAAATGATGCTTAAAATTGTTGATTGGCTCTAGTTTTCAAGATATGCTATTGGGTCAGTGTATACGACCCTTGACATGGGAATGGCGGAGGATAAGTGAGTTATAAAGGGAAGGGATCTCAATTTAAACCAGAAATGACTAAAATACATCTTGGACTGGATCTATGAATAAATCTATGACTGGGTTTGGACAGTACTTGCTTTTTAGGCAAAACAATGAATGATGCAATCTGAAGCTGGTATTGCGTCATACATGATATGAATTGCATCATGTTATTCCTAGAAGTCATGGATGATGCAATCATAATGAAGCTTACATCACTCTGCTGAACAAATTGCCCTATATCAGCTCTAGAAATCATACAGTGTCGTGCTCTCTTATTTGTCAGAGTTTGATTTTGCAAAGGGACACATTTCTGTTTAGCCTAAATGAGCAGAGATGCCTCGTACTTGTATGAACAGTGCAGATAACTTCTGCTATGTTTGTGGTGAAGTGACTTTTGCATCACAAAAGCGCAGTATAACCACTATGGTTAAGAAAGCCTATCACCTTTATTTTGGCTGCAAAATTGGAGATCAGGACAAGAGGTGGGCCCCACATATATGCTGCAACACTTGTGCAACAAATCTTTGCCAGTGGTTGAACAGGAAAAGGAAATCTACACCTTTTGCAGTGCCAATGATTTGGAGAGAACCAACAGATCATACCAGCAATTGTTACTTCTGCATGGTGCCTCCAGTTGGGAAAGGTGTGTCAAAGAAGAAAAAGTGGACGGTGCATTATCCAAACATTCCATCAGCTATACGCCCAATACTCCACGGAGAAGGACTGCTGGTTCCTGATGCACCAGAATCATTCTCACTTGAGTCAGACGAGGAAGAGGAAGAGGATGAAACTTCTGGTCCTGAACCATCAGTGTCACAGGACCCACATTTTCTCCCATCCTCCTCCTCTGAACCACACCTCATAACACAAGCTGAACTGAATGACCTTGTCAGGGATTTGGAACTACCCAAGAGTAAGGCAGAGCTGTTGGGCTCCAGACTACAGCAGTGGAATCTCCTGGCAGGTGATGTTAGGGTTTCCGTGTTCCGTGACCGTCAAAAGAATCTTGTCCCATTCTTCTTCATGGAAGGTGATCTTGTAGCCTGCAACAACATCGATGGTGTGATGGCAGCCCTCAACATTGTTCATGATCCAGATGAGTGGAGACTCTTCATTGATTCATCAAAGATGAGTCTTAAAGCTGTTTTGCTGCATAATGGCAATGTTTTGCCATCAATTCCAGTTGGTCATGCAGTCCATACGAAGGAAACCTATGACAACATGAAACAACTTTTGAGGTGCATAAACTATGACCAACATCAGTGGCAGCTTTGTGGCGATTTGAAGGTTGTTACTCTCTTGCTTGGTCTGCAGACTGGATACACAAAGTACTGCTGTTTTCTCTGCGAATGGGATAGTCGTGCAAGAGATTCCCACTACATCAAGAAAGATTGGCCACTCCGACAGTCATTGGAGCCTGGGAGGAAAAGTGTTCAGCATCCACCACTTGTTGAATCAAGGAAGATTTTGTTACCACCCTTACACATCAAGCTGGGTCTGATGAAGAACTTTGTCAAGGCCATTGACAAAACACAAGCAGCTTTCAAGTACCTCCGTGGAAAATTTCCAAGGTTAAGTGAAGCTAAGATAAAGGAAGGTGTCTTTGTTGGTCCTCAGATTCGTGAACTTCTTCGAGATGATGCATTTGACCATGCACTGCGTGGCAAGGAAAAGACGGCATGGAAAGCCTTCCAGTCAGTGGCAATACATTTTCTTGGAAACAACAAGGCAGTCAACTACAGGTTGTTGGTGGAAAACCTCCTCAAGGCATATGAAAGCCTTGGTTGCAACATGTCACTAAAGATACATTTTTTGCACTCTCATCTAGATTTTTTTCCACGGAACTGCGGAGCAGTGAGTGATGAGCACGGCGAGCGATTTCACCAGGACATTGCAACAATGGAGAAACGCTATCAGGGCTAATGGAGCCCATCAATGCTTGCAGACTATTGCTGGACAGTGACAAGAGATGCTCCATTTAATGAATACAAGAGACAAGCCAAGAAGCGCCGAGTAGACACTGAATAGGACTAAACTATGTACATAATAGTTTTTTGCCTTTTGTTTCATAATACATTTTATTTATATAACCCTTTTGCTGATTTTTAAAGTGTTACATAAACAGGACAGCTGAAATATTATCATGTAAAGCAACCATAAACACATGAAAAGACCTAGGTTTACAATTTATGATTAAAACTCTGCTATCTACACAATATACATAGACATAAAATGTAAAAACTTAAATATCTTAGAAACAGTAGCCAATCAGTTCTTTTAATTGTCATATTTGAATTCAGCACATCAAAATACATAATAAATATCACATTTTATCTCTGAAGCAGACGACTTCTAAAAAATTGTAGACCAGTGTTGTCTGAGATATTTCTGACCCGGGTCCTACACACACTTACTGTAATGACTAACTTAAGGTATGTGAGTAGTTTCCTTAAAGTCAATGGGACTACTATGTGCCTAAATTTATTCATGTTTTTGTTGCCCTAAATTTGTGTTTTCTGCTAGTTAACCTCAGTATTTGAGTGTTCAAGGAATTTTGTATAGTAAGTATAGGGAAGTAGAAAGATAAAATAAATATACTGAGGTAAGCTTATCTATTTATTTGGTAATATTTTAATAGTCACCTCATTAGTATTTTCTGTTGTTATATCATTTTTTTTAATTTGAGATAGTGTACCCTGTTTCTGCAATATATTTCACAATCTTTGATACTTCCACTTTACCAGTTCAGTTTACTGTCTTGTATTATGTCATGAAATAATACACGTTCTGATCAGGCTCTGACTACAGAGTTATTGCGAGATAAATCCAGTGACTTTCTTCTTCTTCTTCTGATTATTGCATTTTAAGCTGTGTTTATGGCAGATTGTTTGACATATTAGGCATAATGAAGAAGCTAATAAATGGTATTAGTGAAATCCGTGTGGAAGATAGTTCAAACCTTGGGAAAGAGGAAAACTGTGTTAATTACAGAAGGAAGACTGAATTCTGAAAGTGCTGGAGGGGCTGTTTTAAGGATGTTTATCTTCAGTACTTTATGAAAAAGTCAAAAGAACATGTCCATATCACCAAACATGTTTAATACTTAGTTGGGCCTTGAGTGCAGGGGACTGGACTAGCTGACCTCTCCAGGTCCCTTCCAGTTCTATGATTCTATGATAATTTAATCACAGCTGAGCAGTTGTTAAATTGGTATCATCCCAAATGTTTTCAAAGACATGAAAAGGAACGATCCACATGTTTAAACTCGTGCCATCACTAGGAGAAATGTGACAGATGGGATTAGTAACACCACATTCCAACCGTGACAGTTATCTAGCTCTAAAATTGTGTAATAGCGTGATCCTTGTATGTCCTGTTCACAGGGTTCAATCTAGACAAGGATGTGTATAGTCAGTTGGCAGCTATCCATTCCATAGGTTACCTCGAAAATGGTATCTCTCAGGAACGCATCAACATGCCTCCCTTGGAAGTCTATCACACACTGACCCAAACATGGAAAATTCTATAGATGGCCTGTTGCTCTGAAAAGGGGCCTCTGCACATTTGTCATTGTGACTTGTTTGAGGTGGATACCATCCTGTGTGGACTACAGGGAGAGGAGCTGCAGAATCAGACATCATCATTGTGCCTGGCCAGGCTGACCAAATGAAAAACTCTGATGGTGAGGGTGACCTATGATGGAGATGGCCAATTTTATATAGTAACTAATCAAAGAAAATATTTATAATTGGACTGTCAGGTAACATATCCAAATTTCTGTTTTACCCTAAGGCAGCTTATCTTAATAGGAAACACTGCGATTTCTCCTGTCCTTACTTTTGAAACACCACCATCATTCCAACTGACCCAGTTTATCAGGATTTAACTATTCTGAGTACTCCAACATTTCTTGTTTATATTCCTCTTTGGGGTCACACCTGAAACAACTAATGAGTCAAAAAGACACACACCTCAGACAGATCACCAGTGATATAGACAAAGCAAAGCAATCTATCATTCGGGTAGTTCATGAAGGTGATGAGGTCTTAACAACCCTTTGGACAGAAACTGGATTAAAAGGATGGATTATTATCCAAGGAATTGCTATGGGAACTATTTTCATTGTTTTGGGGTGCATGCACTGTAAAATCAACAAATTTTAAAGAAAATGAACAGGTAGCTTCTCAACCCATACAAGTAACAGATACTGAGATGGCCCAATCTGTACCTACGATACCTGCAGTAGGTATATACCAGGTACCGGAGCACTCTTATGCTGCCATTATTCCACAGCAGAAGGCTGTGAGTGACTTTGAAATCTTCCCTGCAAATAAGTAATCAGGACATTCTATGTGGTGGGGTTTGTTAGCAATCACCCCATTGAGGTGGGGACCTGTAGCCCACAGTCAGGTTTGTCCTATTCTATTTACCTCATTATATTCACGGGCTTGCCTGTTATATTCAGCTATACACCACAACTAAGCTGTAATGCAAGAAACCTGCAGGCCTGTATCCTGTAAGATATCAGCTGGAACATAAATTAGCATAATCTTTGGCACAGATCTTTGGTTACCTTTAGATTGCGGGAACTAAGAAGAGCTTGCTCTAGAGAAGGGGTTAGAATGTTCCACTCAGTGCAACACGAAGTCCTCAGCCAAGGGAGTGAGTATGCAAATCTCAAAGCTTTTGCGTACAATGATATCACAGATTACCCTGATGCTGTATTATCTTGTTATGTGGCTTGGATTTTTTCTAGCTTTCGCTATTATTTTAATAAACTTATGTAGGGTTTTACTTTGCCCTCAGTGTGAGTGTCTTTGTTATCCACTCCGAGACTCCCCACAAGATATTGAACCCCGTAGTGTGGATTCTGTGTAGCCTCATTCTGAGTGAAGAACCATATTGTAGTCAGATCAATTGGTCATTAATCTAAACATTATCAACCTTAAAAAGGGTCAGGGAACACACCCTAAAGATATTTAAAGTTAATTCAATAAGGTCTTCTCAGGATATTGCAGGAAATTGCCATTTCTGTCACAAATATATATGAATCAAATATGGAAATAAATATTTGATATACTCCTTTATCTCGTTATCAAGATAAATGAGAGGCTGTGAGTTAAGCCTACATTTTTAATGACTGTTTTTCTGTTTTCTAGTTTTCTTCCTCAAGTTTTTCCCATCACAGCTAAGCTGAAGTGATTTTTTCCTCCTCTGAGCTCAACTTAAATCAAATGAGTCTCTAAACAGTTTCTAATTTTCTACTGATCATTGCTACTTTATAGCTCTGTAATAAAAAAAAACTCCTCTGGGATGTAAATGAACATAATCTCCTAAAGAACTCTAAATTCTCCTTCTTAACATTGTTCTCATTTGCAACAGCTAGTTTTTTCTCTCTTCCCTAAGGTAGTCCAAGCCTTTAGAAATCTTAAATTTTTTTAAAATATGTTCTTCCTTTTAGGATCCTGTAATATTTGTCCTTCTTTTGACAGAGTGCCTGATTCTCTTTGTGTTATAGGGTTCAGTTTTATTTTAATTATCCTTTCTGATGGATTATTATGATGGGTATTTATATGAAAAAAATATTCAGCATTTTAATACCCAAATAGTTCTATATCAGTAGTTCTGTAACAGGAAGACTGACCAGTTTATGAATGTATAACATGTAAGTTAGATTCTACTAAGGGTTTTTTGTTTTGTTTTTTTGAAATGCCTGGTTCACTTCAGGTGTGGAAACAGCTTCATCAAATTGTCTTTGCAACTAAACATACAATCCCAAAGTGATCCTTATAATGTTTTTCTTATATTTCTGATTGGCACGGCATCCTGCAAGCCATATCATGACTCTAACACAGAGACAACTATGTAGGGTTGTCTAGGTGGAGGCCCGACATATAGCTCAATAGTCATCTACAAATGGAAAGCATTTTTGAACCATATGCTTATTTCTTGCACCAAAAGCACAGAGAGAGAACATGGATCCAAAAAAAGAGATGCACAGGGAAAGGCAAGAAGCAGACAAAACATAGCATCTCATTGAATGTGCTTGGAACCCGTTAGCTGTATTGAAGATGGTTAGCATGGCTAAAAACTATTGGAAATGACACATACCGTTGGTGCCAAGAAGACATGTAGAGGAGGACTGGCAAACTCTAGTTATTTGCACAGTTTGTTTATGAGGACCATGCAGGTCAGAGAAAATCTAATATAAAAAGATGAGGGCAGAGCTGTTTCCTGCATGTTCGAGAGCTGACCAAACCTCTGTTGTCCCTGGAATGAAAGTGCAAACCTGCTGAGTGAAAATTACTGCTGCTCCTAGTAGCAGTAATGTGCAGTGTTTGCTGACCATATGTTTGGTGGCGGGGAAGTGCATGCTGCAGACACTTGGGGCCCTACTTGTCTTCCTACCCCCACTTTTTTCCTTTCAATTTGGTAAACATTTTGAGCCTGATCTAATGGGAATCACTTTGGATCTGACCCTTTTGGGGGAACTGTTTGAATAACCTATATCTCTGTATGGCAATATGCCACTTAGCTAGGGTTGTTTTTTTTTAAAGGTTGCATCATGCTTTTGTCACAGCTTTTGCTTTTCCTCCTCACTCAACACAGCTTAACTCATGGAAGAATATGGGATATTTTGAGTGTAATAAGCTGACTGTATATTTAGAAGTCAAAGAGTAGAAGGTTTATACTAGAAAAAGTTGTACGAGTTAATTTGTTTTTATATACTGTAGCCTTTTATAATAAGCTTTAGAATGTAAATGAAAGGTACATCTACAATCTATTAGAATTGCCTGGCTTTTCTGCAGCATCATGTATTTTTGTATTGACTGGGCCTGAGGCCAAAGCACTTCTTTGAGCCTTTTCTCCTTCCCTCTGAGAGGCAAATATATATTACAATCTATGTGTTTTATGTATAAAGTGACTTACTGAAATCCACAAAAGTGTTATTGATGAGATAAAAAAGATTTCTTTCTGCTGTCCTTATTTGGGCGCTGTTTGTTAGTTGAAGTTGGTGTGTGTCTGTGTGAGAGAGAGAAGGACAGAGGGGAGGGATGAAAGAAATACCTTTGACTACATTCAAACTATTTGCTTACAGTAATTGTCTCAAAAGAGGCAAGATCCTGTCCCATTGAAATAAATGGCAAAATTCCAAATGTACTGAATGGGAACTGGCCCTTATTCAGCAGCATTCCTTTTTCTGGAGCTCTGGACTCAATTTGCTTTCAACATAAATATGCTTTTTATTATTTCAAAGAAATGAAATTAATATAGGAACAACACAAACCTGATGATATTCAGGGTAGACAGAGAAAAGGGTAATACCAAAAAAAAAAAAAAAGAGAGAGAAAGAATAGAAAAAGGGAAAAGCAAAAAAGAACCAATAAATAGTGACACTACATGAATATAATCCAAGCCAAAGACTATGTAAAGATGGAGTTAAGGTTGAGAGTACATGTTATATAGTCCCTTCCCTTCTGTTCTCTGAATCCCCCATCTCTTACGTCTCCCTATATTCCCCGCATTCACCCCCACAAACCTCTTCCTCCTGTACCACACATTTCATGGTACACATGCCAGTTTCCCCCTCCACTTCACATTTCCCCTACATGCATGTGCTCGTTTCCTGCTCCTACCATTTCAGTCAGCAATGGCTATTGCATTAAAATATTCTCCTTTAGAGAAACTCATGAAAGACCCCCTATTTCAAAATGGCCGCCTCCCATTGTTGCAAGTGAAAGTGAAGCCAGCAGCCATCTTTGCTAAGAGCAGCCTGTTGCCTCATCCCATGGAGAACAGTGGAGACATACAGTCATTTTGAAAGAGTGGGATTCTCTGTAGTGTAGCGCTTGGGGTGGAAGAATCAGAAAATTCATTTTGTACTTAAGAGTGAGTGATCTAGTTTTGGGGAGGTTAAGGTGTATTAGTTGTACACAACAAAGTGTTTGAATCCTTGCTTTAAGTGCAAAACTTTACCTTCACTATGGAATCACAAATAGCACTTCCACAGTAATAATGCTAATAATTCATAATAAACATATTTATATTACCATAGTACCTATGAGCCTCAGTCATAGACTAGGACCCTATTGTGCTATGCATCTTACAAACACAGAACAAAAAGACTCTCCTTGCCCCACGAACTTCATCACAAGCAATGAGTAAGTCTGTCTGAGAACATACCATTAATTAATAAGAAACATAAAGTGCTAAACATACAAATAACAAAAAGTGTTAAGAAGTCCAATTTATTTTAAAAGGAATTTATCAAAAAATTCCAAAAAAGGTGGTCCAGAAATCTGGAAAGGTGTTTACCTTTAGCAATGTGTTGAAAAATAAACCATGACTGGGTGCTCAGGTCACTTAGAATATGAAGCACTTAGAAATTATAATTATATGTTTGCAGGACTTCAAATATTTGTTTTGTTATATAACATGATGTTCTAGGCTTAATATAGTGGCATTGTTTCCCTTTTATTAAGCTATTTAAGTAACTGTGAATGCCGAGTTGATGTACTTTGCGATTTAAGCATATTGCAACAATGTCTTTTGCTTGTCTGGAATGTTTTTGTGTTTTCTTCTTGTATTCATTTGCATAATTGTTGATTCTTGCCATGTAAGAGTTATAAAGCTGCTGCTTTTCTTCATTTTGTTTTCTATTAGGTGTTGTTTGGGTTGGAGAAACTCCTAATTATGAGTTTTATTAGCTAATTTGCATACCCGTTTAACCTCATTGAGTCTGTGATGGTTTTTGTACTTTCAAGAGCATTTTCAGTGCTTTCAGAGCTTTATCAGAAGGTACCGTAACACACAGGTGTTAACAAGCCATTGGGCTGAACAAAGCATGAGCATTGACAGTTTTTCCTTTTATTTTTAGATGGTGGGGTGAGGTGGCTGCCCCACCTCTATGAGAGACTGGGCTAGGGCAGGCCAGTATGGCTGCGCAGACTGGAAGCCAATGGGAAAGGGCCTGCCATGAACCAATCAGGGTTTAGATTGGAGGTGACCAATCAGGGCTGGGCTGTCCTATATAAAGGCAGCTCAGGAAGGGAGCAGTCAGTGACTCCCAGATCTTCAAGGGAACAGTCAGTGACTCCCAGATCTTCAAGGGTCTTTCTCCTGAGGAAAGGAGACCATCACCATGGACAGAGCAGTGCTGGGCAGGCTGGAGGAGCATAGGAGAACTCCAGCCCAATACCTGCCAGACTGCAAGCCCTGATGAGAAGGGCCCAACATGTGCAAGGGGCCAGAGAGGAAGTGGCCCAGGAAGACTGACTGAAGAGGGAGAAAAGGAGGGCAGGGACGCTGCCCCTAGAGGGTCCCTGGGTTGGGATCCAGAGCAGTGGGTGGGCCTGGGTCCCCCCCCGCACTTTGCCCCCTTGTGCTGCACCTGGCCGTGGGAGAGTGTCCATGGCGAACTGCAACAGCCCCTTGAGTGAGGGGCTAGACTGTAGGGTGCAGTTGATCACTGTGGCAGGTGTGGTTAAAAGACACGCCCCCCCCAGAAGGAGGTGTGACTGGACTAGTGGACACTGACAAAGGGCAGTGTCCTGAATCAGACGGGGACTGTCTGGAAGCGGACGCTGCTGAGGGAGGAGCAACGCGGGTCCGGAAGACAACACGACAGATGGGACACCACCAGCAGAGGGTGCCCCACAGAGGACTGAGAGCTAATTCCTAGAGTAACCAATAGGAGGTGCAGTGGAGGTGAATCCCAATCCCGTCACAGATGGGTTGAATAGTGCTTTATAATTAATGTCTTAAGTGCAAGTAAAGTACCTATAGATGTGCCACTCCAAATGTCTGTATAATAAAATTAATTAATGTGTGCAAATGTAGGAATGTATCTGATTCTGGTTGGTAATCATAATCAGATAATTTACAGACAGATTCTCTCTCCCCAGTCCTCTTTCTTTCTCCTATGGAGACAAAACATTTACTATAGTTTTTCAGGCGTTTCTTCATATAGAAAAATAAACACTATGAGATTAATATAAAGCTGTATGATTTCATATCACTAAGAACAGAATGAAACATTATCACTTCCCATGTAACTAAAACAATATGAATTATCATTACTTGATATTTCCCATTCTAAGACTCTGTTTTCAGTTGCTTATAACTTTATTAAATTTTAACTGTTGGGCTGATTTTTCACAGGCCTGGAAATTGGCCACATTTGGGCAGATTTTCCAAAGGATGGCAAAAGGCACAACCCTGACACAAGGTCACTCCCCAAATCTGTCCAAATTTGGCTCATGTCCTGGCCTGTGAAAAATCATAATTTGCACATGCACAGCAAAGATTTTAACAGCTAAATTGCCCAAAGATTCCATCTACACTGAGTGTGCACCATCCCATGGCTGAACAGCACTTTCCCTGCAATTATATAAAAATATCTGGACTGATGTAGTGTGAGGATATAAACACAAAGAGCCATGTCTTAATCAGTTACTAGAGAACTGTATGACTGGGAAGTCCCTCTCTTTTTTACTCTCCCTCTGCAGCACAACCCGTCCTGGTCCTCTCTGGTAACCATGGAGGACCAGGAACCCTCTAACTACTTCACACCTCCCTTTCTTTATAATAAAAGTTTAATACTTAATTTATAAACACACACAACTCACAATAAACTTCACATTCCTTTACACTATTTACCTTACTATATTCCCTTATCAGTTCCATTTAAATAGTCCTGATCAGCATTTGAAAGGTCTATTTTGAGAAGCTGTCAGTCTTCCAGGCTGTGTTCTCTCTTTTGTTGAGTTTGCATGTGGAGCTTCCTGTGGAAGGAGCTCATTCCATGACAGAGTATCTGCAGATCCCAGATGCTCGCTTTATTGTATTGAGAAATGCTGAAGATGAACCCAAGTCCTTAAATGACATCTCAATTAGGTAGGATCTGGGAGTTTTTGCCAGAAATGTCTGGGAGCTTTTGAGCCAAACTTTGTTCCTGGTCTCAGTTCAGATAGCACTTTTATTCTGTGCCAAATACAAATTCTGCAGGAAAAAAAATCATTATTTCAGCACCTCATATTCAAAATTCCTTCAGGTTGAGCCACTTAGGTTTCAGCTGTATTGGTGCCACAGGCAGAAACACCCTTGGTTGTCCTCCCATTGAAAGTGCTATTGGAGATAGTCCAGACTCAAATACTGTTGGCTGATTTGCCAGCAATGTTTTATACAGGTCCACAATTTTTTGCAGAACTTTGTTAAAAGTCTGCATTGCTGTCTCTAACTCCCCATTGCTCTGGGGTTATGTGGACTAATAGTACAATATCCAAAATCAAAGTCCTGTTCAAATGCTAGGAATGTTGTAGATATAAATAGAGGTCCATTGTCTGATATGATGATGCCAGGAACCCCATGTCTAGGAAATACTAACTTTAGTGTAACTATGCTGATGAAGTCTGTGTAAGGATAGCCAAACAAATATATCTGGAGAAGTAATTGACTATAATGATATATCTGTGTCCTTTCCAGAAAATCAAATCTGTTACTACTTGTTGCCAAGATCTGTCAGGTAGCTCTGTAGAGACTAAGGATTCTGGCTACCTTTTTCTTCTTGTTACATGTTTTGCAGCCCTCTTCTAAAATTTGAAGTTACTTACTCAGACCAGGTCACCACACAGATTGCTGTGCTTGTACTCTGCACTTGTTGATACATTGGTGTCCTTTATGGAATTTGGAGATCATCTTTTTCTGAAGTACTGTAGGGATAAGAACGTGCCATCCTTTCAAAAGCAGGCCACCTGCTATGTGAATGTAATTTCAGTCCTGCTGGGATGGTAGTAATTCTATTGGAAGGTGACACTTTAACCTTACCCTCTTTGGAATAGTTGAGTAAGTTTCTGGCAAGTCTCTTCCTTTAGGTGTTCATCTCTGTTTTGCTGAAGTTGGCTGGCAGATGCTGGAATTGCTGCCAGTACAAGGTCAGTATAGACTTTATCATCTTTCTGTAAAGTCTTTTCTTCCATTGGTGGCTGCTTAATCAGGACATGTGCTTCTATGAGTGCTTTCCCTGGTATGTGTCCAACATTGAAAGAAAATCACATCAACTGTAGTAGAAATCTTTGAATCCTACATGGAAGGTCATTGAGTGGTTTTGAATCTAAAAATACATCTAAGATCCTGTGGTCTGTTTTGATGTTAAAATCCAAGCAAAACAAATATGTGTGAAGCCATTCGCAGACCCAAATGGCTACTGGAGCTTCCTTTTCTACCTGAGCGTACTGCTGCTCACTTTTTGTGTCAGCATGCATCTGACGAAGTGGGTATTAGCCCACGAAAGCTTATGCTCTAATACTTTAGTTAGTCTTTAAGGTGCCACAGGACTCTTTGTCACTTTTTGTGAAGTTTCTTGATATGAATGCAACAGGTCTCTGGTCTCCTTCTGGTTGTTGTTGTGTGAGCACTGCTCCTAAACCATATGAGGAAGCCTCTGTTGCTACTCTACTGAACTGGTAGAGATGTCAGTGATTCTTTTAGTTGATTAAATGCATTTTGTTGAGTGCCACTAGCTCCAACATCCACAGGAAGGGGATTTCTTAAAGATTTTGTTAGATGAGCTAAATTTGGTAAGATTTTTCCAAAATGATTTGTCATGAACAGGAATTTCCTTACACCAGAAACATCTTGGGGGTCAAGTAAGGCAAATAATACCCACAGTTTGTCTGAATCTGGCCAAATTCCCTGTTTGCTAATTTTGTGTCATACAAATTTTATCTGCTTCTTTCCAAATCCATATTTCTTATTCAGAGGGAGGCCACCTTGTTGGAAGTGCCTCAAAATTGAATGTAGTCACTCATCATGTTATCTCTGCCATACACCAACACATCATCTGCATGGAAAAGGACACCAGGCAAACTTGACATGAGCTGAGAGTCTCTTCTGGAAATGTTCTGACGCTGAAGATAAGCTGATTGAAACAGTATCTTCCAAGAGGGGTGAGGGAGGTAGTTAAAGGTTTAGATTCTTTATCAAGGAGGATTTGCCAGAAGTCTACTGTAGCATCTAATTTTGAGAGCCCTTTGGTGCCATTGTTGCCAGGTGTGGCTTGGCGTCTTGCCATATCTTCCACAGCTTTTCCAACCTTCTTTCCTATAAAGGTTCTTTGGTTTCCACTCTCTAATTCTGCACTGTTTTTAAGTTGTAAATTTACTCTGACTGCTCCTTTCACATTTATGTCTTCACTGTTTACTGTGGCAGTATTGTCTGATGCAGTCTTCTCTGTGGTGCTAGCAGGTACGTCAAATGGCTGTTTCATTATGGTTTCCTGCATTCTCGCTTCTGTTATTGTTTTTGCAAATGCGAGACCTCAGTGTAGCTGAAGCTGTGCTGATAAACTGGTGTTTCTTATGACAACAACTAGTCTGTCTCTTATTAGTTCTTTTAATGTAACATATTTGTACTGTTCAGCGAGACTAGGAACTGCAGTAATAGAAGCCTCAGCTGTTTCACCTTGTTCCTGGCACCTCCTATTAAAGTTGGCTTTTTCACATATACTATTCTGTCTGCCTGTGAAAGAGGCATCGAAACTCTCTTACACTCTCTTTCCTTTTAGTGAGTGGAAGGGCGCACAGAATATTAGCAGCATCACCACCCAGGGCAAATATCAGGGCATTTATCTGGTATTTTTGAGCTTTCTCTGATAAATCAGAAACCAGTGGGAATTGTTCAGATCTCTGGATCCAACAAGGCCAGTCCCCTGAGTTGCCAAAATCAAACGTTTCTCACAGAGCCATTTGTGCTATGAGCTCCATTGCTGCACTGAGGCAGGGTTCTGCCTCCTTCCTACTGCAGCTTTCACAGCTCTTCTCCCCGATTTCCCACTTTCCCAACTCACTTAGCACTCTGGCAGCCTGGGCGTCATTTTTCTTTTCCTTACTCCTCCAGAGAGAGAGTCATGCACTTCTGACACAATGTAGTGTGATGACATAAACAAAAAGACCCATGTCTTAAGCAGCAACTAGAGAACTCCCTGACCAGGAAGTCATTCTCTTTATTAAGCTCCCACTGCAGTATATCCTGGTCCCCTCTGGTAACTGTGGAGGACCAGGAGCTCCATAATCACTCTGCAGATGATTTGAGTCAGGGCCACAGCAGGGAGCCTGTTTTTTCTGCACTTTCTATGACTTGTAGAAGCAGCATGATTTGAATTCAGCAGAGATAAGAGCCCAACCTAGGGGGAGGGTGCAAGGGAAGTATATTGGGACAAGGTGCCAGAGGTCAGGGGGAGATTGGGACAAGAAGCCTGAGGGTGGAAAAGGGAAACTGTGACTGTGAGTGGGGTGTTTACTTTCTGTGAGCAGTTGTAGTATTGAGTGTTATAAGTGTGCGTGTCTGCGTATAGCAAATATGAACACACGCTCAGGAACTGTTGAGCTTCTCCCAC
Organism: Dermatemys mawii; assembly: GCA_007922305.1. Classification (NCBI taxonomy): domain Eukaryota; kingdom Metazoa; phylum Chordata; order Testudines; family Dermatemydidae; genus Dermatemys; species Dermatemys mawii. The sequence continues at coordinate 956,102 of ML677384.1, read as the reverse complement.
AGTAGGCACAGACCTAGTGTTCCAGGCTGGATGCAGACAAAGCAGTAGTGGGAAGAAGAGGAACAGCAGCAGGTGCTGCAAAATACTCTTTGGTCTAGGGGGAGGTGAGCTGAGTTGGGAACTGTGGGTATGTCTACATGCAATGTAAGCCTATGCTTGATGCTGGGCTCAAGCCTAACCATCCCTTGCATCTACACTGCAGTTGTGCTGACCCAGGGTCTCAGGACCTTGCAGGACCGGAGCGTCCAAGCTCAAGTTAAACTGGGACCCAGAGTTAGAACCCTATTGCTTTGCAGTGTAGTCGCAGCCCCACTTGACTTTGGTCCTGAGTGTCAGCCAGAAGTATCCCACAATTCTATGGGACAACTTTCTCTGTCCTAACAATCTGCAATCCACTCTGTTGAACGTGCCCCCACCACATGGAGTTTGGAAAGGCAACCTGGAATTTCAAACATTTGTAACATGGAAAGATTATTTGAACTGTTAAGTCAAAGGTTTTCTATGCTCATTCTTTTTTTCCTTTCAGTAATTAGAAATTTGCCATTGTGTAATCACTTCTTCTGGGTCTATGCAGCTGCCTGTAAACAGTAAACTGAGGATGTGTGGGAAACAGTATTCTGTTTCCAAATGTAGACCATTTCAGTTAGAGACTTCCATGCAGTCTGTGGGTCACAAAATCATTTCCCCAAACTACGAGTGGGGTGTCAGCTTTTCCCCAGAAGTGTATGGGGTGGAGGAAAGCAGCAGATTTCAGCATGTTTGTGTGCAGCAATAACAGGATAAGCCATGTGTGAGTTAGCACATTGTTACGTTAATTCCCTCATGGATTCTGACCCAGTCCTGGCTGCTGATAGTTGCAAACTTCCTGAAGCAGGAACACCTGATAGTCACACTGCAGGGAAGAGCATATTTTCCAGCCCACTGCTCCCCATCCCTGGTATAGCTGACTAGTCCACTACCCTCACAAAAGAGCTGTTCGGTCACTATTCATGGGAATACTTCAGCTGCAGACGTTGCAAGTTTCTCTCCAGCGGCTTGGAATAACATCTCCCTCTGCAAAAAGGGCACCACAAGAACACTACGTCTTCTGAAATAGGAAAGGCCCGAAATGAGAGTCTTTTGCAGTGAGGGCACTATACATGCCTCCCACCAATATGGCAATTAGTTTTGAAATATTTATGAAACAGAAAAAATAATTATAATGTTAATTATACTTATTTTAAATTTACCATTGCCTCTGCACTTCCATAACAGTGATTAACAAGTAGGGTGACCAGATGTTCTGATATTATAGGGACAGTCCCAATATTTGGGCTTTTTCTTATATAGATTCCTATTATCCCCCACTCTCTGCCCCAATTTTTCACACTTGTTGTCTGGTCACCCTATTAACAAGGCTGTGTCTAGAGACAGTGTGAGGACTGAAGCATCCTCTTCACAATATGTGTTGCTGCACTTTAGAACTGTTACAGTTTATGTCCTTGAGATTCCACAGTAGTTAATTCTGTGCTCCTCCACAGAGCTATTTTAGACAATAAACCTCTGTTTCCTCTCCTGTTTCTGGACCTTGAAACTATACTGCCCACTGTTCTTCAAGAACTTGATCCCCGGCCCAAAGTGCCGCCACAGACCATTCCAAATGGAAGTGTTTCCATGATGAAGTTCTGGTTGATGCTCTTGAGAGGGCTGATCAGCAGGTCCAGTACCAGAAGAAGAGGGATGAAAGACTGAAACAATGACCTGCTGACTGGCAGGAGAACAGGCTCAGGCTTACCACCCAGGTGGAGGACAATCTTTCAGCGATGGAGCAGGCACTTGCAAAGCAGTCCTTCAACAGGAACAGTAGTTAAGGGAGAACGACAGAGCTCAGGAGAGAGAACTGTTTCAGCAGTTCCTGTCCATAATGGCTGCAAGAGCACTGGCTCTCCCACACCACAGCATGATCACCCTGCAATGTCCCCTCAGTCCAACACGGGGTGGCCCATGCGTTCAGGACTCATGAGCGGCTAAGAAGGGCAACTAAACACTGTGCAGCCTTCCTTCCTCCATTTCTCTCTGGTGGAAACCTCCACCACCCTCCCTAACTGCCAAGTGAGGGAGAAGAAGGACATGGGGACATGCAGCAAAAGGGGGTTTGTGTCGGATATTAACTATTTACTGCCCTTTCTTTTTGGATGTCTGGTTTTGTAGTGGCTCCTAGCCTGCCCAAGACTGTGTGAGTGGCTTGCTGTTTTAAGACATGTTGACAAATAAAGTGAGTTATATAGCCACCCAAGAACAGTCATACAGGTACTATTCCCAACCTTCCATTGGGCCTTGCAAGTCCATAATGAGCACACATAATGAGCTCTCACTGATCACATCATACAATTACAATTTGAGACAATACAGCTAAAAACATGTTCAGGAGCAACTAAATGTTAGTAAGCAAACAGTATTTCTCTATTTAGCAAGGTACAGCAATTCACATTTCAATAAATTCAATCTGAATAGCCATTGTGCCCTATCCCCACCAGATTCATTAATTATCATGTCACTCAGACTTATGTTGCATGCCAGTCAAGCCCACCTCCCTCCCAAGCACTGCCTCTCCTCCCAAAAACTAAATGAGCCAGTTTTTCCACCCAAGAACATTCATACAGATACCATTCCCAACCTTGCATTGGGCCATAAAAGTCCATAATGAGCACACAAAGTATCCTGACTTCTACTGGGTGTGACCAGCTCACGCAGTGGCAGGTTCCTGGTTTTGCTACAGACTTTGTGTATATAATGCTGGGCAAGGCATGTGCACAAGGAGGCTGATTTTAAGGTTACATGGGCCAATTTAAATTCTGGCACATAACGGGGATTTTAATGATTAAGTCCTTTACCTAGTTCTACCACAAACTTTCTGTGTGTCCTTGGATGAGTCTGCTAACAGTTCTTAAACCTAACAGTCCTGTGTTTCAATTTCCCCACTTGTAAGAAGGGGAATGATACCGCCTCAGGGTGGTGCAAATTTTAATGTTTATAAAGTGCTTTGAGAGCCTAGCAATGAAGATGGTATAAATTAAGTATATATGCCATGTACTTAAAATGCCTTTTTTTTTGCAATATAATTTTTCCATGGTATGTGGAAACTAAATCACTGCAAATTATGCTCAGATAATGTTTGGCACTAATTATTTGAAGTTTGTGTGGGTGACTTAGTTGTGTGATTTCCCACTGACATTTATTGTAGTTGCCTCTCTAAATCACCTCGTATTACTTTGAAAATTTTATATGAATTTTCAGCAGGAGACTGCATTGTTTTTCAGTCTTGCCATATTGTTACTTTGCCTCAGAACCTCTGACACAGGCTTCCGAGGAGATTGACATTAATTTTAGTTCATTAATTTTACTGTTACTTGAAAGTAAATGGCCACTGAATTATCTAAGTGAAGTGAAAATTATTCTAAGGGCCTTTATACTTTAAACTGCTTTAAATTGAATGTATTTCTTCTCATAATCCATTCGTCTTGTACTGTATTCACTAAACTTTATGCCTGGACAAGATTAACTTAGTCAATACTGATTAGTGAATTCTGCAGTGCTGCACAGGACAGTATGAAAATAAGTTTGGCCAAATGTTATTAAAATATGATAGAGCTATAGAATCATAGAACTGGAAAGGACCTTGATAGGTCATCTAGTCCAGTCCCCTGCACTCATAGCAGAACTAAGTATTATCTAAACCATTCCTGATGGGTGTTTGTCTAACCTGCTCTTAAAAACCTCCAGTGATGGAGATTCCACAACCTCCCTAGGCAATTTATTCCAGTGCTTAACCGCCCTGACAGGAAATTTTTCCTAAGGTCTAAACTAAACCATCCTTGCTGCAATTTAAGCCCATTGCATCTTGTCTTATCCTCAGAGGTTAAGAAAAACAATTTTTCTCCCTCCTCCTTGTAACAACCTTTTACGTACTTAAACTGTTATCATGTTCCCTTTCAGTCTTCTCTTTTCCAGGCTAAACAAGCCCATTTTTTTCAATCTTCCCTCACAGGTCATGTTTTCTAGACTTTTAATCATTCTTGTTGCTCTTCTCTGAACTCTCTCCAATTTGTCCACATCTTTTTTGAAATGTGGTGCCCAGAACGGGACGCAATACTCCATTTGAGGCCTAATCAGTGAAGAGTAGAGCGGAAAAAATATTTCTTGTGTCTTGCTTATAACACTCCTGCTAATACATCCCAGAATGATGTTCGCTTTTTTGCAACAGTGTTACACTGTTGACTCATATTTAGTTTATGGTCCACTATGACCCCCAGATCCCTTTCCCCAGTACTCCTTCCTAGGCAGTCATGTACCATTTTGTATGTGTGCAACTGATTGTTCCATCCTAAATGTAGTACTTTGCATTTGTCCTTATTGAATTTTATCCTATTTGCTTCAGACCATTTCTCCAGTTTCTTCAGATCGATTTTAATCCTATTCCCCAAAGCACTTGCAACCCCTCCCATCTTAGTATTGTCCACAAACTTTATAAGTGTACTCTCTATGCCATTGTCTAAATAACTGATGAAGATATTGAACAGAACTATAAGAACATTCAAGAGTGGCCATACTGGGTCAGATCAAAGGTCCATCCAGCCCAGTATCCTGTCTACCGCCAGTGGCCAGTATCAGGTGCCCCAGAGTGAGTGAACCTAACAGGCAATGACCAAGAAATCTCTCTCCTGCCATCCATCACCACCCTCTTACAGAGGCTAGGGACACCATTCCTTACCTGTCTGGACCCAGAACTGATCCCTGTGGGGCCCCACTTGTTATGTCCTTCCAGAATAACAGTATACCACTGATAACTATCCTCCAGGAATGGTTTTCCAACCAGTTTTTCATCCACCTTATAGTAGCTCCATCTTGGTTGCATTTCTGTAGTTTGTTTATGAGATGGCCATATGGGACAGTAGCAAAAGCTTTATTAAAGTCAGGCTATACCATGCCTGCCTAATAATGATGGATGGATGTGCAGAGTGTTCACTACAAGGAAACTGGGCTGATTTACAACCCATTAATTTTTATAATGTGTTTTGAGGTGATGAAAAGATGTTTCTGAGAGAAAGGGAAGTTTATTGTCTCCTTTAACAAAGATCTGGCTCCAGCACTATGTGTGATTTCTTTAACAACTAGATTAAACCATCAAAGGCCAAGCCAAGGTCCTAAATTTAAATTACACGTCACCAAGAAATAAACATGAAATTAGATTAACCAAATTTTAAACCAGTGCATCTCTGACAGAAACAAATGTACAACAGGAAATCAAGTGGAATGTTTCGAACATATTGATTGATTTACAAGTCATGAACAAGGAATATTAGGTTAAAGTATTATGTTAATATACTAAATTAAGAATGTCCATGTAAGAATGTATTCTAATCTCTATATTTTATTGATTTTTGTCTTTCCTTTTGGCATATTCAATTATTTTATCTAAACAACTAAAGTCTTACGATTGCTAAGACTTTCTCAAGATACAGCACATGTTTTTGTTAAAGAATCTGTCAGAGTTTGACTTTTGCCTGGAACACAATACGGGTTGCTGAGTCCAGCAGATGGGGTGTTTGAGGGGTGCTGTAACCTTATTACCCCACTACTACTGGAAGTCTGGTGCTTAAGCTCTGAAAGCAGAGTGCAGATTGCTGGAGGAGCTATGCTAATAAACATAAGAACATAATCTCTTCTCATATGGGACCTGTTCCAAATCCCTAGTAATTTTAGTTGCCCTTATTTAGTGCCCAGTCTTGCTAATTTGTCAAGAAACCTTCCTATCCCAGGGAAGATCTATGATAACTGGGAATGAGGAGAGCTGCATTCAGTTCCTTTTTCTACCTCTTGTCTCACTATTTATTTATATTACGCTCTTCTAGGCAGTTACTGGTTTTTAGCATCTAACATAATGGGGAACGGATGTCAACTGAGACCTCTAGGTGCTACCATAATATACATAAAATCTAATAATGATGTTGGCAAGCCATCCACGAGATGTCGGAGTTGCGAGACAGAATGAAGGAGGAGACCAGTGCATTGAGGCAGATCTGCGAATTCATCACATAAAGGTGGTTGTTGAAATGATGGGACATAGGCTGCCAAGAGAATGTGTAGGAGAAGAGCAAACTGAGGAGAGAACCTTGAGGAATGGATTGTAGAGTTTGTGTGCATGCTGTCAGCTGCAGGATGCCATGGGCCAGGATACTGATGTTAATACCTACTTTTAAAAAAAGTCATCTTTAGCTTTCACCTGAACAGCAATAAGAGCTATGCAAAATGGATGTCTATTAAATGTACACTCACAACACATATGTCACTGTCTATCTCTATCATGTAAAACATTATACATATACTGGACAAAATAGCCATGTTAGAAAATAAGCAGTTCAGCCATAGAACATTGCCGTGTAAAAAAAAAAGCCACATTAGAAAAGAGTTGTCAATATAAACAAAACCTCTAATGTTGTCCTCTAGTGCACCAATGTTTATAAAAACAGTGCTTTATGCATGCCTGGTTAGTGGAGGCCTGGCCTGGGTTGGAGTTGGATTGCTTCTGCTTTCTTATGCTTTTTCTTATATTTAAAAAAGAAAATACATTTCAGTGCTTCACACAAATCAAGTTAGTGTATTCTGGGTTTCTTTATAAAAGCAGATCTAATGGTGTCTGGTTACCAGAATTTGATGAAACATAGCATGCAATAGTGGATGTAAAAGAAAGACATAGATGTAAAAGAAAGATATAAAATAAAGGCTGTATCGCCAAATAACTCAAAGTAAACCTCTGACAATTTCCTTTCAAAAGACTATTCCAATGGGAAACAGTTGAAAAATGTATGTTTAGAATGTCATGCTACATTTTTATACAGATATCAAAGGTGAATATTCCGGAGGGACTGACCAGTCTGGCCAATCTCTTAGAGAGAATCTACTTGGTTCTGAAAGAAACACTGACAGTATATGCCACTGAGGAGCGGAAAAAGTCAGTTGTGTAGATTTGAGAAAATGGGGTGAGATAGAGGGACAATAAATCTCACTTAGTCTGTATCCATTGAGCAAATAAGAAGAAAAAATAGTTGCTGCCTTTTGGACCTATTTCTTCAATTTGATCTCCTTAGCTAGCTTCTTATGGCAACTGTCAATTCCAAGAAGCACTGTAGCTATTTGTTGTCTAACATAATGTGAAAGTTTCTGTTATGATGGGATTTAGTGTGTGTAAAGGGTGCCTGGTTTTGTTCTAGCTAAGCAAATGTATCTTCATTATGAAAACCTTTAAAGACTATCAGAATGATTCTGCTTTTCCAAGATGCCATTTCCTGTCACCAGCTCTCCTCCCATCTTCCTTTACTGTTTAAATATCTTAAATTAGAATAATCTCTCCTATTAGCACCGATTGGATGAGTCATGAAATAATCAAATCCCAGCTGGGTGGTCCCACCATGGATCTGGCACTTACTCTGCTTGTCAGTGTCAGGTGGGCTTTGGATCTGTATAGACTTGTGTCTATTACAGCAACATCCATGTGTGGAGAATAAGATTTCCTGAAAAAATATAAACGAACTGAGGCTCCGAAGCACTGAACAGCACCAAAGTCAGCTCATCTGCTGAGCTGTTAGGTTACCATTCATTACTTGCAATTAACAGAAATAATAGGGTGTATGTAGTGTGTGTGGTTCTTACAGTTCTCTGCACTGAAGTTTGCTTTGCTAATGGGTATGTTTTTACTCTAATTTCATTGTACAGCATTATAAAAATGTAAAAATTAAGGAAAATAATTTCATTAGCATTTTTCTTCCATTACCTATCTGCCAGAAATAGAGTAAATCCTCTTAAATAAAATGGTAAAAATTGTGATTTTAAATCTATGTTTAAAATTATAATTCTTTTTTTAAATTTAAATCAGATTTTTATATACAGGTTGCTAGTATTTTACTTCACGTTTTATAATCTCAAATTGTTAAAGGCTGATGCTTTGTACTCCTTTCTTTAAATCATTTCTTCATTAGTAGAATTTCAGTTGCTATATAGAATTTTTCCACTGATAAATTTTGCTGTGATAAATCCATCAGTGTGAAAAAGCTGAGGACCATACTAACATCCCTAGAGTGAAAGCAATACAAACTCAAACACAAACCTGCTAAGCCATATTTGAAAGCAGCATTACTTTCACATACATTGAACTTTCACAACTCAAGAAATCTGAAATGCTTTGACCAATCTGTACTCTCCATCAGGGTTTGAAGTTTGTGGTCAATGGGAGTTGTGCTCCTTAAGCCAGTTAGGTGCTTTTGAAAATCCCACTTATAGTTGCCTAATTATGGGTTTAGAAGCCTAATTTTAGGATCCTATTGTAGAAAATTGTGGCCTGTGTGTATTAGCGTTCATAGTAGCGTTGCTAATTATTGACAATCTAAGTAAAATTTCATTAACACAGATGCAATTTTGTTTTGAAGTGACAGTGGTTCCATTCCAGTAAGAGAGAAGTTTTTCATAAAAATACATTTTTAGTCCATGAAGCTGCAAACACACATTCACATTGTTAACTTTAAGCATATCAGTGGTTTCACTGAAGTCCCTGTTCATATGAGTAGTTACATTTCTGCTTAGGTGTCTGCAGGTTCACCACCTTAATTTTCAGTATTTTGTTTGCTATAGCAATTTTGTAAAATTCAAATACAATGCCCTACCAGTAGTGGTATTAATATTTTTATATATCATATAGTTCACTGTCAGTTTTAAAGTTTAAATAACAATAATCAAATTAGTTTTAAAAACTCTCAACTATGAGTATCTCTGGAGCATATTAAACAGAAGCTACTTAAGTTAGACATTTTTTAATCAGCAGATCCAGATAACTTGCATGAAAGAGTTTTAAAAGAGCTGGCTGAGGAAGGGAATTAATGTTTTTGACTGAGTTTTGAGCACTGGGGTAGTTGAAGAAGACTGGAAGAAAGCTAATGTTGTGCCAATTTTTAAAAAGGTAAACTGGGTGACCTGGGTAATTATAGGCCTGTCAGCCCTGACTGGGATGATTTAGTTGGGGCTGATCCTGCTTTGAGCAGAGGGTTGGCCTAGATGACCTACTGAGGTCTCTTCCAGTCCTAATCATCTATAATTCTATTATTCTATCTATGGCGAGACAACCTACTGATTTTATTCCTTACTGTAGGCATAGAAATATATGTTCTCCATTTATGTTTTCTCACTAGAATTGACATCCTGGTCTCAGTTTAGCATGTATCTTACTTGTCATACACTCAAGAGATCCATTGTTCTTATTCGACCATAGTTTCATTTTTCTTTCCTACTCAGGACAAATGGACACAAATGAGGTAAATTCCAGCTGGGTGAGCCCTAGATATCAACCCAGTGTTTTAGTAGAAATCTGCTAGTAAACCTGACAGAGGTCTGTGCCTTCATTTTGGAGGAGTGAGCTAGAGATGTTGAGTTATAATTCATAATTCCTTTTTGAAGAAAGAGGGAGGGGAGAGATTCACTACTTATATTTTTCCACTATATTTTAGTAACATATTTTCATCTTTAAATGTCCTTTTCTTTTTTCACATCAGTTTCATAAATAATTTACTACATTTCTTAAAATTATCATTTGTTTCTTAATTTAGGCCATTTGTTCATAAATACACTTATATTTTCAGCCTAATTTAATTAAAGTTTCTGAGCAGTGTCTTGCCAATTTTCCACAAGGAATGGGCCCAAAATACTACTGTATACCTTTCATATTAAAGCATATTTTCAGGTATGTTGTTGTTTTCGATTCTGCTATACTGCGGGAATATTGGCAGGAGGGAGAGATACATATCTGAGATTGTCAGTGAATTTGAGAGCCTTTCCAAGTACGTCTTGTGGGGGAGGGGAACTAGTTCTTATATTTTGAATTTCTGGTGAGTGGCTTGATGCAGCTCTATTAATGACTGCAGCCTTTTTGATAAGGTGACAGCTGGTAGAATAATTTAATGGACAATTCTGCAAGCTTTTTTTCCAGAAACAAACTGTTCAAACTGCAAACAAACACTACTGGGTACAGAATCACACATTTCTGAGATGCTAATAGAAGTTTTGCAATTTATAATCCCAATAAGGAATGGCTAAATAGGCATTTTAGCCAATATAATTTATTTTTGTATCTATAGCCTTAAAATACCTTAGATAATAGTGCTTGTTGGTTCATGAATTTATTACTTGTAATATGGCAAGGGATATTTAGACACACTGGCCCAGTTATAGCCTATGAAGGCTTCTAATATCATAACATTTCACTCCAGGTTGGAATTTAGTTATTGATTTACCATGGAATCAACAGAAAATCTGCCAAAATCATGGTGTGAGAAAATGGAGTCAAGTCAATGTGAGTGTGCAGGTTTGGCTTGTTAGCTGAACCAAATACATCTCTGTCTCTATTTCACACACACACACTGAAATAAACAATATTCTTCATAACGAATGGCTCAGTGTGATGTGTTGCAAGAAGAAGTACAAACTCATATCAGATCAATGAAAATCAAACATAACCCTCCCTCTCCCTAGGATCCCAATTAGGCAAAACATCTAAGCATGAGTTTATCTTCATTCCTATTCAGCTAAGCATGTAAGTGCATGAAGTCAATGGGACAGAAGTTAGTTCTTAATGCCAGTCATGTGAGTAAGTGCTTTGCTGAACAAGGGTAGACTTCTGTATTGAGGTTCTGAATCAGCTAGAGCTGTGAGTCCAAGTAAGAGAGTCACATGTAATAACCAAAGCCCAGACAGTCAGGTGGGGGTGGATGTCAGGAGCTGTGGGAAGAAGTTGTGCTGTTGGTGAGACTGAAGGGTAGACATATCATACGCAAGGAAGGAGGCCCTGAGGTAAGGGTGAATTGGAGTTTGAAGAAGTGGGGACTGCTGTGGGGAAGTAGCCCAGGGAGTTGTATTATGTTTTGTGGCTAAAAGGTCAGCCATCTTAGCTGATGCTATTAGTGTCCCTGGGCTGGAGCCTGGAGTAGAGGGCGGGCCCGGGCTCCCCTCTTTCTGCCTCCCTTAGTTAATCGCTGAGATTGGGAGACAACAGAGACTGTGCCAGGAAGGATAGCTTCTCCTCACTGGCTTATGATGAAAATGGCTCAATAGGCTGTGACCTTGTCTCCAGAGAGAGAAGGGCTGCATGGAGGGTCACAGTGAGCCTCTGAGGCTAGTGAAATCTGCCAGGAAACGCAGGATCCACGAAGATAAGGACAGAGCTTTGTCACAATGGGTAACCCCTACCCCTCAGTCTGGCAGTTGCACAACACAGTGCAGTGTTCCTTAGCTGTGAAGAGGTGACTGGCGTGTGGTGTTAATCCAAAAATTCAGGGAAGAAAATACATTTCTAGAGTCCTTCTGTTTCCCTGTCCCTTTTGATGCTATTTGCCAGACACAGGGGGCCAGACTTTCTAGTGATGCTGTTGGGGTAAAGAGTGAGTGAATGTTTTCTGTGGTTTTGTGATCCTCTTCATTTGCTATCTTAGAATATAGTCTATATATAATAATAATATAGAATGGGGTCGGCAATCTTTCAGAGGTGGTGTGCCAAGACTTCATTTATTCAGGGCTTCGTGTGCCAGTCCAGAAGGGGTGGGGCTTTGGGCAGAAGGGGAAGAGCTGATGTTACCTGGGGACCCCCTACCCACATTGGGCAGGCGCCCCTTTCTCAGGCAAAACAGGCTCGGATAGCTGGAGGAGGTTGCAATGTCTTTATTCAATGCGACGTCGCATGCACGCAGCCCTGTGCTTCTCAGCCAAAAGCAGGGTGCGCGCGATCAATGGCCGGGTCGTTCTTTTTATAGCTTAATTACATCACTGGGCATCAACATTCCGCCACGTACTTGTTTGCACAAGGATACAAAGTAGAAAAAGTTTCAAAATATCCACATGCGTACTGAGCGTACTAGCTTGAAAAAAACCCCTCTTGCAAAATGTTATGCAAAGCCAAATACAGAAGCAGACAGAGCATACTAGCTTTAAAAAAACCCTCTTGCGAAATGTTATGCAAAGCCAAATACAGAAGCAGACAGGCTCAATCGGTGCTACTTCAAATTGCAGGCATTGAATCAGTCATATTACATTTCATATTACACTGAGAGGGTCAATCCTCCCTGCTTTGGGGTTTTCCCGCAGGCTACTGCCAACTGGGGTCTCAGCCCGCTGCCAGCCTGGGTGAAGGCGCTGAGTGGGGCAGGCGGGGACCCTGGCTGGCAAGGGGCCAGCAGGGGGAACCCCAGAGTGGGGCAGGCTGAGGGGCTCATCCCACCCCTCCTTTGGGGTTTCCCCCACAGGCTTCTGCCAGCTGGGGTCCCACTGCCTGCCCCAGTCAGCTCCTGCTGCTAGTCAGGGTATAGGGAACCCAGGCTGGCAGCGGGCTGGCAGGAGCCTGTGGGGGAAACCTCAAAGTGGCAGCAGGCTGTATGTTCAGCCCGCTGCCGCTCTGGAATTTCCCCCGCTGACCCCTTGTGAGCCGGAGTACCGCCACCTGCCCCACTCAGCTCCTGCTGCCAGCCTGGGTCTTGGGAACCCCAAGGCCATGGCGGGGCAGAGCTCTCCGCTGTGTGCCAGGGGAACTTGGCTTGTGTGCCACTGTTGACATGCGAGCCATAGGTTACAGACCCCTGATATAGAATTTCCTCTCTAATTGCCTCCTAGTCCTGTAAGTATAGTTCAGCAAACTTTTGGTGTAGCAAACATACAAGCTGGTTCTTCAGGTTTAACAGCAGGGCAAATGTGTTTAGTCGACATTTATAGCTCACCAAACCTCTCCACTCAGCAGTATGTTGAGGCATCACCATTAGCAGAAACATCTGTCTGGCGTAGATGTCTGGGAGTCCTCCTCAGTCCAGGAAAGCCACGTCTCTTTTGCATTCCAAACTGCTATGTTCTCCAAGTGATGGCCAACTTTTAAAGAAGAAAATGATGCCTGGTAACATGACCCCTGAAGGAATGGAAGCACACTGGCCCCTCGTTGCACTATAAACATTACAACATTTTAATATAAGTAATGCATGTATCTTACCTGCCTCAGCTTCTTCCTTGTGCGTGCCAAAAGTCATCTAAAGAAATGCGGCTGTAAACTTGCACTCCTGGTATTCTAGAAAGTGTCAATATTGTGGCTTTCAGCAGCACAGTTGCGTTATGCGGGGGGATTTAGGTACCTTCCAGGGAGAAATGAAAGCTACCCTTGACTTGGCAGGACATTATGATACCAACAGGGAAATCATGCCGGTGGTAGGGCAGGAGCAGTACCACAGAGATAGAAGAGGAAGACACAAAAGGATTGCGGAAGACTATGCTTCTTGACATAGGAAGGAGTCCAGAGTAATTCGTCTTTCTTAGGGAGCAACGAACTCTAAGGAGGGGTGAGGCATTCCTGCAAATAGACAGCCCAGGCAATGTGAGCATGCATAGACAGAACAAGATCATACACTCATGCAGTCCCTAGTCCAATTGGTGATGGAATGGTTTAAGGGCCCACCCGCACTGTGGGCCCTTAAACCATTCTACTCTTCTACAGGAATAGGCATAATCTCCTCCTCTTCCAACTGCTGCCAAGGCTGCTGCTGAGGTAGTGAATCCCACCCTCTGCCCTAACAGGGAGGAGCATGCTTGATGCCCTGGACAACATCCTCCACAGGTAGTCAGAACCCCTTGGAAGGGAAGCCCCAGAATATTCAGGATCGAGAACAATGAACCTGATCCAGTCTCTGTAGACAAATCTGTGTTTAGACACTCAACCATACACAGGAGATGTCCCTGTTTGTCCTCCCGCACACTATTCTGTGGCCATTTCCCACCTTGTCAACGGGATGAGGGAGGGGAAGGTTGAGGAGATTAATGTTTACTCTTCTTCTTGTGGAATTTGATTTTCTTCTTTTGCTTGGTTCATTTGTTCCTGTTACAAACTATTTTTAGCTGCATGTTTGATGTATGTAAATTAAAAGTTACTGTTCACTTGTGCATGAACCTTGTTTTCCAAATATGATCAACATGATACTTTCCAGAGGTTTGGAATGGGGTAGCAGAATTGACAGCACAGGTCTGTGATTTCTTAGAAGTCTGGTGCCACAGAAATGCAGACAATTTCATCCCTCGAACAGTCCCTCCCCTCATCCATGAATTTTGCTAATGTTAAACAAAAAAGAGAGAGAGAAGGGGGAGTTCATGACAATGAAATAAGATGTGAAATAATTTTTGCTTTCCAAAGCACTAGAATGAAAAACAGAAGACGAGATAAATGAAATGTCTTTATGGCTTCCTTAATGATTTAAGCAATAATATAGACAAGGGAAGCAAAACTAAATTAACATTAAAGGGAAATACTTCCATGCTGAGTGGACACAGCACAGATCTGTTTCTCAAAGCCTGTACACTGACAGGTACTTTTATAACCCCGTCCTCCCTTTTCCCCCTCCCACAAAAGTCACCTCTGAAAACCATGGGAGTAATGATGTAGAACACCTGATAAGTAGTGTGAGCAATGGCGCTGTGAGGAAGGAATGTGTGAAGTCCCTCCCAATACCTTACAAAAAATTACTTTAATGCAGAAGTTCTTCCCTTAAAACAACCCCAACAGAGCAGTTAACATAGAACAAAAACTCTGCTCAGAGATGCCCTTGAAGTGTGTTAAAATTCTCCTCAGAACAGAACTACAGCCAAAGCCATTAATCTTGAGGGCTCTTCCCCAGTTGTCTACTTGCAGTTAATGTATTGACATCGACTGCTGAGGATCGAAACCCACCGAACTGTTTTGCAACAGAAGCATGTGGAAATGCTCTCCTGGGCTTTCCAGCAGTACCATAATGTCCCTCAGCACAGTCCCAAGTCACTTTCTGGGTCCCTGCTGTTCCCTGATGTTTGAGCACACAGAATTACAAATTTCCTTGGCCCAATGGGAAACAGAAGCTGTGTGTACATGGGTGGGAGTGGACTGCCTGTACAGGCTTTGAGAAACAGATCTGTCCTGTGCCTGCTAAACGTGAAAGTATTTCCCTTTAGCCTCAAGTATATTGTGCAAGGCACAGCATGCCACAATAATCTGAACTGCATTGCCCATATTGGCATCCAGATGGATGGACTCTCCCCTTCCCCCTGCAATATAGCCCCAACTTCTTGAGCACCCTGGCATTACAGACCTATCCCATGTGTGAATATTCCTGTTCATGAACCGACTGCTGTGGTCCACAAAGCTTTGGAGAACTAGTGAATAGTAATCTTTGCAGTTCACATATTCACTGGCCCCCTTCAGTGGGCAAAGCATAAGATGTGTGTTCCATCAATGAACCCTGCACAATTTGGAAACCCCATCCTATAAAATCCTACAGTGATATAAGGTACTTGGGTTATGGCCACCACTGTTGGGTAGATCACAGTATTGACAGCCCAGGAAACCTGTACAACCATCATCCTGACAGTGGACTTCCCAACCCTGAACTGCTTTGGAATTGACTAATAGCTATCAGGTATTGCCAGCTTCCAGATGATGATAGTTACCTGCTTCTGCACTGGTATGTGTTTCTGAAATCGAATGGTCTGATGTTGGAGCAAGCTCCTTGCATAGCTTGATGAAGGTCTGCTTCCTCTTTCTGAAGTGCTACAGCCACTGGTCATCATCCTAGGTTTCCAAGACAATATAGTCCCACCACACTGTATTGGTTCTTTGGGACCAAAAGCGGTGGTCCACCCATGGGCATACCATTGCCATTCCAGCACTCAACACATCCGTTCCTTGTGAACACAGTGGATGTTCATTCCCCCACTGGGTCATCTTTCTTTGCCATTCAAATTTTTCTAGTCCAGTTTCATCCAGCGTCTGTTACTGCACTGTGTGAACATTTGTCTAGCAAGCAATAGACTGAGCAGAAATATGTTATCATACACTTGCTCCATGTCTCCAGTGCAGTTTGGAGGGAAACATGATGAGGAACTGCCATCACCAAATGTGTGAAGGTGGGATACAGTACCAGCAACACACAGCAAGGTGGTTCCTAGAGTGTCTCCTGTGACACTCCATGGCATATGAAATGGTAGTACTACCATCACATAGCAAAGAGGGACAATGTGGCTGTGATTACATACACAGGTGTGGGGTTGATGTGCTAGCAGCACCTGGACAAGTACCCAAGAAAGTGCACAATGTAAAACCTTGAGACTTTATTGCTTGAGCTTTGTTAGCTCAAAGACTGTAATGAACACACAAGTGCTGTGTGGTCCAACCATTGTGGAGGAAGGGTGCTGAGGGGTACACTTTAATTTGGGATAATCCTAGTGTGAGTCTCCTCGTTCTGATTTCAGTGTGCAGTGAAAACATCCTTTGAGAACAAGGCAGTGGGATTCCAATTTCCCCCTCTGGTACAATGTTTTTCTCTTTCAGTTGCAAAGTACCTTTCAATATTTCATTGTAGTAGTGAGCACAAATATCATCTGGTAATAGTATTCTCTCTCATTTTATAATTGCCTGGGGAATTAAGCTTTTTAAGGTGGTGTAATGTATTCAGATTTTTTATTGTACCAAGTCCAAAAATGTATTGCCAACAAAGATAATTTTAACATTTTATTTTACAGTCAGGGCAACATCATGCAGTATTTAGTTTTAAGAAGGTTCTTGATGCTGATAATTTGAGCAACAATTGTGTGGCATCAAATTTTCTGGCTTTGGATCCTGAGATGTGTGTGGTGAGGCAGTTCTCTGAGCAGCTAGATGGCTCCTATCTCCTTGACCCATGTTAGTCAGGATGCAAACTTGGGTATTTTCAGAGACTGCATTGGTTGCTTTGGCCCAGGGTGATCAGATGTCCCACGTTTATAGGAACAGGCCCAATTTTGGGGTTCTTTTCTTATATAAGCACCTATTACCCCCACCCTCCATCCCCATCCTTATTTTTTACATTTGCTATCTGGTCACCATACTTTGGCCAATAGTCTTCTCCTTGTGATGATGCATGGGATTTGTGCTGATGTTGTTAGATCAACCACTTATCTTTGATTACATTGATCATATGATGTATTGTGACTCTCCTGGGAACCCAAGCAGGAGCAGAAGTGGCAGGCTGCCCTTCAGTGACTTCATTTCTCTCTCTCACCCAGAAATGCCAGATGGTGGTTTTGGGCAATTGCCCGAAATTGACCTAAGGGTGTTCTCCTGGAATTTTGCAGGGCTGCATCTTATGTTTCTCTTGGGTAATGGGGACATTAGTAGAAGAATTAGTAAAGAGGCATGCACAGTAGGTTGATGACACTCAGCTATCTGTATTTTATCTGACCCTGCCAATGCTGTCAAATTCTTATGCAGTGTTTGCCAGAGACTGGAATATGGATAAGATGCATAAGGCTGGATAAGACATAAATGATGATGGTTGGATGGGAGAAGCAACTGGATGGTGTAGCAATGATGTTACCTGTTCCTTTAACTGAGAGCATGTCTCTATCCTGTATTATGAGAGATTTCAGTCTAGAGGGTATTTTTGGACTGATCACTGCTGTTAGACAATCATGTCACATCAGGGAATGTAAAGGCCTTTTTTCATCTGCATATGGCAATAATGCGGTGCCTGTTTCTTTCAGGTTCTAATTTTGCTATCATGATCATTGCTTTTGTCACCTTGAGATCAAATTATTGCAATGGGCTCTACAGATGAAAGGGAAGACTCCAAACTGCTCAAGCACAAGAGTGCCCATGTGGATTCTGGGGAACAAAACCCTTGTGTGAGGGGGATAGGGGGTGGGAGTAGCCAGTTTCAGTCTACGTCCTGGTATAATGGCTGTGGAGGGACTGTATTGTAGCCCCAAGGCCTGTCCCTGGATTGAGGGCATTGAATGTCTTCCCCTAACACTTCTTAGAACCCCACAGAAAACCTGATTCCTCAGACTTTTGGTGTGATGGGTAAATTTCACACTAAGCTTTTAAGCATACTAATACCAATTAGAATTGCTGTATGAATAAAATATGCTAGAAGGTTCATTTTTCATCCTCTGCATTTGATGGTTTAGAGTCTTTTAATATTATAGCATCTTGATTGATAAACTCTGGTGCATGTGGTACAAAGAGAAGTTTTTGTTAAGTTTACTTGGAAATGAAAAGATTTTTTTGCCTTGTTTTTTCTGGAGTGGAGTATTTATAAGCCTGTTAAGTTCTAAATCAAGTACGTAGCAATTTAGCTTAAAAGTTATAATTAAAAGATCAGTTTAACTGTCTGTTCAGTTTCATGATCCATGACAGCCTCTATTTGATAAACAGTACAACTGTTAATAATATAATGACTATAAATAGGAGCTAGGAAAATGACAGCATGATATATTTGCTTGCATGCTAATGAACATGGATTGTGTGGGCAACTGGATTATTTCAGACAGGGAGTACCATGAAGGGGGGAATTCAATTTTCTGAAAACAAATGCAGGGTTAATGTTGAAACTGTGAAAATGTAAATGGCAGCAACTCAGTGAAACATTGACCTGATGGTGGCCTGTAGAGCATAGGGTGCTAGCCAAGGACATGTTGTCAGATGATTTGTATCTGCTTTTTTGGCCAGCAAAAAGTGCAGATACAATAGTGCAGATTATAAATCTGTAATTGTTAATGTGCTAGACTGATGATGGGACCAATTCTCCCAAATATATTTAGATACAACCAGATATAACTGCAAACTCTGCTCTGTTGCTTTGGTGTAAATACAGAATAAGCCCCCTGAAACTAATGGAACTGCTCCAGATTTATACCAGAGGAACTGGGAGCATGATGTGTCCCAGAAGCTTTCCTATTATTGGCTTGCTCTTTTACTTTGGATGGGGGAGTTAACAGTAACATAAAAGTGGGGGTTGGGTGTCAGCCAAAGAAATACAAACAACATTTCATTGGGCTGTTCTCAGTTTATATTTAGATTAACATGAATATCTCTACATATATTTCCACATGGGGTGTTTCCTTAAAATAACTCCGTTCTCCTCGTCACCCAGGAGATGACTGTGGCGCTACTCCGAAATTAACGGGAAAAGGCACAGGGAGGCAGATTGGCTTTAAATTCATTAATACCTGGAACAAAGCTAGGGTTTAGTTCTGACTCTTATCTGACAGATTTTAAAAACCTATGCTCCTGTATTCATGGTGCAGTGTTGATATGCTTGCACATCAAGAACAAGTTTAATATTTGATTACTAAAAAAAGTGAGTGATTAGAGAGAGGGAATTCCACACAATGTCCCAAGTACTGTGACATGAAGGTTATGGGTTAAAGTCACCATTGTAAAGCAAGACTGAAGGGGGATTTAAATGGTGCATAGATGTCATGCCGGCTCTTTATATAGGAGTGAATTTCATTGTATGCAAACTAGGCCTGTCTGTCACCAGAAGTGCTTGCCAAGAGTGATGGGAGTTTTTCCTTTGGCTTTGGGGAGAGATAAGGCCCAAACTCAACACCCAGATGGGAATTTACATTTATAGCATCTATTTACCTAGGTACTTGTAGGACTCCCACCATCTAAGAATTAGAGTACCTCCAGACAATACATATTGATTGACAGTACTGTGAAATTAGACTGTGCCCCCGTCATTACACCTATTTAAAAATCAGACTTGCTAAATGTTTCTTGCCAGGGTGCACGAGCTATATTTGACATGATTTTACTTTCAGCATTTTTTTGTCTTGTAACAATAACAACATTATAATGAGGAATCTAAAAGTTGTTCCACGCGCAGCAATTGAGCGAAGACGGCTGGTTGTCAGGGCAACGGTAAGAGCACACTGTGAGCTGCCTTAAAAAGTCTTTTGCTGACTCTTGTCTTGCTGCTTTTTAATGGGTCATTGATGCTCCAAGTTAATTATCATGGGCTAGATAAAATGTTTTAGCTGGTTTGGTGCTTTTATTTGGAAAAAAATTAAACATTTAAACTCTCATACCACTCCAGCCTTGAGACTACATTTACTATTTTCATGCTAAATCACATTCTAGTAATCAAAGCAAATATTCAGATAGAAAACATATCCGTGGCACTCCTGTAGCATAAAAAGAGCCAAATGTAGTGTTGTCCCCTCTCACTCACAAATCATATTTACTGAGTCACATACCAGCATTTTAGTTATTACAGACTCACTTTTCTCTGTTCCTATTTACAGGCATGCCAAGTGATGTATGTCATTCTTCATTCCGGTGGCCTGTGTCTCTGCCTCCATATGGCAGTTAGATCTCCATACTCAGGTATCCACCTGGCCTTCCCAGCTCCCACTTCCAAAATCCCCCAAGCACACTCAGATGTTGTTCACCCCTGTGGAGCTGCCCTCTGGTGTGCAGTTGGGGCCCAATCCTAAGTCCCCTCTGATGTCTGCAAGAGCTGAGGGCACTCATCGCTGTAGAGGATCAGTCCCCTACTGTGCATAGCTCCCTCACTGTGTTACTGTGTTCAGGACTCTGTGCCTGTGAAGGCAGTTGTGGTGGATGTACCCCACCATCTAAGGCAGTGATTCTCAAATGTTTTTACTGGTGACCCCTTTCACATAGTAATCCTCTAAGTGCGACCCTCCTCATCCATTAAAAACTTTTTTTATACATATTTAACACCATTACAAATGCTGGAGGCAAAGTGGGGTTTGGAGTGGAGGCTGACAGCTCGTGACCCCCCATGTGAGAACCTCGTGACCCCCAGAGGGTCCCGACCCCTAGTTTGAGAACCTCTGGTCTAAGAAATATATGCCACACCATTTTACTTAATATTTGATTTCATTTGGTTAGTTTTAATTACAATAAAATGTTATCAGCAATTATTTAATACAACTAGATTTGTAACAGGATATACTGGGCTCCTTGAAACAGGTTTATGGCTTGGCACAATCCTGTTCAAGACAAAGGGCATCCTGGGCCTGAGAATCCAGAGGGCCACATGAGAAATTGTAGGCGGGGAAGCAGTGCCTACAGGGAAAAGGGGAAAGGAAATGAAAGAAGAGCTCCCTGCTCCTTGGAAAGAGTGGTGCTGGGGAAGAGGTGGCTAAACTTATTATGAGAGAGATCTGGTAAAAGGAGTAGCAGCTGGTGAGTCTGTTCTGGACAAACCTGAGAAGAAGCCTGGGAGGTGACTGAATGTGGTGAGAGAGAGAAGAAGAGGTGGTTCTGGAGAAGCATGACAAAGAAGTTTGCTCATCCGGGGTTGGGGGAGGGGATTTTTTTTTCTGGGCAATAACCCTGGGCATTGAAGCAGGGCTTATGGGAGCACTTGCTTCCCTTTATGGGCCCAAGGTGTGAGACTCCAGTAGTGGAAAGAAAGAAGCCCCTTTTCAATCCCCTGCATCAAGAGTGGAAGGTTTCTCAGATCCTTGATGGAGGGCCATTGCCTAGTCAGGGAGAGGAATGGCTTATTGATAAATATTGGCTTCCTGACTTCTATTTCCAAAACATTTCTAAGGCCTGGGCTACACTAGCGGGGGTGGGGTGGGGGTTTCAAGCTAAGGTACGCAACTTCAGCTACGTTATTCATGTAGCTGAAGTCAAAGTACCTTAGTTTGTCTTACCTGGCCATCCCCACGGCAGCGGGTCAACGTCGACGTCTCCCACATCAACTCTGCTTACTCCTCTTGGCGAGCTGGAGTTCCGGAGCCGACCGGAGCGCTTTCGGGGATCGATTTATCGCATCTAGGCGAGACGCAATAAATCGATCCCCAATACATTGAACACTACCTGCCGATCTGGGAGGTAGTGTAGCCCTACCCTAAGAAGCTTCAAACAAGCTTCAGTCACTATCAGTATATGTAGGGTTGCCAGGCATCCGTTTTTCAACTGCGCCTGATCGAAAAGGGACCGTGGTGGCTCCAGTCAGCACCATTGACCAGGCTGCTAAAAGTCCGGCTGGTGGTGCAGCGGGCCTGAGGTAGGCTCCCTGCCTGTCCTGGCTTCCTGCGGCTCCCAGAAGCATCTAGCATGTTTGGTTCCTGTGCGCAGGAGTGGCCACGGGGGCTCTGCGCTGCCCCTGCCTCAAGAGCCGCCTCTGCAGCTCCCATTAACTGGGAACCGCAGCCAATGGGAGCTGTGGAGGCAGTGCCTGTGGGCAAGGGCAGCACACAGAGCCCCTGGCCACTCTTGTACCTAGAAGCCAGTCATGCTGGCTGCATCCGGGAGCAGCCTGAGGGCAGCACTGTGACAGATTTATGTTACCAGTCTGCCTGGGCCTCAGTTGATCAGGCTAAGGTCACAGGATTGTTAGGGGCGGAGATGAAGGAGCGTACAAGTGACTAAGTTTAAAGCTTTTTAAATAAAATAATAAAATAACAGCAGAGAGTGCTGGGGGTTTCCCACGTCACTCTGAGAAAGTTAGTGCCCAAGCCCTAACCCACTTTCATACTCACACAAACACAACTTAAGGCTGGCCAAGCCTGAGTGTAATGTAAGAAGAAGAGGGAGAAGGGTGGATGGAGTTCTGCCCTGTGCACAGGTCGTCCAGGGTCCATTGTAGATCTCCGACCTGTTCTGGTCCTTGGGAGGATTTTTAAGCCCTTTGTTCTTCTGGGGGCGATCTATTCAAAGACCTTTATCCCCTGTGCTCTTTGTACCAGTCCAAACCGGCTTCCTGTTGCTTCCTCAGCTGTCCCAAAACACACCAGCTTCAGGGACAGGAGATAGTTGTTTTCCCATTTGCTGACCTTTGCTGTCTCACTTATTTTTGCAGCCCCTGCAGTTCTGCTCCGTTACTCTCCTTTCTCACAGCTGGGCAAGGTTGGAATCTCGGCCCCCGTTTTTCTCGGAAGGTAGCAGAGAATCTGTTCTGTGCCATGGACTCGGGCTGGAGTCAACCTCTTATCTTCGGGGCAAGCCTGAGTTTCGAGTTAACCCGTTCCCTTCTCGCTCTCCCGCTTCAGTATCTCGTATCTTGCAAAGAAATCTTTCATTCCGCTCTCATACCTTTAACCCTCCCTGAGATCCTTTCCACCAGATACCAAAGCCTTAGCAATATATAACACTGGTGCTCACCCTGGGGACCACCTGCGGGAGGTGGTTATATTGTGACAGCACCACCTGGAGCCTGCACCCCCAAACCCTCTCCGGCATCCCAACCCTTTGCCCCAGCCCTGAGCTCCCACCCACACCCAAACTCCCTCCTGGAACCCACATCTCCTCCTGCACCCCAAACCTTTGCCCCAGCCCTGAACCCCGTCCTGTGCTTGAACCTCAAGGCCACAGCCGGGAGCCCCCGCCTCCACCCCGGAGCCCTCATTCCCGGCCTCACCCCAGAGCCCACACCCTCAGATGGAGCCCTCACCCTCTCCTGGATCTTAACCTCCTGTCCCACCCTGGAGCCCCTTCCCACACCTTAAACTCCTCATTTCTGGCCCCGTCCTGGAGCCTGCACTTTCTGCCTCAGCCTGGTTAAAATGAGTGAGGGTGGGAGAAAACGAGGAACAGAGGGAGGGGGAAAGGTGGGAGGTGCCTTGAAGAAGGGGCAGGCCCTAGGGGTAGGGGTGGGGCAGAGGTGTTTGGTTTTGTGTGATTAGAAAGCTGGCAACCCTACGAATACGTATGATATATTTTCAAGTTAGATTTTTGCTTTTTAATAGACCAAAAATTCATGTAATATTGTTGCTGGTTTCCTAATAGGCAGTGTAGCAGAAAGAGAAAGCCTGAAGCATACGGCCAGGGAAAGGCCTAAGGCCCACACTTAAGCTGAGCCCTGCTGATATAAAGCAAAGTTAGCAAGAGTCAGTGTACGAGCAAAAGTCAGGCCCCGTGAGAGCACAGATGCTTACTTGCAGGTTCACTGTCTGATACATGCACTTGGCAAGAATAGTCAGCTGGTGTTACAAAACCACAAACCCTCCTAAGCACTAAGTATTCACACATTCCAGAAGAGTGGTGCCAGAACACTCCCCCAAAAAGTTATGGTATAAACACACTCCCCAAAGATGATATTGGGGCACACTGATCCCTCCTAAACACAAGGTTAGGATGATGGGGTGATGGATAGAGATGTTTAGGAGGATCGCAGGAAGAGTGTCTTTGTCTGGCCAGTGGGGGAAGGGCACATCCCACAACTCACTGGGCCTTGTAATGAACATACACGTGTAAGTGTCCCTGTAGAGCCTACCCAATGCTAGGACTGTGCTTCATTAACAATAAACTTGGCTGAGCGCCTTCGCCACTGAACCGAGTCTGTGGTCTTCTTAGGCAGGTCAATTGAGGTCTGCGGTACGGACTATCTGGCCAGAGCTGGTGCAGCATGCAGAAAGAACACACACGCAGCCAACAACTGACGATGGGCTGGTTTACCTTTGTGGTCATGAGTAGACATTCTGACTGAGTTTTCCAAAGGTAGGCTGTAGTAACAATTCCATTTGGAAGAGAGAAAAGATCAAAAAGTTATGGCCTTGATCCTGCAAACACCCATGTGCATGGGTAACTTTTACACACGGGTAGTCTAATGAGTTCAGTTATCTCCTCACATTTGTAAAGTTACTCACACACTTGAATGTTGCAGGATCAAGGCCTTCATTTGTGCTTGCTTGTTTTGCAATCAGATCAAAAGTTGGCACCCTGTATAGACTTGTTTTACAGTTGAGAGTTTTTTCCCATCACAACTACAAAATAGACTGCTTGTGCCATTATTCTAAGCCTCTGATACTGAATGTATATTGGCCTTTATCTCCTAGTAACTGAAGTTTAGGCCTCTTTGTCTCACTTTGAAAGTTATTTTATGCCCACTTAGTTTTTACATTTAAAAAGCACTCCATCTGTGTATATCCCTATCCTAAAGACAATAACTTCTGTGACCAAATGCACCCTGATAGTCACACTCTGCACACCATTGTAATATAATCTTTGTACAAAATATTGCTGGTCAGTAATATCATGTTGAAAATTCTGCACTAACATTATATGTAAAGCTATGAATGTAAGCTGAAATCATAACTGAATTCTGTTTACCAGACAAGTCTGTGGTGTGGGTAAACCTTTTTCTTGAAGACAAAAGACAAGCTGATGCCCTAGCCAGGTGTCATCAAAGTTGATTAGCAATCGCTGGTGAAGTGGCCACTCTTTGGCAACTAAGGACAGCAAGAATAGATTGATTTGCATTTTAACAAACAACAACAACCTCTTTCATCAGGAGCTTCCCACTTTGATTTCTTTCTGTTTTAGCGGTGTTATTATTGAAAGCCCCAGGCACAGAAACATTAATTTAAAGTCACCTGTAGAATTTTCTTTATATGCAGTCGTATGGCACTTTGAACTAAACAAAAAGTTCAGGGGCCAGGTTATGTTAAATAGTACCTTACTCTACAAATATCACCACTGAAGTACTCACACTATTCAACATGATTACAAGGGCTGGAATCTGGCCCTCAGTTAACCAATGTGCATGCTATGATTTTAACTTCTTAAACTACTATTACTAGCCCATCTGATGTCATTAATTTTTCTGCAGAGCTCTCCGCTGAAATCAATATTGCTGTTTTGAAAAACCCTTATCTATCCCTGATTGGCCAACACAGAGCATTGCAACATAGAATATATGAAAATTTAGGGTTGGAACAGGCCTCGAGAAAGGTCATTTAGTCCAGCCCCCTGGTCTGAGGTGGGACCAAGTATACTTAGATTATACCTGCCAGACATTCGTTTAACCTGTTTTTAAACCTCCAATGATGGTGATTCTACAACCTCCCTTGATAACCTGTTCCAGTGTGTAATTGTCCTTGTCAGGAAAAGCTTTCTAACTCTATCCAATCTGCTTTACTGTAGATTAAAACCATTGCTTCTTGTTCTAGACTTTGGTAGACATGGAGAACAATTCACCACCATCCTCTTTATAACAGCCTTTAAGACTATCAGCTTCCTCCTCAGTCTTTTCTAAATAATCTAAGTATGCCCAGTTTTTTGAAAAACTTTCCTCATAGCTCATGGTTTTTTAAACCTTTTATCATTTTTGTTACTCTCTTCTGGAATGTCTCCAGTATGTTCACATCTTTCCCGAGGACAGTACTCCAGCAGAGCTTCAGTAGTGCTGAATATAGTGGGACAATGACCTCCCATGTCTTATAAAACACTCCTGTTAATACATCCCAGAATGATATTAGCCTTTCAAGTTGTTGGTTCATATCAGTATATGATCCACTATAACCCCTAAGTCCTTTTCTGCAGTAATACTGACTGCCTATCCAGATAATCCCCATTTTTTATTTGTGCATTTGATTTTTCCTTCCTAAGTGCAATACTTTGCACTTTATTGAATTTCATCTTCCTGAATTCAGATCAATTCTCCAATTTATCAAGGTCCTTTTGAATTTTAATCTTGTCCTCCAAAATGTTTTCAAACATCTCCACAAATGGGGTTAAGTATCTGAGCAAATACTGATGCGTGGTTAGGGTTTGTAGAGTTTTGAATACTTGGCCTAATACTAATCCATTTAACAACAATCAGGAACTAATTATTTGTCAGCTTCTTAAAAATTATTGCAGCTATTTGAAAATAATGACAGTACTGTACTAGCATTTTTTCCTTATCTTGGGCCAGTCCCGTGTCTGTTACATGACTGGACTCCTATTCGTGAGTGGGGTATTAATAGAAATAAGGCAGTGTTTATCAAACTGGAGATCTCCCTCTGGATTTGGTACCAGACAAATCTGGGAGGGGTGGTGGGGCAGGGACAGCAAAGATAGGGGAAAACTGCCTGACTTCATATCCACTTTGCTTCCTTATTGCAAATGTGGTCTGTGGGTAAAATGGTGGTTAGCTCCTTCCTTTCTTTCTCCTGTTGCAACCTTTAACAGAGCAGGCCACAGAAGTAGATCATGTGTCCATAGCTAACCAAGCAGCATAGCTGCCTGGACTTGGGGTGTCTTACCTGGTCTCAGAAATACTCTGCACATGTACAAGAGCACAT
Organism: Dermatemys mawii; assembly: GCA_007922305.1. Lineage (NCBI taxonomy): Eukaryota > Metazoa > Chordata > Testudines > Dermatemydidae > Dermatemys > Dermatemys mawii. Next base: position 929,222 of record ML677384.1, on the reverse strand, counting down.
GTTAGGGCCTTGGAGCCACCACTAGACTCACCTCAGGCAGCATGCAGCCTTCTGGTGAAGGGCATAACGAGGAGGCAACTGAAAATACCCCAGGAAAAGTGAAAAAATGAATAAAACTTAGAAAATGAGGCCACAGGATGAGAACAAAAGGAAGGAGATGTGGAGAGAATTGACAGAAAAAAGAACTAGTGATGTTGTAGCTGTTTCTGGTCAGGGCACGAGAGGATACGGATCAAGGAGGGGAGTTATCTGGTGAAAAAAGACTTAGAACCAGTGCATTATGGCAGTGGTTCTCCACTCGTTTCAGTCCACCAATCACCAGGCCAATCAAAAAATGTTCATGGACCACCTCCTTTTTTATTTATTTATTTTTTTGTTGAGACATGATTAAAAAGAGCAAACATATTTTGGTTTGAAATTTATTTATTTCTTAGACAGAAATAACTGACAATACAATGCGGTCTCATCCTAGATGATGCTATGGATGACACGCTGCATGCTGTGAACATGGCATAAAACAGCCTAACAGCAGCGCCTGCTCACACTATCTGACTTTGGACAATATTCGTGTGAACCACTGAAAAAGTCACCATGGACCACTAGTGGTGACCAGCTGAGAACCACTGCATTATGGCAAGGTGTTATGGCAATAGATTACTTACACTGAGTAAAGTGGTTCATTTTTAGAATCTCCCCATCTGCAAATCTTGAATGGACTTTGCTTGATATTCAAAAAATAGCTTCAGGATCCTAATGTTTTGGCACCAGTATGTTTTAATGATTAGATGTGTTCCAACAGATTGATTCTCTAACTTAAGAGAATGCTAGCAGTGTCAAAGGAATGCGCTTTCCTGTTTTAGAAAATAATTATATGCTTCAGATACTTAGAACTTGCTCAGATGGGTGCACTCTGCTTCTCAGTTTTGGATAGTCAGGGTTGCTTTCTATTCAGAATGCTTTTCATGCACAGTAGTCCAATATTTTGACACAGACCAAGCTGTGGTTTTGTTATAAAGCAGGATCCTATTTTAAGGAGGACTAATTGATTCACCTTTTAATCAGGCAACCTCTGAGTTTTAAAAGAAAATGACCAATTCTGTTCAGCTCCCACAAGATATTAAAAGTTTTATATCTCAGAATATTTAGTACAATTTTTGGAAGATTGTTTATCAATTCACTACTGAGAACAATTTTGGCTTCTTAATAAATCTGCTGAGTAGCTGGGATATGGGATGGAAAACATTTGTAATTTATCTCCCTATGATATTCGGTAGTCCATGGGAGAGGAGACTAAAGCTTTGGGCTCACTTTAGCATTAACATACCAATTGCTTTGTTCATTTTAAATGACAGACTGATGACTGGTTATTATACTAGCTCCATTCCAGTGATCAAAATCTCTGCAAACTTGCTCAGCTTTTCTATTAATAAAGTGATTACAAGAGTTAATTCATTTACACTCGGCAGTAATATCCTGGGCTCTTTAAAAATAAAATGGAATGCACAATCATAACCTCACACAAATCAAATCTGAATCTGATCCTCTACCCCGACTCTTCACATCAGCACATCTCTTCAAAATATTCTTTTACTGCTCCATCAACATGCTATTTATTGTATTGCTTTGTAGACATGGTTATTATAGATTTCATACATTTTCCCACACGCAGGGGTTTGAGCTGTCAGCTAGGAAGTTTGAATAGAAAGGCAGAAATGATGTGGTTAATAACAATGCTATGCCGGCACTCTACAAATTGTGTTAAATATCCCGAGATATAAAATTGTATCAATATCTTGTGTGAGCTGAACAGAAGGAGTCATTTTCTTTCAAAGCTATTGTTTTTGTAACTAGAAGACCTTTTTATTTAGTGGGTTAATCTCTGCTCACTTATTAGTCCTTTTCAAAAGGTGTTTGGTGTTTTCTGGTGTTTAAGCCAATGGGGCTTTAATGCTTTCTCCTAAAATTACCAAATGATGTCTAAGACCTAAAGGCAAAATTTTCAAACCTCTGTGCCCAAATTTAGGCATCTAAATAAAAGCTTTTTCAGAGATGTTGGGTAGACTGTAGCTCCCATTTAATTCGCTGTGATTTGTGGGTGGTCAACACCTGAAAAGTCAGACCATTTCTATCTGTTAAGGCAGGGTCAGCATGAAAAATACTCTGTTAGGGCAGAAAAATGTATCTCAGCTTCATTAGAAAAGGAGACATATTATATCAAAATATCATGCTGATCATTATCAGTTCAATGTAACAAAACAACAATTGCTGTTTAGCAAAATAACACCAGTTCATCCCCATCTTTAATCCATAGTGTCTTAATTATATGGATAATCTTATATATATGGATGCAAGTGTAGGCACCCAGCTTTGAAAATTTTGGCCTCAGTAAGAAACCCAAACATCAAGAGTGTAGTGGTGGTGTTTTCTGGTGTATTAAAGATGGTCGTGCATTCAGTAATAGCAGAAAGATTTTTGCCAGACTTATGCCGTTCTGCTATCCTTGAACACAATACAGACCTAGCCTAGCTGAGGAATACAATTTCATTCTTAAATGATCTGCTTAGATACCTAGCTGACACTAATTTCCTCAGAAATAATGAGGATCATTAATGATTTGAGAGTGGTTAGGTAGTCATCTGTCAAGGACTGTCAGAAGTGGACCTCACCCCATCTTTTAGTAAAGAAGCTATTCTATGCGTGCTTTTTCCCCCTTCTCTTTTTTTAAAGACACTTCAGAAATTGGCAGGCTTTCCTCAGCTTCTATATATAAGTAAGGAGGAAATTAGTACTCTACAGATTAAGTATGGGGATGAACTACTAAACAGTAATTGTTGTTTTGTTATATTGAATTGATGATAATCAGCACCATATTTTCTTTGATATGTTTCTCCTTTTTTAATCAAACCGAGATACATTTTCTGCTGTAACATGGTATTTTTCATGCTGATCCTCCCTTCACATAGTATTTTTCATGCTGATTCTGCCTTCACTATAACTTTATTACTATAGAACATACAAACTAAAATAAAAAGTGAAAGTTCCATTTTAAAACTATTTGACAGTCAAATAATACTTGTGTGTTCTCCTGAAGCATTTATCATGCTGACTGCTCAGTAAACTAATTTGTAGGAAAGACGAACACATTCTTTTACTAACCCTTATTCCCCAAAGGACCTGACAAAAATGTTCTAGCAAATGAACATATGATGTCTTTTGAAAAAATTACAGTTTTCCCACCTGCTGTGCTTAATTTCAGGATAATGTTTTCAAAATGATGCTTTTGTCCATCCACCATTCTGTGCACACTTTAATCAAAACATTTAGGGGGAATTTGCCCTCATATATAAAGAATCTTTGATCTCTGACTTGCTGTTAAGTGTTTTTTGATGAGCAAGTGTTTAAGCATTTTAAAGCTTATTTCCAGTTTCTCTCTACAGACAGCAAATGGAGAAGGAAGAGCAAATGAGTTTATTTTATACATGCTCAATCAGTGTCTGAAGCTACATGCAAATATGGTTTCAATAGAGTCTCCCCTCCTGTTAGCCTGTGTCCTGGAGTAGCCAGCTGCATTACATTTGCCCTGATTGCTGTCAGTATGCAGCACAGCACCAGCATATCCAAATAGACCTCATATGAACGGTGTGCATGTCACCCCTGAACTGTGGGTCACATAGTCTCTGAGTTACTCCAGGTGATCTTTGGTGGTTATTGTTTCCTGTCAACAGTGTAATCACTGAGAGCTGGATGATCATGGTACTAGTTGGGTGGGATATCTGAGTTAATCTGTTAACATATCTTAGCCTGTGTAAGTGTCCTTGTCGCTAAGCATTTTGGGGTGGTAGTTTTCAGTACCTACCACATGGTTATGTTTCAGTGGTATTGAGAGTATGTGACCTCCTACTGGAGCCTGATGCTTATCCACTTGTCCTATGTCTGTGCCTGACAGCATCTCTCAGCAGTAACAATAATTTGGTCACTCGCTGCATGATGCTCAGTTTCCCAGATCCTGCAGAACTTATGACTGTAATTGATAGGATGCTGGAGAAGGAGTTGTCTGAGGAGGTTGGTGCTGTACACTGAAGCCAATTTCTTCCCTGTTCTTGACTGTATGTGCCAGTGATGGATTTATAATAGGACACATGCTTCATGAAGCTGCCCATCTGGATCCATTAGCATGCTATTGCTGCCTTATTTGCTCATATCAAGAGGATGTGGCTGCGAAGAGGAGCAAATCCTGAATGTGAATTCACCGACATGCTGCAAAGTGTGCCGCTGATGTTCTCCAGCTCAGTCAATGGCAGACAGTACAATTGTTACTCCCAGTGGGCACACTGGCACCCCTGTCCTGTCATTGCTGATGTGGCCCCATCTACCACAGGTGCTTTTCTGGTGTTGGCATGTATTCAGTGTCTGGCCTGAAGTATATTGGTGGACCACACATTCCTCTGAAGTGTTTCCATGGAGTGAACTTGTCTCAACTTAGAGCTATACTCACTCAAACATTTGAGTGGTGTTTTGAGTTTGGTAGGTTGCGGTTCCAAGGGTTCCTCGATAATTTCTTTTCCTCTCTTCCTCTTGTGATTATTCCTAGATTGCTATTGTAGATTTCCTATCTGTGTGAAGCTACAAGGCTTTCTTGCCATTGGTATGATGCCACATACTGATTGGGCCAGCTGCTACATATTTCTCTTCCCTTTTAAGTATAGTTGGCTACCTTTCCCCTTCATTCCTTCCCATCAATCTCAAGGCAACATTTGGCTTCTGGTTAGCTAGTTGTTCAAAAGCCATCGTGAAAAGTGCAGCATAGCAATGCCTCGTGAGTAAAGGAGTGGTTACTCTGGGAATGTGTCATCTCTGAATGCCACCGGATTTTAAAGTTGTCAGCGCGTTGGAGGGGTATGAGCCTCTTTCTTTTGGAGCACCTGCTCTGTGAATGGCTGAAATACAAATTTGGATGTGGATATTAATGTTGTGCAGGTAGCAAAACTGTCACTGGTTCCAGTTCTTCCCACGGTGTTATGTTTTGTCTCACAGTATGACACTGTGTTACACAGCATTGTATTACATCTGGTGCCTTATTTAATAGGGTTTTGGTGAATAAGCCAGAAATGAAACCCCAGGTAGCTTTTGAATTGAAAAATACATCAACAACTTGCACACTAGTTTTGTGAAGGTGAGGTGTCTTTTTTTTTTTCAACACAGCATTTGGTCTCCATAGCACTTAATTTGTCTTCGTTAGAGAAGAGATGCTAATAGTCAGGCACTGCTTGTCCACATGAGTGAACTAACAGATCTTCACTGTATGCCACTGAGGAGCCTATGGACTTGGCACAAACATGCTAAGAATTCTTAATGGAGAAGAAGATTTCATATTGCAATAGTCTCTTGTTATTTTCTTTGCGTATGTGAAATGTTTAACAAGCATAAATATTGTCTGTCTTGGAGGTCAGAACTCATTCATCTTAATCTATTAACTCTGTTCCTTTCAAATCTCTTCCGTCAGCTCGGGGTTCTCAGACATTAGGATACTATCAAAGCAATAAGTGTTCACAGTTCCATTAGCCTTTCAATCTTTCTTTCCTTCTGGTTCTGTGGGTTTCTCTGTTACTGTACTGGTGGCAAAAATTGCATTGATCACAGCAGATTTACTTCACCCTATGGCTTGCAGAAGATGATAGCAGCTGTAGTTGACCATCAATAGGCATCAATTTGGATTGTAAGAAAAGGGTTAAGAATGGAAAATGAAACAGTAGGCTGTAATATGGAGAAATGCTTTAGGAACTATTTGGGGTCAGATTCTCTGCTGCATGCAGGTTCTGCTAGGATTAGGGCTGTCAGGGTGCCAATGACAAAGCCTTTGTACTGGGTTGCAGCAGTTGCTCTAGACTGCTCAGCAGGCTGTAGCCCCATAGTGACCGTAGGCCAGCTCAGGATATCTGAGCCCATTTTGCTCTGGCAACTCTTTTTCCTGCCTCCAACACACTCCCTGTACCCAGGGCTAAGGGGAAGGAGGTCTAAGAGCCAGTAATTCTGTCTTGGTCTGCCAGAAACGCCCTGCTCCCACGACAGTACTTAGGGAGTGGAAAACACCCTCATGTGCTAACCATGCATCCCAGAGAGAGTAAATCAAGGCCAAGAATCTGACTCTGTATGTTTCCCAAAGAGAGCAAATCAAAGAGTATTTTAAACTCTATATCCAAAGCTACTGAGTTTCCTCTGGTGGCCTAACAGGGTCCAAACTCTGTGGTCCCTCATCCAGCAAAGTTTCCATTGACTTCAGTTAAGGACTGCAGACTTTGGCTCAATAGAACTGTTAGTTTTAAAGATGTACATTTTATAACTCTCAAAAGTGCACTTTTAAATCTTGAAATAACATGGCAACTGGCCCCACTGAAGCGGTCTCCAAGGAAACACTATCCACCCCTCTTACTTCCACCAGTGTAGCAGCATATTAGAAATGGCAATGTCACTGAAGACGTAGTTGCTTCAGCCTATTAATGTTCCTGCCAGGTCTCGACTGAATGTGTGGCTGTGGTGAAGGGGTTTGCTGGTATCCGAATGACAGCATCAATGGCCATATTTACCCTGAAATAAAGGGTGGAGTAGCATAGTGCAATATAATATGAAGCTGCATGATTATAACATTCGTGGACGCCATCAGGAGTCCAGGAAGAGTTTAAACACTTCTGTGAAAGGAGCAGTGTACCCCGGAGGGTAGAAGGGCATTCATCAGAAGTTAAATGTGTGCAGTATATAGGAAATTAAATGCTTTGGTATACAGTGCACGTTTAATTTCAAAGAACCAGTAAAAAGCAGGCGGAAGCAGGGATTTTACAACTGTAGTAATTGGCAGGAACATGTTATTATTTACAGTAGATGAACAGCATTTCCAAAGTAAATGATATAAATGCCATGCATCAGAACAGGTATCTGTGCTTTATACTCGAAGGTGTAACTGACGTCAGCCTGTATGCCACAAGCAGCACAGAAAAAAAGCTGCTGTTGTTAAAAGGATCATGGCTTCCTGGGTTCTCCCAGCTCTGTTTTTCCAGCTTTGGTTCTCACTCATTGTTTCACTGTAGATTTGGAAGGACACCAGCCCACTGACCTCCTCGTGAATGCAGAGCAGCACTTTGCAAGGCTTTCTGGAGTGCTCCACCAGTAGTAAAGAATGGGGACACGTTGAGAGAGACTCCCAGATGGTTTGCAAGGGAGCCCTAGTGGGTTTTCAGGGGAAAGGAGATGAAACCAGAACATGAATGAACACCAGAAAAGAGAGAGGAGAGAACCACAAGCAAAGATGATAGGAAGGACAGTGTGCGGGCAAAGAGTTGACAGAGAAAGAAATGAAGATAAAAGCTTGTGACGTGTCCCCAGTTTATACGTCAACTTACAATGCAGCCTGCTGAGTCTGAGGCCTGGCCAAAATACTTTTTTTTTTTTTTGGTACCATTTTACTATTTTGTGTAGTAGGCATAATTTTTATACTGAAATAGTTAAAACATGGTGTGGACAGAGTTCTATAGCTATAGTTTATTTCAATAACTAAACAGATATTAGCACCCTTATTTTGGTATAATTGCTGATAGTAGGGAGCTGTACCATTTTAACTAATTACATCTGTTTCAATACTGTGGCACAGAAACTATAGACTGAGGGAGTGTAAATTGATGTGTCATATAAAGCTGACTCTGCATAGGAAATATATATTTCCTATTCTGGTTTTAAAGTGCACCAATAATCATAAAAATAATTATAAACATATAGTGATATTGACCAACACCAAAATGTGAATCTTTTCCTTACCCAGGACACTATCTCTTCTACACTTGCCAGTCCACTCAGGGTAAAATTCACCACTGTGCAGACATGCAGCATGAGACTTATGTATAGTTTAAGTCCCACTCATTCCCCATTTTGAGGGTTTCAGTGTTGCAGAAGCCTTGTGCTAACCATCTGCCCAGGGCTGAATTTCACCTTCATTTCATTAGACTATTCCCGGATGTTCAGTTCACCCACCAATTTCCAGTGTTAAATTAGTTGAAGACTCAGTGTGTACCTGCTTGACTTCAGGTAATTTATTAAATACCAGTTCGAAATACCATATCGTCTATAAAAACAACTTTCAAAAACCACAAGCACTTTTCAAGGCTAAGCATGTTAACTCACACTTCCATCTTTTCTACTGGCTTTCATACTGTAAAATCACTGAGTGCTCGATTCTGTCTGTCCCTCTGCGTTGGTGCAAAGGAAAAGGGATAAGGGTGCAAGGAGCCTTCTCCTTCTTGCTCCCTTTGTTCAGAGGTCAAATTGGGAAGGGAAGAGGAAGGGAAAGGAGGCAGTAGTACTTTTCCAAGTACTGCCTACCCAAGCTCCACTCACTTAAGATGCCCAAATGGGACACCATTCTCAGTAGATTGTGCATATGTGCAAAGTATCCTGGTTTTATCAGGCTTGGCTTCCCCTCACTGGGGCACAAATGCCCTTCTGGACTTGGCTCCTTCTTGACTGGGGGCAACGAGAAATAAGTTATGGTATCTCCCAGGTCTACCCATTTGTGGCACCAAAACAAATGGTTTGGTCACCACAGTCTTCAGTTATCCTCTCCTGTATGTTTGTGCTATGAAATAGTTCACATTGTGGACTTTTTAAAGTGCCATCGCTGTCCTTTAAGTTAATGTGCCCTGAAATAAATGGGGCAAGTCACACTTCTTATTTCAGGCTCTCTGCAAACTCAGACAGATACTTCTGCTGTGGTTATCATCTTTTTGATGTCTTTTCTTTGCAACCATAAAATACTTTTTAAAAATGGAGAACAAGGAAGCAACTTGGGAGAGATGCTTGTTCACTGTATTTATCCAGTTCAAGCTCTGTCTATGCAGGACCAAGCTCAATCTCAGGCCTCGTGTTCCTGGTGCAAAAGGACCAGAAGAACTGCAGCGCTGCTAAAATCTTGTGATTTTTTTTTAACTGAAATTAATAAGATTTTGACCTCTCCTGCAGGGAGTCTCACTATGTTGAAAGAAGTTCTGGCCACCATGCAGTGTTTCAGACCGCCCAAGAAATCCCTTCTCTGATTAGGTGTCTACCTCATTTCCCTGCGTTTTGGGGAAGAACAGCCCATCAGAGCTGCTGCAGTTGGCAGGGAGTGCTGCCTCTCCCTTTAGGAGCTGATACATTTTACAATAGCATGGAGATCAGTGAATGCCATTTTCACAAAGGAGGGAAAGGAGGGAGTAGAAACTATGAGGGTGCCTCTTCCCTTCTGCCCCTGCAACAGTAGACTGGAAAGAGTAAGTAGAGGACTTCCATTGGAGCCACGAAGGCCTGGAAGGAGAAAGAATCTCTATAACAGTAAGAGGATCAGAGAGGTGCTGGGGGGCAAGGAGCAGAGGTGGTTCTGGACAAGGGGCACAGAAGTAATTGATGTGGAGTAAGGAAGCACAACAGTGATGTGGCGGGGGGGCACAGAACTGATGTGTGGCCGTGTGGGTAAAAGAGGGTGGGTGACAGAATTAAACACGGTGTTTCAGGAGAATTGAGGGGATTTCAGGAGAAGCTGGAAGTTCTGCACACGCAGGAAGCACCACTTTGTGCAAGTTGGTGTCGTTTGATCTCACAGTCACTTGGGTCCTCTCGTCAGAGCTCCTGTGGCAGGCAGCAAAATCACCTTACTATAAATTGGGGACAGTTGGCAATGCTGTAATTGTCACACATGTTGCGGGTGAGCAAGGGAAGCTCAAAACTCAGATGACAAACTAAAAACACTATTTAATTTTTGGCCCCAATCTGGTGCGATTTAAAAGATATTATCTCACCCACCTTGTCTTTCTAAAATCGCTTTTTGGCAAAGACCTTGCATTCCAGGTTTCAGCCTGGAGAGGATTTGTCAGTGAGTGTTGAACCACTGACGAGAAGGATTTATAGGAAAAATTGTGGCACCAGCTTACCAGAAGAATTGCGGCACTGCTGGTTGCTGTTAAATATCAAGCCACTCTTTTTTCTATGCTGTAGAAATAGATTCTGCTAATAGTTATGTATATAATGCTACTACACTTATAAAAGTGTGTGGGAGAAAGTCAATTTGGAGCTGGAATCAAATGAGTATTTAATTGTATTTAATCTATATGTATATGTAAAACTGTGTTTGCAGATGAAAATGCTTCAATCATTCAGTAAAATCTGTATCTGGAGTACACTGTCTTCCTTCAGTGTACTGCCACCGCCTACACAGCAATGGGGAATTTCTCTATGGTCTTACAGTGTATCTTTAAGCTGTTGTCATAGTCCTAATTATGTCTTCCATGAACACTGTTTACAAAATGGTAAAAAGGCAATTCAGACTTTGGCTTCCTCCTTGGTGTTAACCACCCCTGAGTTCATGATCTATCATTTTGAAGAGGGTTTGTGTCTCACAGAAACCCTGTTAACTGCAAGCTGAGACGTGAGAGTTTTATGGCAATTTTAGAGCAGGTCTTCACTTAAAATGCTGCAGCTGCGCCATAGTAGGGCTTCTGTGAAGATGCTACTACACTGCTGGAAGAGCTTCTCCCCCAGGGCAGTTAATCTACCTCTGCAAGAGGTTTTATCTACATCAATAGGAAAAACCCTTCCGTCAACATAGTGCTGTCTACATTGGTGGGTGGGGTAGGTCAGTATAACTGCATCACACCGGGGGTGTGCATGTGGAATTTTTGCACCCCTATGTGACGTAGTTATATTGATGTACATTTGTAGCATATACCTGACCTTATTCCTGTCTATTCTTTGAGGACATTTAACCCATGTCATGTCAATGTTGAACTCCACAGAAGCAGAGCCTTTTGAATGTGGTAGCCCCATGTGGCCACTTCCTTTAGAAATTCTGAGCCAGACCCTGAACTCTTTCCCTAGGCATGGGAATCCTTGGATGGTGTAGAGCCACTGTAGCTTTGGGAAACAGCCCAGTCTCTAGCTGCCGCCATGACTGGAGGCCATAAATGTGGATTCAAGACACCTTTGCCTGCCGCTTAACACCAAGTCTCCAGCCCCGTGCCGATTGGCTGAACCAGAAAATCAGGGGCTTGATGTTAGACTGACTGCTAGAGTTGTGTAAACATTTCCAAGTTAATTTTCAAATGCACGGGGAACTTTAGTTTGCCATCAGAACCAGCATCGATGGGTTTAGGCTAGGGAATCTGAAAACATGTGTGTTAGAATGAATGTGCTCGTAATTCATTGTGAAACCCATAGGCTTATACATAGAATTAATTCTACCATTCCAGGTCATGGTCTGCAAGATACACAGAAGAGAGGCCTCTACAGTATTTTCTACAGTATTAGGACAGCTACGTACATTAAGACTTGGAGAATTTTTGCCTTCAAAAGTATAGGGAGTGAGCTACACTTTGTGATAGCCTAGGAAGGAAGGAGATGCATGAGGATACTGTCACTGATGGCTGTCATTGCAGATATGATTTGTGTATGGCCTATGCCTAGTCCTTCAACTAGTGATTTCAGTGCTCAGGGCTGCTTTCTAGAAGGCTTGCTCCTGTCTACCCAGGTAGCTGTGCTGGAGGGGAGGCTTCAAGGGTGTTCTGTAGTCCCAGCCCTAGAACTCTAGCATGGCATCTTTTATGGGTGGCGGTGGTGAGTTCAATCACTTTAGAGAAGCTGTTGCCTTTTTAATTTTTTGCCAAACTTTAAGGGCACCTGTGATCAGGAAACGACACCTTCTTACTCAACCCATGTACTCTGTGGAGTCAAATTTGCACATAGTGAGTAGCAAATACATATAACTTTTGCCCTGCAGGATCAATACAGATATGGGCAAGTGAGCTGGATTTTGTAGTATCTTGTCTATCATCAAAAGAATCATTAACTATGGGTAAAATATTTCAGCTAAGCAGCCTGATTATTATTATAATTATTATTTTGTTTTATTTGGAACCCCTGAGCACCCACAGTTTTAAAAAATAATGGGAGCTGCTGGTGCTCAGTGCCTATGGAAAATCAGGCTACTTTTACACAGATGCCAAACCGTGATCATAGGCACTAATCTTTGGATACCCACTTTTGAAAACTTTTGTCTCAGTTCTAGTTGCAGAATTTTTACTTTTACACATAATGCCAGAGCCAAAAGAAAGGAATCCAGCTTAACTTTTGGATCCACAGCTAAGATTTTTGGTACTTTTTACTAGGAAAATGAGCAAATTTGATGTAGAACTCATGAGAGACAATAACCAAGGAAGCCCACCCTACCACTTAATTGTGTGGTTTTTCCGATGACTAGAATGATACTTTAACAGAAGATCTTCTTTAAATAGTACTGAGAAGTTTGCCTTTTTTTCAAATTCAGTCTCTCCCATTTCTTGAAACTTCCCAGTAATACAAGCAAAGCAAAATCCTAACTTTAGAGCCTTTTGAAATGATAGACATGGACTAGGGAACCGGCTTTCTAACATCTTGGAATGTTTGAAAGGGAAAGACTTCTTGTCTGATGTCAGAATATTGATGTGAGAATTACTTTAGAGATAATCAACATTATATGGTGCTGTGGAAATGTCATCCTTTATTGAAATTAAAGCAAAATAATAACTTCCCCATCTTCCTGTCACTCTACATACAAAGATCAGAATCTGATAAATTATGAAAAGGGTTATTTTAAAAAATGAATCTGAGACTATCAAATAGGGTGGCCCCTTGGAAAATCAATCCTCTTCCTTTTTCTTCTGGCCTGGTCCCACTTGCATTCTTCAGACTAAGGCCTGGGCTACACTGCGGGGAAGGGGTTCGAACTAAGATACGCAACTTCAGCTACGCTTTTTGCGTAGCTGAAGTGGAAGTATCTTAGTTCAACTTACCTGGTTGTTCTCACAGAGGCAAGTCAACCGCGGCAGCTCCCCCGTCGACTCCATTTACTCTTCCTGTCGAGGTGGAGTATGGGCATTGATTCGGGGATCGATTTATCGTGTCTAGACAAGATGCGATAAATCAATCCCCGATACATCGAACACTACCTGCCGATCCCTGTCGCCATGCACATGTCATCATCCTATATTTTTGCTATGAAAGCCATGGCTGCAGCCTTTTGTTTCATGCTTCATATTATTTACTTTATAATAAAGACCAAGCTAAGTGAAATTTAAGCTTGGAAAACCTGATTAATGATCAACTCCTCTGGTAGGATGGCTAGCTTATTTATTGGAAATAAATACAGAATTGAGCCCGTGCATCTAAATGTGTCATGAAGAGGACTGACTCTTTTCCAGTACTCCAGGGAAAATAGCTTTTGATGGCCAAAGATAGCCACTGCTTTCTACATTGTCCTGCATGTTAGAGTACATGTAAGAGGTTAGCTGTACTTGCAATGAACATAAAGCAAGGCAAATACCGATACATGAGATCTGTTCATAGATCAGCTACCGCTACTGCAGTGTAAATATAGCATCTCTTATGATTGGAAGTAAATATTTACTTGGTACATCAAGCCACGTATTAAATTAACATCAACTAGATGTGTAATACATGATAACCCTACTATATAGGGTTATGTCCTCCAAGTTTTTAAAGATCCTTGGTTTTCTTGAACAGAAAAAAGCTACAGAATGTGTGGTTTTTTAAAATCACACCTCTGTTTAAGCTCCATATTTATTTCTTGTCTCTGTGGGGGAGGGCACCGTGTGGCTCTCTGGCATTGGGCAGGACTGCAGAGGTAAGGAGAAACACGGCTGAAGTGTGATATTTTTCAGATAGGACAGGGGGTTGAGTGTCATGTGGTGGGTCTTTATGCAAAGCTTACAAAGTGTATGTGTTCTAGGAAAAGATGACAATAAAGGCAGAGTTACTACTTGTCTGACTAGTTAATCTATCTGAGCTTACTGTGAAGCTCTGCTCAGCTGTAGCTGATCTCCAAGGTTAAAAGAAAAAGATCTAGTGTTTACAAATTATTTTTCTGCAGGTTATTTTAAAATTCTTCTTTTTTCAATATACTTGTGTAAACTGAGTTTGGACTAACCTTATCTTCTTCTTCCATTTATTGTGATTTGTTTTTCTCCAAAGTATGCAAAATCTGTAATCCCCAGTGGACAAAGCTCTGGCAATTATCACGTCAGCAAAGGAAATTAATCTCACACAACTCATCCCTTCATAGCCCTTTATGGTTACATCGCTCTGGAGCAGTGTTTGTGAAGATTTCTTTATTACATTCACCGAGGGATCAAATCTGGTTCGTAACAGAGCAAATCAATAACACTTATAGAAATATCATGTGTGTGCAACAAAAAAATTCCCCTCCGGAGGTTGCGCTCACTTTTTGTTTTCATTCCTTGATTTTCTGCAATCCTTGCAGAAACAAACTATTTTAGAAAGTATTTGTACATCCTAGAAGCTAGGCTGACCAGACAGCAAATGTGAAAAATCAGGACACAGGGTAGGGGGTAAAAGGAGCCTATATAAGAAAAAGACCCCAAAATCAGGACTGTCCCTATAAAATCGGGACATCTGGTCACCCTACTGGAAGCCCATCAAAGAAATTCATACAGAAGTTTGAGCCATAACGTCATAGAATTTAAGGCCAGAAGTGGCCACTAGATCATCTAGGCTAACCCCCTGTCTACCACAGGCCACCAAACCCCACCCAGGACCTACACGTTAACCCTAACAACTGAAATTAGAACAAAGCATTACAGCCACAGGAGACCAGACTATTATGTGCCACAGGAAGAGGCATGACCAAGGTGCACCAGTGCTTGAGGCCCCTCCAATGGCAAGGCAATGATTACATGAGATCTACCCAGATAATCTTGGCAAGTAACTCACACCCACATGCTGCAGAAGCAGGCGAACTCACCCCCCTACCCCCACCCCACACACTATCACTGCCAATCTGACTTGGGGGAAAATTCCTTTCAGATCCCACAGATAGTGATCAGTTAGACCAGGGAGGGCAAACTATGGCCTGCGGGCTGCATCTGGCCCGTGAGCCATTTTAAGTTGGCCACAAGCTCCCGCTGGGGAGCCGGATTGGGAGCCACACCACACGGCTCGTCCCCACTCTGGTGCTCCAGCCTGGGCAGGCGCTGCGCCATGTGGCTCCTGGAAGCCCCAGCAGGGCCTGCTCTGATGGTCGTGGGCTGCTCCATGCCTATAAGCTGCAGAAGGGACATGTCACTGCTTCTGGGAGTTGCTTGAAGTAAGTGCCGTTCGGAGCCTGCACCCCTGAGCCTCTCCCCACTCCTGAATCCCCTGCCCCAGTCCTCATCCTCCTCCCATTCTCCAAACCCCTCAGTCCCAGCCCAGAGCACCCTCCTACACCTCCAAACTCTTCATCCCCAGCCCCACCCCAGAGCTTGCACTCCCTAACTGAGCCCTCACCCTTCCTGCACCCCAGCACCAATTTTGTGAGCATTCATGGCCCACCATACAATTTCTATTCCCTGATGTGGTGCTCAGGCCAAAAAATTTGCCCACTCTTGAGTTAGACCCTGAGCAAGAACCAGCCAACCAAGCACCAGAGAGAGAATGCTCAGTGCCACCTCAGAGCCCTGGCCCAATCTGCCCTGATGTTCCATGTGCAGCTGTGGCTAACCCTGATGCTTCAGAGGAAGGAGATGGGGGGAGGGATCCTTCCTGATTCCTGCCAGTGGCCAGCTGAAACCTAGAAGCATGAGTTTTAGGAACGTAAGACAAACTGGAAGTGAGCCTCAGAGCTGTTGATTCCTGCCCCTATCCCCACCCCTCCCCCTCACAAACAACCCTGTCACACAACTGCACTCAAATTTGTCCATCTCTCTTGTAAACTAATTAAGTTGTTTGCTCCCACAGCTGGAAGGCTGTTCCAGAATCTCACCCTTCTGATGATTAGAAACCCTTTTCTAATTTTCAACCAGAATTTGTTCATGGCCAATGAATATTTATTTGTTCTTATGTCAACATTATCCATTAGCTTAAGAAACTCTTCACCCTCTCTGGTATTTACCCCACTTATGTTTTTATAGAGAGCAATCATATCCCTTCCCAGTCTTCTTTTTGCAAGACTAAACAAGTCAAGGTCTTCCAGTTTCCTCTAATAAGATGGACGGTCCATTCCCCTGATCATCCTAGTAGCTCTTCATTGCAGCTATTCCAGTTCAAATTCATCTTTCTTGAACATGGGTGGTCATAATGGGTGGTTTGAATTCTCATTTTACCCTTACACAGTATTCGGAAGGAGGGCTTACCAATGTCTTGTAGAATGGCATTAATATTTCTCTATTACTACTGGAAATTTCTCGCTTAATATATTCTCAGATCACATTTGCCCATTTCACAGATGTCCATCATTGGTGGCTCATAGTCGCCCTGTAGTTGATCCACACATCCAGGTCTCTCTCCTCTGTCACTGCCAACTGATGAGGAAAAATTTTAGTAGATCCTAAGTCCATGACGTTCCCATTTGTACTATTGATTTTCATACCTTTTCTGTGACTCTCATCTTCAAGGTCATCCAGCTCTTCCTATCTAATATTCTGACCCTCCACTGTAGTGATGGTTCCTCCCAACTTTGTGTCATCAACATCTTTCATTAGCCCTCTCCTGCTTTTTTGTGCCAAGTTCATTAATAAAAATATTGAAGGTTGGTTCCACGAGGAACTCCTTTAGTAACCTCCCTCCAGTCCAATAATTCATCTTTTAATTCAACCCATTGCTTTTTCCCCGTTAGCCAGTCCCTTATCAATGCTTGTACATATCTCCATCTTCCCAAATTTAACTAACAATTTCCCATGTGGTACCATGTCAAATGTTTTACTGAAGTCCAAACATATTAGCTCTACTGCACTTCCCTTATCTAAAAAAATCAGTTATTTTCTCAAAGAAGGAAGTCTGGTTAGTCTGGCTGATCTAGATTGGTAAATTCTTGTTGCTTTACATCTCCTTTACATTTACCTCTGTGAATTTAATTGTTAATTCTTTCACTGTTTTTTCTAAAACCATACATGCTACTGAGGTCAGACTAATAGCTCTGTAATTACCCAGATTATATTTTCTCCTTTTTAAATATAGGGATGTTAGCTATTCTCCAGTCATATGGTACTACCCTGAAAAGAGATTTATTACAAATCCTTGCTATTGGACACGCATTCTCATGTGCCTGTTCTTTCCATATTCAGGGATGGAAATTATCTGATTCCCCTGATTTGAGCACATTAAGCTCTTTAAATTTTTCTTCCGCCACAGATGTGATAATTTCCATTTCTAGACATTCATTTCCATCAGCTGTACTTCCTTCATGCAGATGTTCCATATTAGCTTTGTTATTGAAAAATGGAGACAAAGTATTCATTTAGTTCTTGGGCCATACCTAGATTATCTAAAACCTCCTTCCCATCCACACGGCACAGTGGCCCAATCTCACCCTTCATTATTCTCTTTTTATTTAGATGCCTAAAACCCCCTTTTTTATTTTAATGTCCTTGGAAAGAGCTAATTCAACTTCACTTTTAGCAATTCTCACTTTAGTCCTACATTTTCTAACCTCCATGATGTAGCTTTCTTTGCTAATGAACTCCTTTTCCATTCCCTATAGGCTTTCTTCTTACTCCTAATTACCTTTCATAGAATCAAAGAATCACAGGAATGGAAGGGATCTCAAGAGATCATCTAGTGCAGTCCTCTACACTTATGACAGGACTATGTATCATCTAGACCATCCCTGGCAGGTGTTTGTCTAACCTTCTCTTAAAAATCTCCAACAACAGAAATTCCACAATCTCCCTAGGCAATTTATTCCAGTGCTTAACTATCCTGACAGGAAGTTTTACCTAATGTCCAACCTAAACCGCTCTTGCTACAGTTTAAGCCCACTGCTTCTTGTCTTATCCTCAGAGGTTAAGGGAAACAATTTTTCTCCTTGTTCCATGTAAAAATATGTATGTGAAAATGGTTAACTCATCCCCCTCAGTCTTCTCTTCTCCAGACTAATCAAGCCCATTTTTTTTTCAATCTTCCCTCATAGTTCATGCTTTCTAGACCTTTAATCATTTTTGTTGATCTTCTCTGGACTTTCTCCAATTTGTCCACATCTTTCCTGAAATGTGGCGGCCAGAACTGGACAAAATACTCCAGCTGAGACCTAACCAGCACAGAGTAGAGCGGAAGTATTATTTCTCGTGTCTTGCTTATGACACTCCTGCTAATACTATTTGCTATGATATTTTCTTTTTTGCAACAGTGTTACACTGTTCATTCATATCATATTGAGCTTGTGGTCCACTATGACTCCCAGATCCTTTCTAAACAGTGCTCCTTCCTAGGCAGTCTGTTCCCATTTTGTATGTGTGCAACTGATGCTTCCTTCCTAAAAGGAGTTCTTTGCATTTGTCCTTATTGAATTTTATCCTATTTACTTCAGACCTATTCTCCAGTTTGTCCAGATCATTTCAAATTTTAATCCTGTCCTCCAAAGTACTTGCAACCTCTCCCAGCTTGGTGTCGTCCACAAACTTTATAAGTGTACTCTCTGTGCCATTATCTAAATCATTGATGAAGATATTGAATAGAATCGGACCCAGAACTGACCCCTGTGGGACTCTCCTTGATATACCCTTCCAACTTGACTGTGACCCACTGATTATTCTCTGGAAATGGTTTTTCAACCAGTTATGCACCCACCTTACACAAGCTCCGTCTAAGTTGTATTTTTGAGGTGGTTATTCATTCTGGAGCCCCTTGACACGATTTTTCCCCTTTTGTGGGATGCAAATTTCAAATAGATTTTGTATAGTTGATTTGAAGACATTCCAAGCCTCCTCTGCTTTTAAATACTTGAGATTTTCAGTCCAGTTGATTTCTTTAGCTAATTCCTTTAATTTCCTTAAGTCTGCCCCTTGGAAATAGGTAATCATAGCTGATGACCTGGGTTTGATTATCCTTCCATGTTCCATTTAATTTGAACTGAGTCAACTTGTGATCACTCAATCCAAGGTTATTTCCTACAACCAGCTCTCCTAGGACGTCCTCACTACTTACTGAAATGAAGTCTAAAATTGCATGACCTTTTCTTTTTTCAGTGACTCTTTCAGTAAAAATACTGTCATGTCCAGGAATAAGTCGGTCCCTACCAATATTGGTAGCATGTGCTCTCCAATCCATATCAGGGAAATTAAAGTCTTCTTTGATGACATAATTCCCCAGAGTATTTCTCTGTCTAATAATACTTAAGGGATCACTGTCCATATCTGAGCCTGGCCCCTGGGGGAGGTCTATAGCAGACCCCTAATACTATCCCAACATATTTTAATCCAAACAGTTTCTGTTGTCCATACTGTCACTTTCTATTTTTTTTTACCGTATACTGCTTTGTTGACGTACAATGCTACCCCACCACCTTTAACTTTATTCCTCTCTCTCCTAAACAGCACATGGACTTCAATAGCTGTCATAAGTGCTATTTCATCATGTTTCTGTAGTCTCTATAATACCAGGTTTGACCTTCTGAACCAGTGGTTCCAGTTCCTCCATTTTAATGCCTGGGCCCCTTGCATTCATGTACAAGCATTTCAATTGTTTCCCTCAGACTTCACCCACTTTTCTTGCTTGTGACATTCCATTATCCCTTCCTATACCTTCATTTAGCTGATTTTCCTGTTCCTGTGTATTGAAGTCAGGCATGGAGATTTCATGCATCACTTTCAACTTTCTCCTAGTTTAAAGCCGTTCTTATCAGTCGTACCAGCCTTGATCCCAGAAGATTAATACCCTAGGTAATCAGATGGAGCCCATTGGGCAGGAAGGATTTTGATGCATTACCTTGAGCTAAGCAAACTCTTTGTTTGAGATTCAAACTCAGTTAAAGAAACCCTTTAAAGCTTTCCCTACAACGTCTGGCTCTGCATTTCTATTTTCTGATCCATATGTCATGGCTCAGCTGAACTCTCCGTTAAGAAGAGGCCTTCTGCCAGCTCTGTGAAAGGTGTTTTAGATCAGCTGCACTTCTAGATCTGCTGCAAGAGTGCAGAAAACTAACAGGATCACTTTCAGCACTGCTCGGTTTGACAAACTTACTTGGAATGTATGAAACCCCCAGGGGAGAGGGATACTTTCTCAAAAGCATTTGAATGGCAGTAGAAAGAGAGGGAGGGCACAGTGTGAAAGTTGGATATTGATGAACAAATAGTATTACGGGCTGTGAATGCTTGAAACAACCTGCCTGGTGAGCAGGATTTCTTTACAGCTCCCCAGCTGATATCCAAGGAAGGCTTAATTACTGTTACTTTAAAATATATCTGCTCAGGCTTCAACTCTGCCTTGAGGCCCTGTTCAGGAACAAGCATTTTTAAAGTGACAGCACTAAAAAATACTATCCTGCTTTTTTGTTTCCCTCCCAGTAGCAGCCTCTTCTCAAGAAACCGCTTTTAATACATAGCATGCCAATTTCAGCCAGACTGCCTTTGGCTGATGCAAATTGGCATAGAAGTCAATTGAGCTCTGCTATTTACCCCAGCTGAGGCACTGGCTCATTATATGTAACAGAAAAAATCAGATGTCTGCCCTTTTCCCCTTTTTTTACAGGCAGAATTGGGTCATGATCACAAATATTTTAAACTCATTTGAAATTAAAAACCAATACTTAGTTTGGATTCTCCTCTCCAAAAGCAGCAGACTTCTCCTTGGAGACAAGACTAAAGATATTGTAAATAGCATCTTTCTCTGCTACCAAGTGCTTCTCCATCCCCACTCCACTGGCCATTTAACAGGAAAATTATACAGGGAATTCCAGGTACTCCTACTGCCTCTCTGTGCAGCAATTATAAGTCTTTGTTCCGAGGCAGGACCAGTGCAGAGGTAGCTCTGGGGGAATGCCAGCAGTCTCTGGCCTGGTCCTCACTTAAAAGTTAGGTCAAATCCATGCCCCTGACTGACGTAGGTGTATCATTCTAACCCCCAGTAGAGATGCAGCTACGCTGATGGCAGAATACTTTCATTGACTAAGTTGCCGTCACTTGGGGGACATGGTGTTTCTACACAGATCAGAAAACCTCTCCCATCATGGTAGGCTATGTCTACACTACAGGGCTATGTTGGCATAGCTACAGTGACATAGCTATGTCAGTATAGTCTCTGTAGTGGAGGCATACCTTTTGTCACATACCTGGCTGATGCAATCCAATGCTTTCACAATGAAGCAGCTACACAAGAAGCCTATGAGGGTATTGGTTGAACATAAAGGTGCACTCATCTTCCATATGAGCTTTCAGGGCATTCTTAACCAGAGCCCAGTTGTTCAGTGAACCAAATTGTTGAAGGTCAAATTGCAGCCAATTTAAAATTGAGCGTTGCATTGAAAATCTGCAGGCTTGACTCTCCACTGCCTTGTATCTCTTACACTGTGGGCCAGATCTTGAGTCCCACAATATCTCCTTTGTGCTTCCAGCCACCAAGGCAGTTTGATTGGTGTTGGCCTGGGAATTCTCTCAGATATGGTGACTCTCCAGCACAGAGCTGTTCTGTACCAATTCTCCATGCCAGATGTCCACATTCTAATGTAGGCATTGTGGTGGGAGAGCTATTAGAGGTGGAAAAGTTGCAAGGATATTTTTAATTAGGAAAATACTCTTCTGTTTTTGGCTTCACTCCCCACCCCTACCCCCGAAATGGCTGAATTCTCCTGGTACAAACTTTATCACTTTTAGGCAGACTGAGGGTATGAATCACTACCACTTTACTTCATTCAGTGCTGGTATAATTCCACTGAAATCAATGGAGTTACAGTAGTGTCAAGTTGGCTAACACATTGGTGCATCAGAACCCAGGCCTAAATTTAGCACCTTAAAAGTGAAAGTTATGGATGCATGAAAATCTGGAATAGGAATGGAAATGCTCCTACAAATGTAACTCTAATGACCACTAGTACTTACAGTGTTTTCTCTAATGTCTGAAGGCTGCTGGAGCTCAATTGTTATCTTTGTGTGAGAATAGAATAGCTTATCAATGTGGCCCGGTGGATAGGATACTTGACTGGGATTCAGACCCAAATTCTATCTGTGGCTCTGTCACTGACTAGCTCTGTGATCTTGGGGAAGTCACTTCGCCTCTGTGTTTCAGCTTTTCTAGCTGTGAAATGGGGATAATGATGCTTGCCTCCTTTGTCAAAGTGCTTTGACATTTATGGCTGAAAAGGGCTCTATATTTATGCTTTTAAAAGCTAAGAGGTAACTTTCTTTTCTTTCTTTTTGGCTATTTCAGAATATGAATAAATGAAGGGATGAAACCCCCATGAGATCAAACCCTTCCAAGGAGTTGTCAATTTACGTGCTTCCTTTCTGGCCTCAATGGAGTTTAAGGGGATGGTAAAACCAAAGGGCCAGTTGAAGCGTACAGTGGTCACGCTTTAGAAAAGCAAACGACAAACACTCAACTTTTAGGGCTATAACCAATTCCAGCTGCATCCTCATGTCACGAATGGGGAATATCGCTCCTTATGGAAAAAGCTTTTAAATGGAACCGTTCTTCGAGTATAATCATTGTAGCTGCAACAGTGGTCTCTAGAGTTAGTGATACTGACCCCACCATGTGACCCCTGACCCCACTGAAGCAACAGGAGTCTTGCCATTGATGTCAGTGGGGCCAGGATTTCCACGCAGAGTATTTTATAACCTTGACACCCTTGTTATGGAACTGGGACCAGGGAATAAAGTCTGGTCTCCTACCAACACTTCTTATGTTACAGCTTTATTATAGTAGCTAGACTTTATCAAAAATACCAGAAAGAAAGTAAACGCCCATCGTTACAAAAAGTGATACATTGAAAATGGGAGTCTCTCTACACAAAAGGCTGGGAATGTAATGGTCTGTCATCTTATCTAGTCTGCTAGAGTTTAATTGTTGCCTTTAATGCAGTTCACTGCTTTGCTTCAAAACTATAATCTCAGTTTTATGACTTGATTTTTAGCAGGAGTCCACAACAAATCATGCTTCAAAGAGCTATAAGTCTATAGCATGAGAACCGTAGGTCTATAGTACAGGTGTTCCAGAAGCAGATAGTATTAGGTAATCCAGCAAGTAGTCTTAGGGGTTCCAGGTTTTTTGCATTCTATCTTGGTTTATTCCACTGTTCGAGCCATCTGTTTCTCACTGTACCCGCAACACTTTTAGGCTTTAAATTGGTCATCTATTCTGTGATATTGAAAGACGAGTGTTGATAAAAGGTTACAAGAAATTGTAAAGGTTTACTGATGATTAGCAGATTTTGTTCCTTTTAATGAATTTTTTTATCTTTGTGTCAAAATGATAAATTACATTTGGGAAGAAAATTCTTCTGTTTTTTTTTTCCATTTCACTCTCCAAGCCAGTTGGAGACCAGATGGTGACATTTTCCTTCATTATACTCCTAATCCTTCCTAGGAATTGAATACTCAGGAAAAAAAACCACACCAATTACACTGGGTTTGGGGCATAAGTTTTTACCATAAAGGAAGATAACCTGAAATTTCTTGATGGTTCTTTTATTATAGAAGAAATGTGCATGTGAATGAAGAGGTGCTTAGATTTTTAATTATGTCAGCTTAATATTGTTTGACAATGGAAAAGAAAGTCTCTTCATGTAAAAGAAAGTCTCTTGTTTTTTTGAAAAAAGGAAAAAGTTCTAGCTGCATTGCAGCTGTATTGTTTACTAACATAGCTGGTGATATATTAACATGGAGTGCAATTAACAGAGCTGGTTTGCCAGTGCTGCAAATGTATGTAGTTCCTTCAAGATTTTATTGTTTGTATTTGCTTTTCATAGTTAATCTATTGCCCACTAGGTTCATGATAAAGATGGAGGATTATGGTATGGTGTTCACTGCACACTGGAAAGAAAGGGGTTAAACGTAGCCTAGGGAGGCTGCACAGAGCACAGAGCAACCAATCAGGGCCCAGTGGACTCATATAAAAGGGAGCTGCAGGGCAGAGCAGAATCAGTGACTGTAGGGAGCCCGAGCAGAGAGGACTGTGTTCCTAGTGGGCCACAGGAAGGTAGCACCTTGGACAGGGCAGCTGCTGACAGGGACCAGGGGAGTAAGAAGAAGCTCCTGGGTGGCTGCTGGGTTGTGTTGCCCGGAGGCCCTGAGAAGAGGGCGAGGAACATGTTGGGGCCCTGGGAAGTGGCTCAGGGAATTGAAGCAGCACTTGCAGAGCAGTTAAGGAGAGGCAGAACAAGGAGTAGTGGGCTGGCCCATGTCCTCCGCCCCCCCTCAGCACCACTGGGAATGTGGCTGGGTTATCTGAGCTGAATTACTCCTCCCGCTTCCAGAAGGGGAAAATGTGGATGTTGTCACAGCTGGAAGGCCGAGTCATGAAGAGGACGCTGTGATACTTGGATGAGACAGGGCTGCAGGCGGAGAAGGCAGTGGGAGAGCCACCACCAGGAGAAGGCACGTCAGTAGAGAGAGAGAATCCCCAAGGCAGCCAGCAGGAAGTGCCGCTCTGTGAGTGAACTCTGTCACAAGGATAGAAATGGTCAAAAATTGCACTGATGAGTTGGCAAGAAAATTATATTTTTTTTACACACACCTCCTCCCAAGGATGTGAGTCAACATAACCACTCGAAGGAATAGCAAAGTGTTCCAGTCCTCACACTGCATCATGATTGCAATCAGTAGATAACTTTACTTCCTCGTGTCTGAGGTTAGTCCCAGCTGGTTCAACATTCAGCTGTAGGAGGTGAATATGGATTCTAAACTAAGGAGAAAACCAAACTGATACATCTGGATTTGATTCTCAGACATGAACACAATTCAGTTTGTGTCCATGGTTTTGGTTCAGGTTTGTCTCTAAAAGCATTGAACATACTGAGAGGCTGAAAGAAGTGGAAGGACTCTGTGTACTTTAAAATGATCCCATCTTCCATAAGCATGTAACAGAAAGAGAGGAAAAGAGGAAAGGGAGCCCCTCCACTTCAAACAGCTAATAATACATCACTCTCCTAGCCCTTTTCAGCTGTAAATCTTAATGCACATAACAAACATGGCTAAGAACTTTTAACACCATTTTACCTGTAGCAAAAATGAGGCATAGAGGAGTAGAAACTCACTCAAGGTCACAGAAAGAGTTAATGACAGACCTGGCAGTAGAATGTAGGTCTTTGGGCTCCCACTTCAGGATCTTTTCCACTGGCTGGGATAGCACAGTACCTTTCCATCCACACAGTGTCTGAACAGCTAATATAGCTCTTGTTCTTCATTCAGTTATTTTGTTGTAGTGTTCCTTTCCTACACAAACAAAATGTCCGATTTCTTGCATCTGCAGCTCTGTTTCACTGGAAATACCATCTCATTAACATCCATTGACAGTTCTGCAATGTACAGTTCATTAACTTATGACCAGTTACCACCTATACATGTCCTCAATGAGGTATTTTCATTTTTGCTTTGTTTCCTTGTGCTTCTATCCATGTAATTAGTACACATGGTCATCACTATAAAAATCTTTATAGTTTTGCCTTTTGTTTGATTAATGTTTTCAAGGCATTTGCAGAATTCCTTATGCTCAGCAAGTTGACTAGTGAGTGCTCTTTGAGTCACAAAGCCCTAACTTACTCAGAGCAAATGGTGGCATATGATGGGAAGTTGGACAGGATGGGATCTGAGTTACTACAGAGAATTCTTTCCCAGGTATCTGGCTGGTGAGTCTTGCCCACATGCTCAGGGTTCAGCTGATTGCCATATTTGGGGTCGGGAAGGAATTTTCCTCCAGGGCAGATTGGCAGAGGCCCTGAAGGTTTTTTGCCTTCCTCTGCAGCATGGGGTATGGGTCACTTGCTGGAGGATTCTCTGTACCCTGAAGTCCTTAAACCGAGATAGCTCAGATATAGATGAGAGGTATACTGCAGGAATGGGTGGGTAAAATTCTGTGGCCTGCATTGTGCAGGAGGTCAGACTAGATGATCATAATGGTTCCTTCTGACTTTAAAGTCTATGAGTCTATGAGACTGTACATTTGAAAAGTTTCTGCATTTCCCTCCTCT